>OY720464.1:20006832-20326832 GCA_963082715.1 Harpalus rubripes
TCGCAGACAATAACGAATGATAGTCTCATAACCGCACAAAAATAATTATGCGGCTAGTACTGCCTTCTTTGTGTTAGGTATCGAACTTATCAATCTATCTTCTACCTTCATATTGGGCCACCTATAGTAGAATATGTTTGGTACAAATGGTTTGGTACTATGTATTTAATAATATTTTAGGTATTTCAGTGAATAATACTGCACTCAAAATGTGTGAAATTGCGTACAACATTTGCGAAA
Source organism: Harpalus rubripes (assembly GCA_963082715.1). Taxonomy (NCBI): domain Eukaryota; kingdom Metazoa; phylum Arthropoda; class Insecta; order Coleoptera; family Carabidae; genus Harpalus; species Harpalus rubripes. The sequence goes on from OY720464.1 coordinate 20,007,073, forward strand.
TATGATTTTTATATGACAATATCTATTACTAAATAAAAAAGGGGTAGTAAAACGGCTAGACTGTGTTATTTGATACTAAAACATGCTCCGCTGAACATTATATTTATGAGGATGTTTCTATACACACATTTTTCATTTGTCCCTCAAAAAATAAAAAATAACTTCGCCATTTTCAACATTGTTATATTTCAGTTCGAAAAAACATTTAAATGTCTGTAATTTAGAAAGTTTTTCCATAACAAAAGCTCAACCATTTTAGAGATCTTTTAATTCCATAATTTAATGAGATGACGTCTGCAGTTGTTATGAAAGTTTCAGATATTGTCGTGAGCGAATGCTGAATACATTTCAGAATTTCAGACTTCAGGAGCAAGAGAACACATGAAGTCATGAAGGCTGTATACGTAGACCCGGATTCTAAAGATTTACGGTGTTTGCAAATAATTTGTTTTGCTTTATATAAGTTTATTTAGGGCTTTCTTTCTTCGAACATTGTGAACAAAATATATTGAAGTCCATACGTTTCTTTCAATGCTTTACATGTATTTAACAATTTCAGAATAGTGATATATTGGGTGTCCTAGCACGTGTATACTAAAGCTACAATTATTGAGAATGAGATATCGTTCATATTGTTTAGAATTTTATTTTAAATAATTTTAAAAGTATTTCACTTAAGTTTTAACTGCAAAAAATAGCTAAAAGTCACATTTGCCGAATCAGGTGTGCATGGCGGTTGTTCTGTTACATTTACATTTTTTTTTTTGCAAAGAAACTGGAGTATTGTAGCTGCCTTATGCGAAGACGCATTATGTTATAATATGATTCCAGTCTCTGAAAATCTACTGAACACTTTAGCCCAACTTTTTAAGTGTACCATTAGCTATAACTGCCTTCTGCCCATCCAACTAAATTGCATTTACCAGTCCCGTACTTCTAAAGAATACTATATAAATTACTTATTATATTTTGCGTTCATAATGAAACCCAATGGAGTATGTGACCAAATTTTTATTTTTACATGATGCTAGACAAAAAAAATAAATATCCGTATTTTTTTACATCGATTAATTATTCGTATTTTACGAGAAAATATTAAAAATTTGGGGAAGGGATTTATGACGTGACAATGGTCAAGCGTGAAAAAAGACGGTTAGACTGGGAGGGAAAGACATAGTTATAGCCACATGTGATCATGCCATACCCTGCCACACCTACCACAACCACAGTATAAAAAGTACTATACAGTAGCGATACTCATGATTCTCTGTCACAGCCCGCATGCGTCAATCAGCGCAACAAGAACATGGCGTCTCTTTAATTGGGAACATGGGCGTAGAGTTTAACTTTTATCACACAATTAAAATATTCAATAAAATTATTTATTTGTACATGTAATATATTGAACGGTCATATATTTTAAATTTATAACAATCTAGCTAAATTTCAATATACGAGTATTTTATACATAAAATAATACTCAAGAAATATGCATCCGTGTCTGCCTGTTGATATCGCCGCCTATGGCATTGTTTTCAATGATTCTGACAGATGGCGGGAATACAATAGTCTTGAACGGTAATAATATAGCAGACAAATATTTGTGTACAACTTGTAAAAAGACATCATGTTACTAAGTATACTGTTATTACACTAAAACAATTTAAAATACTCGTATTTTTATTTGTATTGTATGGGTGTAATATAATACGATATTATACTTTGCGGTACCATTTGAATTGGCGCCACTACGCGCAACAGGAACATGGCGGCTTTATTCAAGGTCACTCAGTTTAGTATCAAAAGTTCAAAAGTGCCGACACAGAGTTTCGCTACTGTATATATTGTGTATACTGTGCCACAACATAAAAGCAACGCTGATAGGCTGATTTATAACCGTCTCTTTTCAGCCGCAGTCTGTTTGTCTTCGTCCACGATTCTAACATACTTACGGCATATATCCCTTCTCCAAAACATTAAATTGTTAATAACAAGATTATTACAAATTAATGTTTAGTTTTTATTATTATAATGAGAAGCTATCGTGATTAGTTTTTATATTTTATGACATTTAATCAAATTCGTGTCAATTCGTAATTTTTTGTTATAGAAGGTTAGTACTAGATGATATACTATTATTCACGAAAGATGACTATTCAAGGTCATTTGTTCGAAGAAAGAATACACAGCATTTTATAGCAGTAGCATAGCAACATTTTGTATTAGAAAGATTATTTGACGTATGTCTATTTAATTTGCGTGGTGTGACACATATACGTAAATAGTTCAATTACTTTCTAACACACTAAAATAGCAATGATGCATGTCGTAGAGTTACAGACATGTAATTATCTACTATACTGCCCTCTGTACTAATGTTTATCCAGTGTCGTTGACATTCAAATCAAATTATTTTATGGTTTACGTCAAGTCTATATTTCTGTTTTATGCAAAAACGTTGGTGTAGAAGCTACAACTTTGAGAAAATCATTATTTAAAAAGAAACAATATTTTCAAATAAAATACATTTATTTTTTCAGTTAAAATATACCCATAAATATTTCGCGTTGCACGCCTATGGGTACGAAATGCAGTGTACAGTACTTATTCAGAAATCAGAATTGACATGAACATTCAAATAATTGAATAAAGCCAATGTTACCAACTACAACGTGTCAATATGCAGGAGCAATTACGGTAACCTGGCTAGATTGATATACCTGACATTAGAGAAATTAGAAGCTAATCAAGTTTTCCTAATATATGGTGAATGTATATCATGCAGAACATCAATTTAGTTGTTGTGAAAAAAATTTAAGGGATATTTAGCAACATTTTATTAAATAATTATAGAAAAAAACTGTAATAAATTTGTAATAAAAAATAGTTTAACAAAAAAAAAAAAATAGCGAGCACCTAAATGTATTTTATTCATAAGTAATGGTTATTTTAAATACGAGTATATAATATGCGTACCTACGTATATCATTCATTTTAGTTTCATTATTATCATTATCATATTATGTTCTGTTATATTATTATCATTTGTTAGCTCCAGATCTAAAGATTTATTGTTATTATTATTTCTATTCTATTTATTATTTCTTGTATTATTTAAGCAACAATAAATAATTTAAAATTAAACATGAGTTTATTCGTATATTTAGGCCATTTATTGTTTAGTTATGTATATAAAATAGTTATTATATAATATTTGAATAGTTATTTGCGAGTTTTATATCTTTATAAATCACATTTTACAATACTATTTGTTTAAAATTCCGTATATTTCCTATGATTATACTGCTGTTGTTCAAGGAGTAGAGTGACAACAAGAGGCTAGCTGTGACGTCACGGACTGAACATTCAGGCCTGTATTCTCGTGTGGCCTCGATACGGTCAATTGGGTGAAGACGACTGAGCGGTGTTTAACTGGGCGTTAGTGAAGTAAGCGCTTGACATCTGAGCGGTAAAATAGATGTATAAAATTGGGTGTTAGGTTAGGTTTATTCAAGTTTGTTTAGAAAAATTAGAACGTCACTTTTAATTATTTGTTCTGTTACAAAAAATCCACCATATTGTATGCCTGCTAAGCGTGTAAATTTTATGTTTCTGTCGCCCAGATGACCGTCGATCACCCAACCATCGTCCTATTGACTATCGCCCAGTTGTTCGGCACACAGATGTCGTGTACCGAGGTGATCACAAACTTATTTTTCGCAACTTAATTTTACATAGCAAATAAATAAATGTTTAAAATGTAAGGGCAAATTTGGTTTTTCTCGGTCTACCTGATTTTCTTATTCTTACTAATTCTTGCGTGACCCTCGTATATCTTATATATTTTATTTAAATAATTCATAATGTTAAATAAATAAATAAATAAATACTTTTCATTAATTGTTTGCAACTCCGACTGTATGTAGTCCCGGCTGCTATTTATTGCATGCGCAAGGATGACCTTGGGAACTAATAGTGTTTACAATTTATACGTATATTTAGTGCGAACTGTGTTTTCCATTTATATGTACTGTAACGTGTGAGCCCCGCTGCTACGCTGAACAAGCGTCTAAGTATAGCTAGCCGGGCTACATAAACAAACATGCCGCGACGTGTTTAATTACTTCCAGTCGCCTGAACCTTTTGTATTCATTGTTATTATGCGGTCAAACATTCTAGAGCTCTCTGGAAGTTAATGGCAGCTGTATAAAAGGGACGCAGCTATGCTCAAGAGTTAGTTAGTTAGTGAGGAGAGACATATAGAGACATTCACATAGAGTGTTAGTTAAGAACAGCAGTATCGTAGTGAGCGTATGCAGTAAAATGTCGAGTCGAGTAGGTATACTCTGGAAGTTACTGGTATACTCGGATAGCTGTGGAAGTGAATACTCGGTAGTGTTGACGAGTATTGGGAAGTTATAGTGTACGAGGACAATAACGGCGAGTCTGGAAGTTACTCGTATATTGGGATAGCTGTGAAAGTGAATACTCGGTAGTGTTGACGTGTATTTATTGAGAAGCTAGGTATACGGAGACAGTAACAGCGAGTTGGAGTGGAGTGACTTTTGTCCGTGCAGTTGAATATACAGACGCTGTTGAGTCAGTTGAGTATATAGACGCTGTGGAAGTCGGTAGGCGGACAGTTGAACGTGATATAAGTATATAGTGATATAAATATCGCATAAACAGTGTACAAAAGTTTGCGACAGACCGGCAGTCTAAGATTGGAACGCATAGTGAAATAAATAATTAATAATATCGTGGAATAAATAGTGTTGGTTAAATAAAGAAATAGTATTAGTGTTATCTAGTTAATTATAGTTTTAGTCTTAATTAGTTTTTAATAATTGTCTAATATTTACACTACTTCATCCAAATTAAATAAAAACATTACAGTATAATCAGCGTTCACTTTCTTGCACTTACTACGATCGACAGTGCAATCTGCCAGATGCATATATTTTGAGTTTTAAAAAGTGTTATGTAAGTACTATAGATGCAATAAAATAGTTTGTTAATAATAGAAAAATTATTGGAAACGTCCTCCCTATTTGACAGTGCCTGAGTGTCTGGTCGCGAATCTGGGAAACAGGGTTTAATCCCGACCGACGTCGAATTTTAAATGGCACAAAATTGACCCCTTTGGTGCGCTCTCCACGCCATCAATAAGTGCCCGTGAGTTGACGCCTGGTAAACGCTCGCACGGGATAAGTCATTATTACCGAAATCTGTGCACAAAGCAGATTGGCACCCCCAGCAATAGGTAATATGTCGTTATGTTAAAAAACATTTAACTAGACTTTTGTAACAAGTTTAATTTAAAATGCACTACGCATGAGTTGTAACAACAACTAGTGCCGGGCATGACCTCATTAGCTGCACTAAGTGCAAAACTAAATATATAAATGGATATCTCTATAAGACTCCATGGCAAAAATAGCACTGCATTGTATCCTTCTAGGATGACAGCTGACAGACACGCGGCACGCGGGCGTCAAAGAGGCAGAGATTCGACCGAATAAAATTAGATATGAAAGGGTCTACAACTTATTGTGTATTCCTGACCACTCAAACACGGTGATATGTGCGAATCGCATTTAAATTTTTAATATCTTTTCTATCAATATTCTCAATAATGTCTTTCTTGTACCTGTAGTACGATAAATCTTCATTTTATACCCACAATATAAACTTTTTGAGGGATATGTTACAATTCAGGCCTGTTACAGCCCTGCGTCTATGCCTACTCGATTCCAGAGACTCGTAAAAAAGTAACGCTCGCATATAAAATAAAACAACAGGGTTGTTAGACTGACGACGGTGGCCTACAATCTCTACAAGAAATGAGAACGGCGCACAGACAGATCAGATAGGCTTTTGCCAATATTTTCTCCTTATATGAGGGCGAAACGAGAAGAAGAAACTGTTTTCCAAAAGAAATTACACTTAAAAATATATTTAAAGGAGTCCAATTTATTTGCACATTAAAAAAAACATAATTTTTTTTAAAGATGTCTAATCAAGGTCATCTACCAATTGTATGAATTAAGTTTTTATTTCCACCCACTCTGTCAAATTCGGTAGTGTCGTTTACTTAGTTTTTATGAGGGTACATAAGATACTACTGTGTTAGATATATTATAATAAAAATATATGTTACAGTAAAAACATTCAAAATTCAAAACCAAGCTAACTGGTAAGTTTATCAGCAAGTGTCAGTGACACTGACAAAAAATAACGTTATTCGTATGGCTACGTGTCAACGGAATATATCTGAATTAATGAACAAACCTACGTTACAACGTAAGTATTGTCAACAACGAGCATCGTTTTAAAATGGAATGTCTTAAACTTTAGTCGAAACAATATGAATTTTTGAAAGACAAGCGTGTTATATCTATTCTTATCGCACTCGCTTGTATTCTTTGCAAATGAGAGAGATAAATGTATGCCAATTACTGTAGTTATTTATGCATCAAGGCTGTAAAAGTGAACTTTCTTGGCCAAATATAAAATTTGCAGACGATGTGAAAACAGAGGCCAAAAAATCAGATAGCAACTATCATAAGTAATATAACAAGTGATATGGACATTGCCGATTATTTTTTGACATTAATTTTAATGAGTTGTTATGGAAATGGAAATATAACGAGTGCGCAGCACGAGTTGTATTTCCTATTGCCATACCAACGATTCAAAATTATGTCAAAAAAATAATTTGGCAATGGTCATGTCACGAGTTGTATTTTGCGTGAGAATTTAACAAGCAAATGATACTCAATAAAAATAGTGTTTATTTATTACAACATACATAGCTACTACAAATTAAAGATTACCACAATTAAAATTTTGTACATTGAAAGTACATTGGAAGAACATCGAATTGTTCACTTGATTCAGATCTCATATTGGTGGTGTTGATATTAGATCCAGAATTCACGTTAGTGGTATTGCTGCTGTTTCTGATTCTGCTTAGGATTTCTTCATGTCTTTTGGATTGCATGTTTAAATATGGCTTGAGAGAATTTGAACTAGTGTGTCCTGTTATTTTCATAAGTTCCTGTTCAGTAATTTCAGATTGGGCAAGGTGCGTAACTGCTGAAGATCGATGACTATGATTGGTAAATTTCTTGTTTTTAGTGTCTAAACCAATTTGTGTTGCAGTTTGCTGTGTCCATTTTGACATTGTATTAATACCAATGGGGCAATTCTTATACCAGCCTGCATCATGAGTTAACTTCCACTTGTGATTTGGCGTTAAAAACAGACGATCAGTTGTTATATGGTTAGGACGTTTATCCAGCATTTTATAAAATAATCGCACAGGACAAATATCTGAATTTGTTTTATTACTAATTAACCACTTACTTTCTGAACATGATTTTGATCCTCCTTGTTTCGTTTTCGTAAAGATAGGGTTATATTCTATACGGCCCGTTTGGTTTCCAAAATTATCTTTTTCAATAACAAAATATTGAACCTTTGCATTAACACCTTCGTTGCCCCTCCACGCTAACTCTTTAGCTGCAATGAAATAGATTTTTTTTTGTAGGCCTTCCGGATTGTCTTCCGACCAATAGGTTTGTAACTGAAAATGTTCTTCAAGAGTGAAAGCATCAGAACTTTTTTTTCTATTATCAATATCTCGTTGAAGTTCTTTTCGTTTTGTATCTCTAGCTTGACGGGCAGGTAAAAATTCCAAATCCGAAAAAGGATTTATTTTTACATTATAATCCTTGAAAAATTTTTCTTGCAACATTTTTGCAGTGACATTCCAATTAAACTTAATTACATTTTCTTTATATTCTGTACCATCCTCCTTCTTCATGTTATAAGCATAATCTCTAAGCATGTTGCAAAGCTGAATACGGGTTGTACCTTCTTCTAATGTATAATTTCTTTGTTTGCAGAAATCCATAAATTGTCCCCAAGCATATTTCTTCGCCTTTTTAGTATTTTTTGGGATATTTTCTTCAATTTTGTTAGTTATCTCTATTGTAGATACATTTCCCCATCTGCAATTTTCCATTTTACACGAGTTTACACAGTTTTTCTTTCTGACGTTTAAAAAACAATGGTCAATATAGCTTTCATTTACATGACAACTAGGATTTTTATTTACAGTGAAGTATAATCGCTTATTAATTTTCACTAGTGATTACAATCGGTAAAGCTTGTCGTTCATTGGCTTAATTTGAAACAAATTCGTGATTTTATTGGTTGCCACGTATGTGCGTTAAATTCTCACAAATATAGCTTGACCGCGAGCCATGTCCGACCAGCTTGGATGCGCAATAGCCTTGCCTTCAAATTGTGGTGGGGAATTCAATCCCTTGCCAGCAGCCGCGTAACTACCTGTCTCTTTCTAGTGCGTTCACTCTCTGCGCACTACTCATCCCCACAGCTCACGGCTCGGCGGTAAAGCTGTAGTTATATAAATTTTTATTTAACAACTTGTTTATCTGCTGATTTATGTCACTTGCAGAGTGCTATTATGTTGTCATCTGGACAACTCTGAAAACAGTGACTGTCAAAATATTTTATAACCTACAAATTTATTTATTTATTCGTATCAACAGGATATAGCATCCAATATTACGTATAAAAACATATCCCGACGTATTGGAGTAGTTCTTTTCCAGTGGGATCTACGTAATCCTTCATTATTGATTGACATAATCGTCAGTTGTGGCTGTGGTCTAGTTTCATGTATTCATGTTATATCCTGTCATATACTCCTGTAGTGGACAGATTAGCCGGTATGGAATCGTTTCCCAGAGGACAACTAAGTGTACCACGCATATACACACTCTTCATGGAGGTTTTTTCCTTGTCCCCGTCACCAGTTAAATAAATAGAAGTAGAATTGGTAAAATATTAAAAATATATTACCATTCTGTCGTATACGTTCTTAATAAAATTTTAAACAATATTATATGTATAAATATAGAAAATATTAAAATATTTAAAGGTAAAACTGATAAAATAATGACAGATGTCATGTCATATATCAGTGGCCATAATCTACAAATGAAAATATAACTAAAGTCCGTTTCCACGACTTGATCAACACGTCCTCAACAGTAAAAAATCTGATGTGGCCAGCACATTATTTACACAAATTCCATACAGAAAGTTTATAACAAAAGATCCTATATTTCCAGTAAAATTATAACATAAACATACTGTCAACTGCACTTGACACTGACACCTTTCAATCAGAATTTTCTTAATGTAGCAGCTGTTTCCAGAGTTATAGCAAAGCTGACTAATATATATGATATTTAATTTCTTTAGAATTTTTTTTAACTCTATGTCCATTTAATATGAAGTATAAAATGCATTCAAACCGTATAGAGAATAAATAATTCTTTAATATTTATAATATTAAATGTGAAAAAATGATATTTAACATCGTTTTTTCAAGAAAAACTGTTATAATCTTCAAATGAGGGTACTTCCGGTTGACCAATTATAACCAAAATCTAATCAGCTCTTTACATGGATGTAACGAAGAGGAATACGAAAGAAATATAATTTTTGGAATTGTAGTATTAGAGTTATCGCATTAGAACATTTTGTCACACACAGAAACACACACACACACACACACACACACACACACACACACACACACACACACACACACACACACATACACACACACACAAACACACACACATACACACATACATACACACACACATACAGACATCATCGTAAAATAGTAAAATCGTATTCTAGGGACCATAAAACGTGCTTATTCATCAAAAACTCACCACCGAATTTTTTAACAAAAGACAATACCTTTCTTACCTAAAGATGACGGAAGGTAATATAGGGTTCAAATTGCCAGGGGCGGGAGGGAATTGATGACGTCATATTGTTACCATGGTTTTATTATAGGGATTTAATTTTCTAGTTTGATATAAGGTGGAGTATGACAGGACTTTTTCATATTTGACATTTTCAATATTTTTTGCAATAATTTTGTTGTTCGCTAATATAACATATACCTTGTGTGAATATTATTATTCATCAAAATTGGAAGTGACACTTAGATATTTCGCAATTGAATAATTTTGATGAAATGTCAAAATTGGCAAAAACGAACAGTATGATCTATATTGTGTCAATTTCGTTATTCATCAAAATTCGAAGTATGATAGTTATTTAGAAATAATAAACCAATTGAATAAAAAAATGAAAAAAAGTATAATGAATGAAATACATCTTTTTATTGTTCACAAGCAATATGTTGTAATAATTGTCGGAAAACTTAAAATCACCGTCTTTGCAATAGCAAAATGCACAATATATATAATCCCAAGAATTAGCAAAATTGGCAACACACAACGAAGCACAAATTATTGTCGACCTTAATCACATGTATAGGCGATAGGAAATAAGCAATATGACATCTGATGGTATTTTGAGGAACTATAGTTGACGGGATAATTTATACATGTGACATTTGTTTGACTGTATAAACACAAGTGTTATCTATTATGTTACTAATATTTGCGTTTAGGTATATAATCTCTTAATATGGCACACGTAATGCATAAATGAAATTAGTAAATGTCAAATTATCCCGTTAACATTAGTTACTTTAAAAACTATTTTGGCGCTACGATCTTATTTTCCATCGCCTAATGACAGATTGACATGAATATTCAAATAATTCAAACATTTGAAAATGACACTCGTTACCGCGGTTACAATACAGTTTCTATTTCATTTTTTGCCGTTGGTTAGACGGAGATAGCTTATTCCCCTGCGAAAAACCAACGACAATGAGATAGCGAATAAAAGTCTCATATTGGCACACCCAGCAATGGGTAATATGCCGTGATGATATATTTATTTTATTTTAATGCCATGTATGTACGACAAGGATGCTAGATAAAAGTTTTGTAATTCTTGCATTAGAAATTGATGACGTGGGGATCAACTGGGAGATATAGAGTGTACAATAATAATTTGTTGATCAAGAAAATGAGCGAAAGCGATAGCGAAATAGTTATTATTTACACTAGGTACGAGCTAAAAAAGAGGGTAATTTTATAACGACTATGAATATTGGACACGCGAGTATAAAAGCCTCTTTCTAGCGAGTTTCAAACACTATTTTTCTCACGACTGCAAAAAACGACACAATTTAATACATTTTCAACCTCAAATTAGTTGTCACCTGCACGACAACCAGTTGTGTATATTCCATAGACGAATCGCTGTCCCTGCAATCTATTTTTGTGGTAATCACAATGTCTCAACAAAGAAGTTTTATTGTATAATATTAATATTGTATTAACCACATATTCATTGTTTTACTTATGTTCGAACGATTCTAACCTTAAATCAAATGTCAAATAACTCAAAGTAAAACGGAAAACGGAAGTGAACCATCGAGTGTGGCAGTATTTCCAAATGTTCTGTTTATAAGTATCTTATCATAAATGTATCAAAATTTGAAATTATCGTACTAACACCAACCATAATTATTGTAAAGAAAGAGAAATAAATTTGGAGATTATTCATATTATTTATTTTCATACACCGATATTTAGCGATTTCTTGTAAAAGACAAACCCAAATTACCGGTCAGTAGGCAACACTCCTGTGCGTTATATATTTTATTTTATTTTGGAATCATAAACTTGTTTATCCGCTCTCAAAAACGGGCGCAATTTGGCTTTTATCGCCCGAGAGCTTATAAAGTTACCAAGCAACAACTATTCAAACGTCAAAATCGTCGTTTTTAGATAAATGTCAGACAACATAATAAATTCGTTAAATCACATTTTTTTAACACCGCTGCTCGTAAAATTATTCGTATCCTTTCTCTTATACGTCTTTTCACTTCTCTGGAACCAACTTGCTCTGCGCAGCGTCAAATTCATTCGATATTTCTTTTGAATATTTTGGATATCTTCTATTTTCATTTGACACTAAATTAAAATTTGTTATAAACAAACAATATAGATGGAAACCACAGCATACTTAAAATTCACGACTCCAGCACAACAATACCGAATAAATACTCATTGAATCTTTGAATTTCGAGAACCAAAATAAAATAAACCGTTGTATGTACCACGGGCATAATCAAGATTATATCACTAGGGAAAATTAAAGCTCTCCGCTACGCGTCGAGCTTTAAACATTCCCCCGTGCTACAATCTTTTGATTATGCCCTTAATACATAAATAACTATTTCTGATACATGAACGATATTGTAAATACGTTGTAAAGTTTCTGAAGCTGTAAATTTTGCTAATTGGAAGGTTTTATTGGATAAAAAGCTTCAAATGTTGTTTAAAGTTTTTTATTATTATAAGAACCAAAAGACGACGTTTCGCCACCTGGTTATGGCCATTTTCAAGTCACATAAAGTGAAATTTACATTCAGTCAAATTTTATAAATAAATTTTAAATTACAACCCATAATTGAGTTTGAATTTTGACAACCACCTGCGCAGGTCGGTGAGTCAAGTCGCCGTTGACTCACCGACCTGCGTCGTCTTTTGGTTCTTATAATACTAAACAACTTTAAACAACATTTGAAGCTTTTTATCCAATAAAACCTTCCAATTAGATATTGTAAATAATTGTGTGGAAACAATATGTTTCTTGTGTGGTCATGAGAAAAGGGTTTTTCAATAATCCGCCTAAACCTTATAAAGCTGCAAGTATTACAGCACTGAATTTATTTGCTATTTAAACAAACGAGTGATTATAGCGGCCGTAAAGTAAAAGTTGCTGTAAAGTAAAAGCGGCCGTAAAGTACTGTACAAAGTATGAATTCTTCATAAAGTTGTGAATTCTTTAAGTTATATTTATGTTCATAACAGTTCCATTTCATACGTCTGTTATTTTGTGAAGTAAAGATATAATTCTCAACTAAGACGACAACAATATTAAGTTTTAATCAACTCAGAACGTACGAACACATTCTGTGTTGTACGTTTGTAAGGCTGTCATGTATTAAATTTGCAGACTAGATATATTTAGAATTAAGCGACATTATGAAAGCAAATCGATGATGAAGAATAATAATATACATTGTGAAATAACATACTAAACAGGATGTGCAGGATAACGTATCCAATATGAAAGTCTCGAGAACTATACGAGATACTCAGGCTAATGTTCAGAATGAAAACGTGCATCGATGAGTAGCAAGTTTGTTGTTCAATTATTTCTTATGTACGAGTCAGAAGCAAAAGAAAATACTCGATTTAAGGCAATTATCAGAGTACCACGAAAAATAAAACAATAACTTGTTTGTTGTTTTTGACATATCTTACAGATTTGACATTTCATTTGATTTTATTATTGTTATTGTTATTATTATTATTATTATTATTATTATTATTATTATTATTATTATTATTATTAATATTATTATTATTATTATTATTATTATTATTATTATTATAATTTGTGATTAATTTTTTACTTTTAGATTGTCAAAATAAATGTCAAATCTGTCAGATATGTCAGAAACAATAAACATAAATTATTGTCTTAGTTTTTATGGCACTCTGATAATTGACTTAATTCGTGTATTTTCTTTTGCTGCTAACTCGTACGTAAGAAACAATTGAACAACAAACTTGGTACTCAGCGATGCAATTTTTCATTCTGAACGTTTTTCTTAATTACACTTTTTTTCTAAAATTAATAGGTAAAGAGCTATCGCCAATCAAAATTTTAACATTGTATTTCCTATGTTCGGGAAATAAAGTAGACACCCAGGGCTAAGTAATAACAAATAAATGTATTTATACGGTAATATTATTACCATACTGACATGTCAACAACAGTTTACAAAATGAAAATAAAATGAAAGTATAATGCTCTTTATTAATACATACATATAACAGTAGTGTATTGTTCTTAACACGGTTTACTTTATTCTAAAATAATAAACAGGAGGAATAAAGCCCATAATTTGAATATTTATCATATTGACATATGTCAAAATAATTGTTCTGAAAGTAACATTAATGAGAGAATAGAATAGTATTTATTAATAATATCTTTGATAGTAATAATAAATGAAAACACTTGATGTAAGTTTCACGTATACGTTTTATTTAACTCTTAATCGATTTCGGCTTCTTAGGCCTTCTTCAGAAGCCGAAATCGATTAAGAGTTAAATAAAACGTATACGTGAAACTTACATCAAGTGTTTTCATTTATTATTACTATTATTATAATGTTTCATCAAGTGCCTACAGCTGAATTTTTAAATTTTAATAATATCTTTATTTTCTGAAACCGATAAACTATTGAACAAACCACGGATGTTATGAATTATAACAATCCTGCTATAAATCTTTTGGAAAAAATATATACTGTTAAAATTAAGAATTTAATTAAAGATAAATGCTTTATTTTTCAAATCGTTTAAGTACATGAAAAAAGTAAGAGATACTCGCCCCTATTCTGTAACTCAATCGATAATAGTTATCGATCGATAACAATTTTTGACAAATAGAAACAAAGGTATCATCTGTCAGCGTCATTTTTTATTCACTGTCTACTATAATTATTGGCTACAATTTATTATCGATCGATAAAAGTTATCGATTCAGTTACAGAATAGGGGTGATTAATGTATAAAGTCTAAAGACGAAAGTCGAAAGACAAGTATTACAATGATCCTTATTGTAATGCGAGTACAGTTTTCCGAATCGAGCTGTAGGCGAGTTATGCAGAGTATTTTAAATAGGCATTGTAATACGTGTTTTACATACCATTTTTCCTATTTCGCATTAATTTACTTTTATTTCAAAATTATTATTAAAAGAAATATTAATATATCAAGGTTGGTAACATTGACAATTTCAATAAACAATTGAAATTTAAATTTATTTTGACATTTAACACTTTAACAACAGTTACAAGTTAGTTAGATTAGAGTTAAAATTTGTATTTATTATATTATGAACATACAAATAAATATCTTGAATTTTAATTGAAATAAATAAAATAAATAAATATATCGTCACGGCATATTACTGGATGTGCCAATCTGCTTTTTACGCAGATATCGGTAATGATGATGACATATTTGTACAGTACGGGCGTTTACCAGGCGTCACCTCGCGGGCACTCATTGGTGGCGTGGAGAGTGCACCACGGGGGTCAATTAAGTGCCATTAAAATTCGAAATATTTGGCGTCGGTCGAGATCGAACCCGGTTCTCCAAATTCGCGACCAGACATTCAGGCACGCGGCCACGAGATCCCATTTTAATTTAACAGAGTACAAAAATCTAATTTCAGTATTTTCCATCAATAATGGCAGATAATGACAATTGAAATGAAAGATATTTATTTGACACTTAGACTAAGTTGCCAACTTCACAATTTAAAAAATTCCCAAAAACATTTACACTAAATTGCTCAATGTAAAGCCCCATTCACAACACGAAATTAGTGGTTAGTGTTAGTTGTTATGCTTAGCGCAGAAAGCTTGACATACGTAGTTGTACTATAGCGTTTACAATAACGGAATTAGCGCAGCGCAAGCCTGCGCTAAGTTCAGTTAGCGCAAGAGTTTGTAAGCTCCAAACTTATGGTTAGTGGTTAACAGAGTAGCCAATCACAGAACAGAGTAGAATGAAACACGTTTACTGTAGAAAAAGAAAGATGTTATGACATTTGTTGAGTTTGACAGATATATATATATATATATATATATATATATATATATATATATATATATATATATATATATATATATATATATATATATATATATATATTACATTGGTGTTATATTGAAGTAGAAATAGATAATGACTTTATTATTGTTATAAATAAAAAAAATTCAAATGTATCTTATAATAGAAATAATATTAATTTTGTACGTTATAAACAACATAAGCTTCTGTTGAACTATTTTATACAACAAAAAAGCAAAAAGATATACAAAAATATTTAATGAAAAGTATAAAGTTAACAGGCTCTTAAAATTTTTGAATCAAATTTACTATTTTACTAATCTAATAGTTATTCGTAGTCGTTAATTTCTTGTATTGTGGATGCTGTTTAACTACTAATTATAACCAGTAACCATAACTACTAACGCTATCTACTAATTTCGTATTGTGAATGGGGCTTAACTGTTTTTGCAAAAACAGTTGTACATAATTCACATTGTGTACGCGAAATAGGAAAAAAATAATTATGTAAGTATATGTATCACATCTGTAATAACAAATTAATAGGTAAACTCTTTTCGATAGACATCAGTTTCCTTTAATTTACAGAGTCGTGGTTGCACAGATTATTTATTTTAATCACTACCGTTTTCAGGAACGGCAAGGATATTTATTTATTTGACATGATACACGTAGAGAAAAATATGTGAGCTTGAAAATGTAGTATGAAGTTTTAAATAACCATGTATTTTCCGCGGTCAACTACACATATTGGGGCTACATTTGACAGTATTCGATAACAAAAATTGATGCATAGCTATGAAGAAGCTTTCGATTTATGTAACTTTAGAAAATTTATCATGTACCGTACCGTGTTCTATTT
Organism: Harpalus rubripes; assembly: GCA_963082715.1. Taxonomy (NCBI): domain Eukaryota; kingdom Metazoa; phylum Arthropoda; class Insecta; order Coleoptera; family Carabidae; genus Harpalus; species Harpalus rubripes. The sequence continues at coordinate 20,023,633 of OY720464.1, forward strand.
TCTCTCAAAATTATAATACATCACAACAAAACAGAGATGAATTTACCAACATTTTGATAAATTAATTAATAAAATAATTCAGTGTAAATTGTGTCATTATAATAGTCATGAATTTGTCATTGTGCTACAAATATAATCATGAGTTTAATAATTGAATTATTTTAATTATTTATATTCTGTAGGTTACAGATACACAAATATGATGCATTTAATTTAAATGTTCCTGCAAATTTAACAAATGCGTGTGAAACGTGATACACATAACATGTATTCAATTACATTATCGATTTATAATAAATAAATAAATATATTAACATTTTTTTACACATTACTACACTGACCGGCACGAAAAACGGGCCATTTTTCTTTTATTATAAAAAAAATATTGTTACTGCTTTATTATTTTGTAATATCATTACATATTTTTATTATGGGTTTACAGACGATCATTTGGTATTATTAAATGAAAGATTAAATAGCTAATAATTGTTTATTTGGAAACAATATAAATTAAGAAAACAAACAATAATGGGAAAAAACTTAACAAAAACATAAATAAACGTTAAAAATAAAATCTAATAACGCGTATTGCCTCCGCGGGCAATAAATGAAACCAATATAAGCCTACTAATACATTTTGTTAATTTCGTGATTTCGTTATGACAAGTTAAGAATAGGAATATTGGAGTTAATTAGTGATGTTTTTAGGAGTTGATGATTGATGTGAGGTCGAGGAAGTTCAGTTGACATCTATCAATAACAACATTTTATAGAAATTACTGTTATTAGCATTTTTGTTACAAAAAAAATGGCACGTTTTTCGTGCCGGTCAGTGTATTAGTATATTCCGCAACTTAACCATACCCGTGGTTATCGTTTTATTGTGATTCACGTGGTCAAGTAATGGTTATTGAAAAGTGGTTGTGATTCGTAACATCTTGGTTAATTTGTGTCGGTAAAGCAGGGCACCACCGCATCATTAGAAATAAGTGACAACGTAACTATATTTGTCTATTTTATACTACCGTAAATATTATACATATCAGTATATATTAATAATAATTATATGTTTATACAATTTTATTTATTATATTATAAGAAATAAAAAAATGACCACAACAACCATAAAAAATTGTGGTCGTTGTGGCCACGAAAAAGTAACCAAAACTTTCAGGAACCACATTCCGAAATGGAAGAAGCACATTCCGAAATGGAACCTCGATCCTGAAATTATGTTTTGGTTACATTCCGGAACGCTTAACCAGAACCTTGGTCACCGCGGTTAAATTATGCAGAATAAACAATCGGTTAAGCCAAAATAAAGAATCCCCATTCGGAGGTATTTTAGTATTGTTGTTTATCCGAAAAAAATCATGGGTCACTAAATGTACACAGGTGAGAATATAATTCGGTAGTCACGTGACATGTTTCCCGCCAATCAACAGTCAGAATCTCCTTAGTTACATGTCTATCACAGCGAGAATATAATTCATGAGTCACGTGACATGTTTTTCGCCAATCAACATCCAGAATATCCTTAGTTACATGTCTATCACAGCGATGATAAAAAACAAAGAAATTATTACCTTATTTATATTCGTTACTAAGGGATTTGTTTTCTTTATTTGACATTGACAGTTAATTTTGAGTATAAAATGTGTGATAATCGTTTGGTTGATATCAACAAGGATGAAAATTATAAGGCAATTGTAAAATTAACCATGTTGTAATACAATATATTAAAAGTTAGGTTAGCAGCAAACACAATGGCTGGTAGCATGAGCGTGGTTCTAACACCTGTTTTAACTAAAACCATGCCAACGACATAACACATACTTCAGGGTTATTAACAAAATTAGTGTTGCCAATATATTAAGTCGAAAATGTATTGACAACCATATTCAATAAATTTGACTGCATTATTTTAAATTTTTTATACTACAAAGAAGACAAGACAAAAATCGTATTAAACACTTTTAAATAATGCCGTCAAATTGATTAAATATGGCTGTCAGTACATTTTCGGCTTATTCAGTACATTGGCAACATTGATTTTGTTAATAACCCTGAAGTACGTGCCAAATTGTTAGTATGGTTTTAGTTAAAACCGGTGTTAGAACCACGCTTGTGCTACCAGCCATTGTGCACAAAAATTCATTATATTCTCTTATTAAATATAAGCTCGTGATATGATTAATAATCGAAGATATTGCTCGTGAAACCGAAGCAGCACATTTCACTCGTCCTTCGGACTCGTGAATTCTGCAACTCGGTTTCACTCGAAAATATCATCGATGATAATCATATCACTTGTTATATTACGTATGATGATAAAAAAAAGAAATTATCACCTTATTCATATTCGATACTAGGGGATTTTTTTCTTTATTTATAACATTGACAGTTAATTTTGAGTATAAAAATGTGCGGTAATCGTTTTTGATATTAACAACGATGAAAATAATAAGGCAATTGTAAAATTTACCATGTTGTAAAGCAATATATGAAGAGTTAGGTTATCAGCACGCACCATGTGTCATAAAAATTCATTAAATTTAAGCTCATGATATGATTAATAATCGAATATATTGCTTATGAAACCGAAGCAGCATAACAAGTCCGAAGGACGAGTAAAATCTGCAACTCTGTTTTAATCGAGAATATTATCGATGATAATCATATCCCTTGTTATATTACGTATGAAAATATTATAATTTTTTCTATTTCGGTGTCTTTATGACTCTATAAATGCATTGAGAACACGTCGTTAAGAAGAACTATAAACGGACTGTTTTTGGCGCTTTTCGTTTTCTAGAAGTGATATTACTGTTTACAAAGTTGACAGACTAATGACATATATACATATAACCTCAAATTGCTGACAGTGAACAATGAATTTTCATCTGTGAAGTTAAAATTTTTAGCGGGAAATCCGTTTTTCTTTGCGCAAATGTTACCTAATTATTTTATGTAAAAATACTTCAAATAAAAGTTATAGAAATTTAAATTCTGCATCTAAATCATATGAAACGATTATTTTACCTCTTCATATATGAACGTATAAATTGATTATAAAATTTTTATGAGCTTTTAGTCTAGGCAGTCATGGATTTATGACAAAAAAATAAACAAATGCGTCGTTCTTAACTATCAGTCAGAAATAACAATTTACCTTTTTGTGTTTCGTGTTAATTTTAGTACTGTAATCAGTCAAAAATAACGCATTTGTTTATTTTTTGTCATAAATCTTTGGCTGTCTAAAGTCTAGACTAAAGCTCATAAAAACTACAACTTTATAATTAATTTTTACGTTTATTTGAAAGAGTTAAAATAATCGTTTTACATGAATTTGATGCAGAATTGAAATCTCTATAACTTTTATTTGAAGTATTTTTGCACAAAATAATTAGGTAACGTTTGCGCAAAGAAAAACTGAGTTTCCATGTTCCACTTTTCGATTTACACGCTGTACACAGATATCGTTAATGACGAAATATACTAATACAGTTTTTTATTTTTACAAATAACTTTCAAGTATGAAATAATACTTTTTAAGCTCTTTCGGATGCTGGTGTTCAGATTTCTTTATCATATTTCTGTATAGACCCAGCATTGAAAAGACGATATTTTTTAGCTTTACAGGATAAAAATAATAGTTTTGACAATGAATGAAATGAAATCATCGGTAAAAAATGACTGTTTTTAAGTTTATTCGTTTCATTTTTATTAAAAAAATCTAGTGTGGCCAACACAATACCTGCCGCCATTTACAGCCCGAGTAACAGATTAACGAATTTTACTGTAATTTTGACAGCTTATTTCTTAAAATATAGTCTAATCTAATCCAAGTAACTACCTTTTTTAAACCCCTCAACAGGATTAAATCCCAATTACACAGTAGGTTCACATTCACATACATCCATGCTTTAGTGGGATTCGAAGCCAGAGCCCCGCCGAGCGCACTCATGACTTATAAGGCGTTGTTCTAAACATTGAGCCACCGGAGATATAATAAAATGAAGATTAAATTTTAAATACCGGGATAGAATAGAATTCACTAATTCAAAAAGGAGGATTTCCTTTTCTATTATTCTATTTACTTTTTTCTTTTTAAAACGTTAATATTATTTTGAAATGATTAGTTCTTTGATAGTGACATATATCTGTCAGTTACATACATTTGAATAACTGCGTTTTGTTTGTTTAAAGCATAGGCTCTGTGATTTAAATTATAGAATATAGAAAAAGTATTAATGCAAATCTATAGAACATTTAATAATCTTTAATTTTTATGATAACATTAATCTCGAAAAAATAACATTTAAAGATATTTTTCAATGAAAAACTATTTCGAGCATTTAGTAAAGTGCCATTTCCGGTTATCCGATTTTCACCAAAATCTAATGGGGTCTTTTCATTCCAAAAAAATACGAAATACAAGGTTTCAAAATTTTCTGAATGATAGTATTTGAGTTAGAGTGGAGGATCCACACACACATACACACAGACATCATCGTGAAAATGTTAAAATTGGATTCTAGGGACCTTACAACGTGCTCATTTACCAAAATCTCGATATGCACGATCCCTATACCTCCCTTACCAAGGGTAGCGGGAGGTAAAAATTAACTTACTCAGCATTGCCTGCTATAACGTACATACCTATAAAAGTATTAACATTTATTGTATAGAATTAAATTTTGAGAATCAAATTAGGAAATTAGCAATGAAAATAAACAAATTATAATCAGTAATTGTATTTCCATTTGTTTCATTGTCACAACCATTGTTTTAACACTATTAATTTTTGTTGTTTGAAACAAATGAACATAAATAAATTACACATAGTTGGAAAGCTAAAAAATTCTCTTTTCAACGGTGTAAATTGTAGCGTTGGCATTGTAACTCGAAATACAGTAGTTAAGTGCCCTAAATAAGTTTAAAACAAAATCCAGTATCATTCCATACTACAAAGTTATTTGTAAAAATAAAAAAATCTGATGTGGCCTCCTGCCATTTAATTTTTATTAATTCAAATATACATATTTACTTATGCTGAAAACTGTATTAAAGTCCCATTCCATATAAGTATGGTTCTATTTACTATTTTCTTTTTAAAACGTTACTATTATTAATTTGAAATTAGTTCTTTGACAGTGACTTTTATCTGTCAGTTCATACATTTGAGATATGAACTGTGTAACCAAGGAGTTGTGTTCCCTGTTTATTTATGCTCCGGGATTTAAATTATAGATAGTTTTATATATTTATCCTAAAAATATATAGAAAAAGTATTCATGCAGACCTGTAAAAAATTTAATAATCTTTAATTTTTATAATAACATCATAAATCTTGAAAAAATAACATTTAAAGGTATTTTTCGGGGAAAAACTATTTTGAGCTTCAAGTAAAGTGCCATTTACGGTTATCTGTTATTCACCAAAATCTAATCGCTTCTTCCTACATTAGAATAAGGTAGAAATACAAGGTTCCAAATATTCCGAATGATAGTGTTTGAGTTACAGCGTACACACACACACACACACACACACACACACACATATATATATATATATATATATATATATATATATATATATATATATATATATATATATATATACATCATCGTAAAAATGTTAAAATTGGATTCTAGGGACCTTTACCAAAATCTCTATATGTGACTTTTAGCACGATCCCTATACCTCCCTTACCAAGAGTAGTGGGAGGTAAAAAATGAAAAATATAAATTTTCGTCTATATCTAGCGACCTAATTTTTCTTTTTGTATAAACAATGCTAAAATGGCCTCCTTATGGAGCAACTTCTTGTAAAGATAGTTTTAAGGAATTAAATATCATGACTTTAACTTCAATTTACATCTACGAACTTTGTCTGTTCATTTATAAGAATAAAACATCATTTACCATGAGTTCAAGTCTACACGATTATGATACTCGTCATAAGAGCAATTTTTATATCCCAAAATCTAGATTAAATATTACTAAAAACTCTCCAAACAGATTGGGTTTAGAAATTTTTAATAACTTGCCTGAAAACTTAAAAAACGAAAATAATTTCAAACTTTTTAAAAAATCATTGAAGACTTTTCTAATTGGACACAGCTTCTATGATTTGAATGAATTTTTTAACATGTAATTTGTAGTATATTTATCTGACTTGTTCTATACACTGTATTATTGTGTCTACAGAATCTAATAAAATTATTATTATTATTAACTTTTCTCTAAGTTAACTGACTTCGTATCTCGAAATCTCTAAGTCGGACAAGTTTTCCTGGACACCTATATATTGTTGGAATTGGTAATCATTTTTTACGAAATGTTTTAATAAATTGTATGTATTATGATTCGCCTGATTTTTATTATTTTCTATCAAGATATTCAAGGGAATTAAGTCGGGACTCTAAGGAAATCTCGAGAAAGTATAGTAACACTTTTTCATTGTTAAAATTTCCCTATATTCTGGTGGTATATTTCAGGACTAATAAATAAATGCGACATCAGTTTTCCGTGATAGATAATAGTGTAAAGAATTTATTTTTCTTTCAAAAATGTTCAATTTAAATCGTTAGATGCACTTACAAAAAACGAAAAAATCGTTTCAAAAACAAAATAAAATCCGGAAATCCATTTACAAAACATGAGTAAAAAACAAACTGCACACAAACAGAAGTCTTGGGCACAAACACAAGACGATTGCAATCTTACACTGAACAAAAGAATAACGCGCACTCGATATTGCCCTGCTTGGGGCTTTGGACGGACCTTAGGAGTAACACCGACGTCAGTAAGGAAGTTACTATGACGGAATGACGTCGTATGTGTTATCGGGGGGGTCAGCGACTTTCAAATACCGAAGATATGAATAGTAATATTTTATCTTTCATGCTTTTTAAGATTTAGGAATTTAGCGTAGTAGCGTTGTCGTTTCGTATACCGCAGGTCCCGCGTTCAAAGAGTAACGATTTTAGAAAAACTATTTCATATTCTCCTATCATCGCTTCAAAACCGGACTGGGTCACTGTGGAAATATATACACGAACCCTGTTCCACCAAAATTTTACACGTTTCACGTAAGTAGGTACAAATTTTGTACCACCATAGATACATAATTTTGACAATATAAAGTGACGTGTCAGATGAAGGTCACACCAGAATTATTAAGACACATGGTTCGTATTTTTAGAATTTTATTTCAAATATGTTATAAGTAATTTCCTTCGACAATAATAAATTTCATACTTCTTTTCCTCCAATTCTTAAAAGCTTTCACAATAATCATGAATTGCTACTTCAGACACAAAACTTTTACCGTATAAAACTAGGTAAAAGACGCACATTGCCAAATCAGGTGAGTATGACGGTGTTCTATTACCTAATTTTATATTTTTTCCCCCAAAAAATGAATAAAATGCTCTTTGGTTAATCTCATATTTTCACACAAACGATAATTCAAAAAATTGATTAACTAATAACTAAAACGGAGAAACATTTGGACTTCACCGAGAAGTCCAAAAATTTTTCACAAATTTTTCTTCTTATATAATTAATTCATTCGTCCACAGTTCTGAATTTTAATAACTGCATAAAAACAGTTTAATATATAAGGTGTTAAAAAATGGGATTTTTTTTTAAAAAGTATAGTACCTACTGAGCAAAATAAGTAAAAAAGTTTAATCAACGGGCATCAACTGTTCCGAGAAAGAAACCATTTTGTATTAGAATTTAAGCAAAACTGACAAAGATAATGATCGAATAAAATTATGTCTATATCAGTAAATAACCCATAAAAAAATAAACAATAAACTTATATATGAAACATTTTTCTCAATTTTAATAGTTTCGAAGTTATTAATGACTATGTTTACACGTATAGCAAAAAAGTACTTTGACTTGACTTTGACTTTCAAAAGGCGACTTTTGCCGTTGTGTAAACACTCTCGCCTATAACTTTTCTTCCTAAAGTCAAGTCCAAAATAAAATAGACTTGACTCATATAAGTGACTTTTAAAAAGTCGCGTGAACCAACGAATGAAACATACTTTACTTTACTAACAGTGATATCAAATTTTCATCCACAAATTTCTTATAATTGGATATTTGATTACACAATTTTGTGTTTTATATGTAAATTTAAAATTTCCTCGAATCTATTTCGCAGCCAATATTGTTGCTGCATAGTTATATTATTTAAAAATATCGCGCTTAAATTTAGAAACTGTAGTTTACTATCCATTTTTTCTATAAATAATTTATTCTTAATTATGATTATATGATAATAGATAAATAGATAACTTACATCACACGTATTATAACCAAACTTTACTTTGCTGCCAAAGTCAAAGTTGAGTGAAGGACAAGTAACAAACGTAAAGTAAAGTAGATTTGACCTTACGTGTAAACGCACCATTAGATCGACTTTTTGTAAGTCGCCTTTTGAAAGTCAAGTCAAAGTAAAATTTTCTCATACGTGTAAACGTAGTCAATGTTCGGAAATGAAACCACTATTACCACAGTTACGTTCGCGGTACGTGTAAGATTACGGTTCTTGAATTTAATTTTCGAACGATTTCTGGTCATGTACGTTTCGTGGTTAGTTAATATGTCAAGTTGACAGTGTATTAACGAAAATTTATGGCGCGAATCTTCATATTTTTAATTAAGTGTTTGGTAGACTCATCAGTCCACTTGTCATTAATATTATTGAAGTATAATAAAAATAAATGTGTACTAAAACTATGACAAATCGATTAATAAACATACAAACCTCCATTTTATATAAAATCACACGAGACACGACCACGACACAACAAGCTGACAACAACAAATTGTCAGTCGTCAACATGTGAACTAGCCGAACTGTTAGAGTTTACAGAGGTTGCCATGGAATACCATGCGAACCGTGCTTTGAGCACGATTGTCGCGGTTCACGAATTTTACCAAATTTTTCAGAAACCGCGTTCGGTAATATTATTGGTATCCTGAAAAGTGTAACCGTGGTCGCCGTGGTTCAATTTTCGAACGTAATATAAATATTTGCCAAGGTCTCGTAGCCGCGTGCCTGACTGTCAGGTCCCAAATCTGGGGAACCAGGTTCGATCCCGACCGATGCCAAATATTTTGAATTTTAAATGGCACAAAATTGAACCCTGTGGTGCACTCTCCACGCCAGCAATGAGTGCCCGTGTGGTGACGCCTGTTAAGCGCCCGCACGGTGTAAATATTTCATCATTATCGATATCTGTGTACAAAGCAGATTGGCACACCCAGCAATGGGTAATAAGTCGTGATGATATATTTATTTATTTTATTTAAGGTCGCCACAACATGTACAATTTATTTGATTTTTTTTTAAACGAAAGCACATCTCAGATTGTAATTTTCAAGATAGCAAGAGGTAAACCCCGTAAAAACTCACTTTTCATTGCCTTATAGGTATCTCAGAAACTATTGAAGGTCGGACCTATGTTAATTAAGCTTTTTTACTCATTTAGCTGTTGTTCTCCCAAAAAATATGTTCCATTTAAAAAAGATAATAAAATTATTTCCATACGCTATTCTTGTAAAGATAATAAAATTTTATTATTTTTCGCGATGACATAATTTATCAAGTAATCTATGTATTTTCCTGTAAAAACAAAAGTTTTACTAAAACGTCCCATTATACCCAAATCGTAGTATAGTTGTATAGTTAAAAAGAAAAATCACCTGTATGTACTTGACGATATATATACCGGGTGCCTTAGGCCGACCGACACATGGGCGATTAACATGTAAAATTAGTTAATTGTGAATAGTATCTCCCCAGTGCAAGATATTAAGATGAAATTTTGCATGCTTATCCGGGGACACTATTTCTATGGATTTCAGTTCATATCAGTCAATTTACAAGTGTAATATTAGAATAAATTAAGAAAAATTGTAGAAGTACCATGAATGTTATTCATATCTTGAAAATAATAGTATCTAAGCAACAGCTCTGATAGAGTAGGGGTAACGTGCGCGCTTCACAATTTAGAGAGTCGGGTTCGAAACAAACCGACAGCAATATTTATTTTTTAATTTTTTCTTTTCAAAATAATTTTTATTATTAATATGTTTTTAATCTTTTATTAATATTTAATTTAATAAAGTGGATACATTGTACGTAACAAGATTTATTTATTTAAAAAATATTTTATTATTTGCTTTATTGGTTTATTATAAATTAAATTTCTTCAAATTATAGTTAGCCCTGACGAAAACAAAAAACGAGAACATTTGATTTGAATAATCAAACGTCAAATGCAGATTTGTATTGTACTATCTTTATTTGTTGCTAGTGTTATTTAAATAATATGGATTTAACTACAAAAGATAAAATTCGTATTGTGTAATTATTTCACATTGGTAATAGCCTACAGCAAACTGCTGATGTATTTTCTGCCGAAAATCCAGAAAAAGTAGTTAATAAATCCCGTGTAAGGCGTATTATTAACAGATTTGAAGAAACTGGGTGTGTTGCTAATCACACAAAGCAGGAAATACAACCAATTGAAAATGAATTTGAAGAAATAATAATTGCGCGGGTTGAAGTGGAGCCTACTATTAGTTTAAGAAGTTTACAAATGGAATAAGTAGAACAAAAATTGCTAGAATACTTAAGAAAAATGGATTTAGAAGTTACAAAGTAGGTAACCATCAAGAACTGCGAGACGGCGACGAAGAAAGAAGAGCAACTTATTGTGAAACAATTATGGATAAAGCCAATGAAAACAGAAACTTTTTGTATTCCCTCTGTTATACCGATGAATGCACATTTACTCTTCATAACGAACCGAATGTGCAAAACTTTCGCCACTGGTCAAAAGATAAACCAACTCTTCAAAATTTATCAAGAACACAATATCCCCAGAAGGTTAATGTTTGGGCGGGAATTTTGGGATCACACATTATTGGACCATATTTTATTGAAGGGACATTGAACGGTCCAAAATATTTAGATTTATTGGAAACAGTAGTTGGGCCTAGACTTACAGAATTAAATATGGAGAGGATATGGTTTCAACAGGATGGGTGTCCAGCGCATAACGTGCAAATTGTCAAAGAATATTTGGACAATTCATTTCCAGATTCTTGGATTGGTTTAAATGGACCAATTAATTGGCCGGCAAGGTCTCCTGATCTAAGCCCCTTAGATTTTTTTCTTTGGGGTCATTTAAAATCAAAAATTTACGGCCATTATGAATTGACCACTTTAGAAGACCTGAAAGCGGCAATAAGGAATGAATGTAGGCTTATTTCTAATCGACAGCTAAGCAACGTGAGACAGCAATGTTACGATCGTCTCGGATTTTGCTTAGCGCAAAACGGCGGCCATTTTGAATATTTATTATAATTTTTAAATTTTAATGTTGTAATTAGTAGGTACGATTTAATATTTTTTAAATAAATAAATCTTGTTACGTACAATGTATCCACTTTATTAAATTAAATATTAATAAAAGATTAAAAACATACTAATAATAAAAATTATTTTGAAAAGAAAAAATTAAAAAATAAATATTGCTGTCGGTTGGTTTCGAACCCGACTCTCTAAATTGTGAAGCGCGCACGTTACCCCTACTCTATCAGAGCTGTTGCTTAGATACTATTATTTTCAATATATGAATAACATTCATGGTACTTCTACAATTTTTCTTAATTTACTCTAATATTACACTTGTAAATTGACTGATTTGAATTGAAATCCATAGAAATAGTATCCCCGGATAAGCATGTAAAATTTCGTCTTAATATCTTGCACTGGGGAGATACTATTCACAATTAACTAATTTTACATGTTAATCGCCCATGTGTCGGTCGGCCTAAGACACCCGGTATATATATATATATATATATATATATATATATATATATATATATATATATATATATATATATATATATGAAATGTAGTCTGGTTCGATTCCGACCGGTGTAAAATTTAACATACCAGAAAAGGATACTTAATAAGTAAACTGTATATTTATTTATGAAATCTCGTCGAAATACCAAAACTTTTAAGAGAGTAATTTATTTATTGTGCAGCATCTGTAGCAGAAACAATGACGTATTTATTTAGGCTTCCGAAACACTTGTACCCGCGAAATAGCCTCTCATTTCGCGTTAAAATTAACGACTTTCATCGTAGGTCTGGGCAAGTTACCCTCTAATTAGTCGCTTCTGGGTAAAGAAGCTCATTTAGGTTTAGAACGCAAGAAAATCGCATCGCTTTTTTCACCGCGACCTTCCCGAAGCTTTCGGCGAACTTTCCACTATGAATTATGCCTGTCGAAGTCGCTAATTGACTCCGGAGTTTCTCTTTCTTCTGTGGATATACAGGGTGTCTCGAAACCAGCATTGTTTGGATAGAGCGCCGATTTATCTCCAAGTTTTCCAGCCGTGTTTTCCTCAAACAATCGCATTGAGAGTACATGATTTATTAATGCACTTTGCTCAAGAACTTTTCAGTTTAGAAAAGCCTATGGACGGCTAAGTTTTCAGACAATCTCTAATAGTATGATAAATCAATACCAGAACAACGAAACAAAACACTACATATTTTAGTGGAATATTCCAGGAATATCTAATAGTGATGGAACAATGATCTGGTTTTGATACTGAATCGATTATCCTGAATCATTTAAAATATTAATTTTTCAATAATTTTGTTGCATAATATGTCAATAGCGACCTAGGTGTTGTAGGTTCATCGTTAAAATGTTAAATAAATAAAATAAAATATTTGACTGATGTCAGAAAAAATGATTAGATATTCGTTTAGTACTGATATCATATTTAATCAAAAGTAAAGAGATTACGAAAGACCGCGGGATTTAGAAGTGGCAAGGGGTGGCAATTGACCCCCCCCCCTAGTTTGGACAATCAGAGGTATACGAGGTCTGTTAGAAAAGTATCCGACCTTTGACCGGGGAAAAAACACTGATATACCTGGAGCGTTGCAAACCTAATCACCTTCAAAGTAGTCTCCTTGGGACTCTACACACTTCTCTGAGCGGTGTCGCCATTGTTACCAGTATTCCGAGAAAGCCTCTTTCGGAATGGAGTTTAGCTTGGCTGTCGTTGAGGCCATAATGTCCTCTCTTGTCTGAAATCACGTTCCTTCAATGACCTCTTGAGTTGGGGGAACAGCCAGAAGTCGCAGGGGGCCATATCAGGAGAATAAGGAAACTGTTGAAACGCAGGAGTCTTGTTCTTCGCCAATATAGTCAGAATCAAGTGCGAGGAATGTGATGGAGTATTGTCGTGATGGAGGTCACAACTCCGGTCTCTTGCGCCGCACAGCATCACGTAGGTGACGGAGGACATCCCGCATCACCACAGCGTTCACTTTGGCAATGACATGGTTATTTCGGCATGTTGATGGCCGACCGGAGCGTGGCTCGCATTCCACCGATGTGCGGCCGTATTTAAACCGTTTTTACCATTTCTTAATCTGTGTAATACCCATAGCATCGTCACCGAAAGCCGTCTGAATCTTCCGAATGATTTCCACCTGACTGTCGCCCAGTTTCAGGTAAAATTTGATGCAATGAAAAACCAACGAGAGCACTACAAACCACCTCACTCAAACGCTGCTTGCCAGCAACAGACGCTATCGACAGGCGGGAAAAAATTCACGCATGCGCACGAAGGTTCAAGGTCGGCTCATGTAAGCGCGCTTGATTCAAATCCATTAGATTTTCGCAAAAAAATAAGGTCGGATACTTTGAAGATTAATAATGTGAATGTTAAATAGTAGTAATTTTATAGCAAATATTTATAAATAAAAATTTAGTAATTCATAATTTAATCAAAATTTTTAGAAGTTAAAATAATAATCCCATACTTGAAATTGAAACAATAATAATATTGTACATATTAATACTTAGTAGTAATAGTCTGCCATTGTGTAAGTATATCATGGTTGGTCCACCAAACAAAATTCGCATTTTGTTTTTTATGTATTTGTTTTATAAAAAATTGGATGTGGCCAAGACCAAACCTCCCGCTATTTAATTTTTATTAATTTAAATATACATACTTACATATTTAGTTACTGCGGAAACTGTATTAAGATCCATTAAATATAACTATGGTTCTATTTACTATTTTCTTTTTAAAACGTTACTATTATTAATTTGAAATTATTCGTACTTTGACAGTGACATTTATCTGTCAGTTACATACATTTGAGATATGAACTGTGTAATTATAATTATAGATATTTTATAAATTTATTCATAAAATATATAGAAAAAGTATTATTACAAATCTTTAGAAAATTTAATAATCTTTAATTTTTATAATAACGCAAATCTACAAAAAGTAACATTTGAAGGTATTTTTCAAAGAAAATTTATTCTGAGCTTCAAATAAAGTGCCATTTCCCGTTATTTGATATACACCAAAATCTAATGGTCTCTTCCTATGTTAGAATAAGGTAGAAATACAAGGTTTTAAAATTTTCTGAATGATAGTATTTGAGTTAGAGTAAAGGATCCACATACGCATACACACACAGACATCATCGTGAAAATGTTAAAATAGGATTCTAGGGACCTTAAAACGTGGTCATTTATCAAAATCTCGATATGCGATTTTAGCACCTCCCTTACCAAGGGCAGCGGAAGGTAAGAAGGCATTATTTTTCTAAATGTATATTTCTTTTTTAGTTAACTCTAATCATGATACAATCGAATACAATTTCTGTAGCTGAAGTTGTTTTTCTTGTACTGTTTTTATGCCAATCACAAAATTGTTTTTATTCAGTATGGCGTCTAATGTAATAATATAATTAATCATGCCTGAGTGTCAGGTCGCGAATCTGCGGAACCGGGTTCGATCCCGACCGACGCCAAATATTTACAATTTTAAATGGCACAAAATTGACCCCTGTGGTGCACTCTCCACGCCAGCAATGAGTGCCCGTGAAGTGACGCCTGGTAAGCGCCCGCACGGTGCAAATATTTCATCATTACCGATATCTATTTACAAAGCAGATTGGCACACCCAGCAATGGGTAATAAGCCGTGATGATATATTTATTTATTTATTTAATCATGAAATGAATTTATCATAAAAGTTGCGTTTTTGTAGTTTTTAATATGGTAGTCTTTCAGACGCCAGGTGACTGCTTACGTACCAGAACATTCACGTGTGTGGTTAAGGGTTAAAAATATTTCTATATTTTTGGAGGTTTGAAGACTTACATCTTAATATATAACAAATATTTAACATTGATGAAAAATCCTTTAAAAATATGTACCTCATTAAAACAAAACAAGACAAGATCCTCTCCACCTTAAAAATCAAAGTTCGATCTTGAAATCCGAGGGAAGTTTAAAAATTAACGATACGAAAGTAATGGTGGCTTGGGGAAATTTTGTTTCGAAAAGCTGGCACCACTGCCCCATAGAGGAACTCCTCTTTCAAACGGGTGGTCCAGCAGCTCTCTAGGGCGAACAGTTTGGCAGTAGTAGCCGTTTGTGATGAAGCATCTCCTTCACTCTTTCGTCAGATTCGAAATCCGTTCGATCATATATAATGCGCATTGTAAAATCCTAAAGAAACGTCGAAGCGCGATTGAAAATCGAAGGCAGGGAATGTTGACAAGCAGCGTGTGTGCTTCACAATAATAACTCACCAAAGTTTTAGTGGAAGATTTTGGATGCGATGTTATGATTATGAACCATCCGCCACACAGCCCTGATTTGGCATCAGCTGATTGTCACCTTTTATTTTATTTACATATGAATTTGACAGGAAAAAATTTTAAAGGCGAAGATATGGTTAAAGAGGAAGCTGTACGTTGGAAAAGAGAGCAGACGCAATCTTGTTCGACACTAGCATAAAAAATCTTGTACCCTGCCTATAGAAGGTGAAATGCCTATGTACCTTTACTTTTTGGACGGCCCTCGTAGGTGTAATTTTTATTTCGTCATTTTTATCTATTGTAAAATAAGTCCAGACTGCATTTTTCGCACTCATTCTTTAAAATTACTTAGAACTGGCACAATACAATACGTTGAAGTTACAAGAATAAAATGCATATAAACACAGACCTGACCCAAAATTAACCGATTCTGATTAAAATAGATGATGATCCGGCGACTGGAATTCCAGTGATGTGGTAAATTTTAAGTCGGAATTACGGAGTTCAGTCTTCAACGATTCATTCAAACACTACGGTATGTGAACTTTTAGTAGCTGACCACATCGAGGTCACTAATGGGCTACTTGCGTGCCATTTTTTATTTAATATTTTTGAAGAGACGATAAAAACTTGCTACCCATATTTTTTCTTTAGGCAAAATTTTCATTAATTGGCCAGAAAAAATTTAATGAAATTTTAATATTTAAATTACCGCCGTGTATGACGTAGAATTATGCCGAACCAATGAATGACCGTAAAGCACTAACATCGGTACGTCCAATAGCAGCGGCATGTGCGGGTAATTTAAACATGACAGATCATCTGTTTGACGTTTGAATAATAGTGTGGAGGTTAATATTTTCGTTTGTCATTTTAATCTTGTACGTGTATAAGCTAAGTTAAAATCCTTCAAAATCCTGCTTAACAAATCGAAATACGTAATAAAAGTAACAAAAACCACGCAAATTGTAAATAATAAAGAAGAGAGACAGTGACAGAAAAATGAACTAATGTCAAAATCAAATTAAAACTCGCATTTTCTCAACATCTACAGGTTACATTCTTAAATATGCATCCCTTTCTCCAGTTCTAAATAATGACGTCAAAGAAAAACTTCTTTCTTAATTTATTAAAAAATATATTTTTTTAAAATAAAATTTAAATTTTTACATACGTTTTCAACTTTACTTTAGGTATTTAGTGATAGATAACAGATTTTCAGTACCACGCAAGTAGTCTATTCTAGCGAGTAAAGCCACTAAAAATTGTAAAAATAAGAATGAATTGATTGTAAAAAGTTTAATAAAAGTTTTAATACATTTTTGATGCTTATTCTACAACGTTCAGAATTCGAATGTCTGTTTATTTTTTTAATTGGTTACTACTTGAACCCTGACAAAAACACAACAATGGCTATTGAAAATTGCGGAATTAAAATATTTTAAACCGTAAAATTTGCTATATGACCATGAGTATATCTAACTCGATTGGATCAACGATCAACGGTAGCTAGATGCCATGGTTGCCACAATCTTACCTGCATATTACAGATTTTGTATCTGACTGGTTCTCCTTTACATCCAGCTTGGCTCGTACACCTCCTCAACTGATGAGCAACTCCGCCATCGCATGTCCTGGAGCATGGAGACCACTCCGACCATGACGTCCAACCCATACCTCGAGGTTCTACCTTCCATAATTCCAGCCTCTGCAAAGAGAAACAAAACGTTAACAGATTTAAAAAAAAATCTGATGTGGCCAACATGACCTCCCGTCAATTCCATGTTTGAAATAGCAATGAACTTTAAGTAAAGTATCACTTCCGGTTAATCGTTCGTAAACAAAATTTAATTTGTCGTTTCAATAAAGAGAAAAGTCTGTAATACCAAATTTTGGATTATATTTTATTGTTTTTCCTCGAAAATCTGTTAAGAGCTCCAAATGAAGTACCACTTCCGGTTTATCATATAGGTATAGTCAAAATCTAATGTTGTTTCAAATTATACACGTGTTTTAAATACCAAATTTGAGAAGTTTTGGATCATGTTTTAATATATTTTTTCAAGAAAATCTGTTTATAGCTTCCTGTAAATTAGTATTTCCGGTTTATCAATTTTAGAAAACATCTAGTATGTCGTTCTCATTAATATAAAAGTCTTAAATACCAAATTTGAAAAGTTTTGGGTTGTATCAATTTATATTTCACGAAAATCGGTTCAGAGCTTCAAATAAAGTATCACTTCCGGTTTATCAATTTTAGCCAAAATCTAATATGTTGCTTCCCTTTACATATAAGTCTTAAATACTAAATTTGACAAATTTTGAAATATATCCTATTATATTTTTCACAAAAATCTGTTCAGAGCTAGAAGTATCACTTCCGGTTTATCACTTTTAGAAGAAATCAAACAAGTCGTTTTCTTTAAAATAAATATCTTAAATACCAAATTATTGTTTTGGAATATATCATAATATATTTTATCACGAAAATCTGTTGAGAACTTCAAGTAAAGTATCACTTCAGGTTTACCAATTTTAGAAAAAATTTAACATGTAGTTCACATTCATATGAAAATCTTAAATACGAAATTTGAAAATTTTTCGAATATATGATAATATATTTTACCCCGAAAATCTGTTGAGAGCTTCAAGTAAAGTATCACTTGCGGTTTATCAATTTTAGAAAAAATCTAACATGTCTTTCTCATTAATATAAAAATCTTAAATACTAAATTTGAAAAGTTTTGGAATATATTATAATATATTTTTCCCGAAAATTTGTTGAGAACTTCAAGTAAAGTATCATTTCCGGATTATCAATTTTATATGTTATTTTTCTTCATATAATAGTCTTAAATGCTAAACTTGACAAGTTTTGGAATATATCAATATATTTTTCACGAAAATCTGTTCAGAGCTTCAAGTAAAGTGTCATTTCTGGTTTATTAATTTTAGCTAAAATCTAATATGTTGTTCCCCTTAAAATAGAAGTTTTAAGTACTAAAATTAAAAAGTTTTGGATTATATTTTAATATAGTTTTTCATTAAAAACTGTTATGGGCTTCAAGTAAACAGTCAATTCCGGTTATCCAATTTTACCCAAAATCTAATCAACTCTTTATATGTATGCATATATATTTTAAAGTTTGTTATAAAAGTTATCGTGAATGAAAAAATCGTCACACACACACACACACACACACACACACACACACACACACACACACACACACACATAAACACGCGCGCATGCACGCACGCACACACGCACGCACGCACACACACACACACATCATCGTAAAAATATTAAAAACGTGTTGTGGGGACCCTAATTCGTGCTTATTTACTAAAAACTCACCATCTAATTTTTAGCACGATTACATTACCTCGCTTTATGGTAAGACGGGAGGTAAAAATAATAATAATAATCACAAAACGTTTTGGAATAATAAAATAGAATTTACGTTCAAATGTAGACATACAAAAATCATACAGCTGATTTAATTATTGCATTGCAAGTTGTACCTAGCGAGCGCCCATTGTATTGTACTTTTATTATTGAGTATGACATGTAATTGAGTTTTATTTATAAAATAGGTGGAAAAAAGAGAGGAAAATTAATGTGTACCATGAAAAACTGTTAAAACTTATAGTATTTATGGAATTCCCACACTTTCGCGTATATGAAACACCAAACAGGGACCATTTTAGCAATATGGCAATTTATGTATGACAGCGGATAATATTGTCACATACATTAATTAGAACAATGGCTTACTGCTAACTTTCAATATGGAACTATCAAAGGGTTCTACGCTGTAACCAAGTAGTTAATTTTAAAATTAACCTATCAAGTATGTCGATATAAAACATTGGATATTTAGTTGCTAAATCAACGACCATTGGACAATCTTTTTAACTAATTATTACTGAAAAAGCTGAAAGCAGAAAGATTTTTTTTTCTGAAAGTACACTTAAAACTACTTTCGAAAATATATATTTTATATGACATAAGTTTCTAGTTTTACAAAAATATTTTTTTAAAGTTTATATAAAATTTCAAATGACGTCATTATTTTGCGACCCCAGTGTTGCCTACCGAGTAAAAATGGAACTACAGTTGACGTTTATGTCATCACAAGATAGAGTAGTCTTCTCAACGAGTTGTTCTCTCAGGACGGCACAGAACAATATTGTACAACCATAGTTATATCTAAATCAAACATAAATTGTATATATTTATGATTTTTATTTAGCATATTTCGTTATTTGTACTTAGTTTTTTTTTTAAAAAAAAAAACAACTAGTTGTGAGGATATTGACGTTGGTTTCAAAATGTTATATAAGGTTATTTCAGAAAAGTGACAGATGTGATTCATGTACAGTACAGCGTACAGGTACGAATACGTCATTACTTTCCATTAGTGAAGGTTATGGGGTAGCACAACACAGGATCGACATCCTATGGTAAGAAGTGATGGGCACAAGAATTTGCCATCCAGTTAACCCGGGTACGTAGGACCGCAATTACATACTCAAATAGTTGCAGACCAGCTTACCCTTACATAATCATAATAATAATTATACCACCTATATTAATTAGACGTAACATTTAATATGTATTGTAACGTTTTTATTTATTTGGGTGAAGTGTAAATATTAGACAATTATTATTAATTAAAATAAGTGTTTATTAATCTATAATTAACTAGATAACACTAACACTATTTATTTAACCAATTAACACTACTATTTATTTCCACGATATTACAAATTATTTATTTCCACTATTTATATCACTTATATTACGTTCAACGTTCAACTGTCCGCCCACCGACCTCCACAGCGTCTGTATACTTAACTGACTCAACAGCGTCTGTATATTCAATTGTTTGGACAGAAGCCACATCTTTCACCTCAATGTCTGTCTATTTATGTAACTCTCTCTCTTTCCTCCACAGCCTCAGTATCACCAACTATCCATATACCACAATTCTTCGACACCAATGCCGAGTATCCACTCCAACTCGCTGTTACTGTCCTTGTATATCTAGCTTCACAATACTCGTCAACACTACAGAGTATTCACTTCCATAGCTATCCCGATATACCAGTAACTTCCAGAGTACCTACTCCACTCGACACTTTACTGCATACGCTCACTACGATACTGCTGTGCTTTTCAAACTCACTAACACTCTATGTGAACATCTCTATGTCTCTGAATGTACCTAACTAACTTTCGAGCATAGCTACGTCCCTTTTATACAGCTTCCATTATCTTCTAGAAAAGCTCTAGAATGTTCGACCGCATAATAATAATGAACACAAAAGGATCAGGCGACCGCTAGTAATTAAACACGTCGCGACCAAATTGTTTACGTAGC
Organism: Harpalus rubripes; assembly: GCA_963082715.1. Classification (NCBI taxonomy): domain Eukaryota; kingdom Metazoa; phylum Arthropoda; class Insecta; order Coleoptera; family Carabidae; genus Harpalus; species Harpalus rubripes. The sequence goes on from OY720464.1 coordinate 20,044,719, forward strand.
CCGGTTACTAGCGTTATTACGTCACCGCTATAAATAGACACTCGCTTACAGCGGCGGCGACGGCGGGCGTTCCACGTTACAGTATTTATGTTTATAAATAATTAATATATGTTATTGTTAGGTGCACTAACGAACTGTAGGTACATTTGAACTAATGTATACAAGCATGTTTATAATACATAATATCTAAAGGTACTCCATTAGTAAAACTAGAGATTATCAACATTTCATAACCGATTATAATTTCCTGGAACAGCAACGTCTCTCGGGAACTCGGATTCGACCCGGACTCGCTTAATATACACAACGAGTTTGAAGTTTAAATCGCGCTTCTCTCTAGAGAGGCAGCTTTTCTCTCTCCCACATGCTGAGATTATAAGGGATTCAGGCTCGCATATGCGGGGAATATAATTGCGCATTTTTATTTCCTTTCTTATATAGCAAAATGGAAGCTTAGTTCTGTTTTAGTTGGGGTATTAAATAGGACATATGATGTACTGCCCTCAGTAATAAAAGAAGCTTTTAATTGAAATTTCTGTTTGACTTACTACGTTTTAATTATAGGGAGATGTGATCAAACATTTACACTTACACAAATGAAACATTACATCCAAAATTTAAAAAAAATCCATGCTACTAATGTCAATATTGTTTAATGACTACAGGAATACTTTTTGGCATGATCGCAACTAACTTATTACATTCTTTTGCTGATGTCATGATCCAATATTGTCGCAGATCTTTTTTGTAGTTTCGTTTGAATTGATATTTTGTTGTCATAACTTTCGCCATAAATATCAAAAATGCTCATTTGGATTGACATTGAGTGACTTTGCAGTCTTTAAGCGCTAGTCATTGTTGTCACTGCGAACTCTAAATAAAGGGACCAATCGTCCTCTCTTTATAAGGACTTTCTTTTAAAGAATATAAATAAAACAATTCCAAACCATATACAATAAATAATAAATAAATAAATATATCATCACGGCTTATTACTCATTCCTGGGGCTTGTTCCTCAAAAAATACGGGACTAGTATTACTATAGTCCCTACACTAGTAATACTAAAGAAGTTTTATTAGTTTTTGTTTCTGAAATATACAAGTGTACAATACTAGCTACAAGTTGGGAAATAGTATTTACTAATGTATTTGACAAAAATACTAGTATTTTGTTTTTCAAAATATTTGAGTTGTCTGTCAGACTAGTAATTTACTAGAGAAAAGTGTCAAAAGTCTTGTACATTTTGAATATAAATTTTACTAGTCGTATTATTTCTTTTTCGTATGTAAATCAATGGTTCTTTGTTAATGTTAATTCAGATTCATGTAGTGTCTGTCGTTGTTTAGTGTTTATAGATTATTTTAAATAATATAATAATGTGGTCTAGTGACTCTGAGTCTAGTGATGAAGATGTAGTGCAACGTCAAAAACTAATTAAAGCAAGAATAAATTCTGTCCATGCAGAAACCCTATATGAATGAGAGTTTACTCATGGCAAATAAGTTAGAAACATTAATTAATTAATTGGGACTTATTTTTCAGCTAGATATGAACAGAAACCATGCATTAACCATTAACTGTTTTAAGTTTGACCAAAATGTGACCCTGATATATTTCTAGTCTTTGTTTTGTCTACTCAATCCGAAACGTGACAAGTTTGACAGATTTTTATCCATTCGTTGAATTTAACTGCTTTAGACAATTTATTTAGAGATTGTTCCAAATAGAATACCTTTAGCATTTCGAATCATCCCCAAAATATTTAATTTAAATGTAGACATTTTTATTGAAAAAATAATTAATTTCAAAATAAAACACGTGCAAATGTCAACGTCAGTCAGAAAATATAATCACTTGATGTACAGAATATTGGTTTAAATACTAGTATTTATTAAAAAAAAAAAAACTACTAGACTATTGAAAATGTTTCAGAAACACTATTTTACTTGACTAATAAAATTTCACATGTAACTAGTAACTTGTAACTTGTAAACTAGTATTTTTTGAGAAACAGGCCCCTGGGGCCAATCTTCTTTGTATACAGATATCGGTAATGATGAAATATTTACACCATATACAATATACATAAATAATTAAAAATACACAATAACTATATAATACATTACAACAAATTCTTCTCACTCTATTCGCAATCGAAATTAACGATAGAGGCGCTGATCTTCGAAACAAGATGGCCGCCATACGATGGGTTGACATATGACATTTCACATTGTTCATTGTGTTTTATTGACTGTGTGTACAAACCAAGATTAAAAACTTATTTATATGAAGGCGATAAGTTTAAATATTCAATTATTAATTACTACACTACTCACTCAGTTGTCACTTATTCAATATGGCGCTTGTACGATTGATTTCCGTAGTACCGATTTGCGCCACGAGAGGGGAAATTTTATCTACGATTGCGAATACAAACTGAAGTGACCGATTTTCGGTAGCAAAATACCGCATCCATACCACACGGAGTGAGTCTGCTGAGCACTTGTTGTTAAAACCATATAAATAGTCAAATTTGGATAACATAGACCTGATGCATCGCCCGGCATAAACTAGGACGGAGAGGATGCATCTTTTCCGGAGATTCTCTCCTTATGCCAGAGGAAAAACCGTCCGCAAAAACTAGCAGAGAAGTGGCCTAGCTAAATAGTATTGATCCAAAAAATTACACAGTTCATAGCAACTGGTGTTGCCTTAGCCAAATCTTTTATGCTTTCCTCTTCTAAGTTGGCGCACGTGAGCACGTGGGCGATTGTTTGTTCTTGACCACAATTACATAAAGTGGGTTCTGCTTGGTACCCCCAGTTGAACATGTTATTGCACATTTTCCTACTTGACTTCGTAGGCTACTTAAAGATTTCCAAATGGGCCATTTCTGGTTATTACCTGGTGGCAGTTTCTCATCTGGAAGGATACCCATTGCTTTATCTTCTGGCTTTAATGGCTCATCCCACATTAAGCGTCTTGTTGCAGTCTTGGTCTCTGTCATAGGATGCACTGAATTGAGGAAACTGTGTCTTTTGATATTAGTCGTGACCGATCTGGTTCTCGACCGAACATTGGATGTCGCGGATCATGTAAGTGCTTGGAGCGCTGGACCATACTTTCCGTCGACCTTCTAACTTTAGGTGGAGCTATGCCGCTAAGCAAGTATAGTTGGTTGAATGGCGTTGGTTTTAGGCAACCGGTAATTGTACGGCATGTTTCGTTGAACAAAGGGTCCAGATGTACAGCGTTAGCTGATCTCTCCCAAACTGCAGCAGCATACTCGGCGCATGAATAGGACAGGGCAAGAGCTGATGTTTTGAGGGTATATAGGTGAGCTCCCTACTTGGTGCAGGTTAGTTTTCTAAGAAGGTTGTTCCTTGCTCGGATTTTATTAACATGATATTTAAACATTAGAACTCAGTACAAAGTTACGCCCCGGGCCCTGTTTCATAAACCTTCTACACTTGCAAATTACCACTGTACAACTTGTCAAACGAATAATTTGACAAGTTTCTGTTTCAAAAACCTACAAGTGTAAATTACAAGTGACAAGTAAACTAGTCCGTTTCTACAAGTGTATTTTTGCAGTTTACAAGTGTAGCGTTTCAAAAAATATTTACTGGTTTTTACTACTAGTATTTTACAAGTGAACAGTAACCATGAATGAAAAATTGTTCATTTGAAAATTACACATTGACAATTAAATTCTTTATGACAATTAATTATAGGAATTTTCTTATGTAATGTAAAAAAACATGTGGTCCAGTGATTCAAAAGAGGAAGATGTTCATGTTCATTTTCGACGTGTATGAATTTAATGAACGATTTAGATTGTCTTTATACAAATTGAGGCATTTTATAATTTAATACTTTTCGATATAGTCCTTTCGCCGAAACGAGACAAATTGGAACTAACCCGGTATCCGAACCAAGTCATTCTTATTAGTCGATGCTGACAAATCTGCAGATTCAACTTCAAATTTGTCATCATCGACCAATAAGAATGACTTGATTCCAGGTTAGTTCCAATTTCTCTCGTTTCGGGGAAACGGACTATAGCAATATTTAAAAGGGAGCAATTATTCCAATATTAAAAAAATTGATTAATCTAATTAAAATTTTAAAAGAAAATATAAAAATGAGTTTATGTTTAAATAAATAGAGAAAATGTTTTATTATACTGCAAGGTGAGACTATAACAAAAGCATTTACCAGTGTTCATAATACATCCTGGCCAGGGATTTGTTAACAAATCCCTGATCCCGGCAATATTGCCAGTCCTTCTTATTAATGCGTGCGAAACAGCTAATTCATAAATTAATTTCTGTTTTTTGCATTTCTTATTTTTTGTTAAATTTGTGGAAAAAGCGCCAAATAGAATGTCTTTATGTTCTTTAATTTCCCGAAGAAACGCCAATTTATCAGCATTTTTGCCATATTAAATATAATTACAAATTATAATTTCACCTGCTTTACTTTCATTGATTGCAAGGGTTGAATGGCTTGGTTGACTGACAAAATGTGTTTAAATTAAAATATTTTAAAACGCATACTTTTTAATGTGATTAAAATATATATTTAAGGCAAAGGTGGCTGCATATTACATTTACTATGAATCCATGGTTTCAAACTTGTCAACTTGTAAAAATACACTATACTCTATCCGTTTTAACTATAGACTAGATGGTGTTTCGAGCGCGGCCGTTTTTACATGTATTAAATAAAAAATTCAAATTTTGGCGCCATTCCTGGATTTAAAAAATCTTCCTAATTGACATTTTTTCAGTAATTTTGTCTTGTACGTACATATCTATCTATTTTTATCCATAATATTAACGAAGAGAACAATAACAAAACTAACGAACTACTAACTAAAAACTAAGAAAACGCGCACAACGTAAACTATGTAATATGAAAAATAACGCCAAAACACTATGAAAATTATATAAACGAGAAGAACAATAATATACTTAACAAACAGAACTGAACAGAAATTAATAATATTTAATAAATCGTGTACTATTGACTTTGTTGACTTTTATTTATTTTATGTCAGACGTCAAAATAATTGATACAGTTGTCAAGCAAATTTAAATTTCGCGTCAATTATTTTACTGCGTAAACTTGGTTCACGTTTAAACCAATCAGAGAGCTAGAATCTTAGGTCCTATCTCACCCAACGCTCTATAGTTAAAACGGATAAAGTATAGTAATATTGGAAAACTAACAACTAGTCAAAAATTATTCTTGAAACAGAAATTACTAGAATTTGTCACTTGTACACTTGTCACTTGTAACTTGTCGACTAGTAATTTTTATGAAACAGGCCAGGTCCCAGATAACATGTACATTCAATTAGTTGTCCATCCCATGTAATTATTAGGGCATGATTTGCCTCGGTTTCTAAGGTGGAATAAGCTGGACATAATTTTAGTAGCATTTGACGAAGACTATTATTTATATAATATATATTTAATACATTCAATGCTTTTATGAGAATATCTTCGATATTCTTAAAATTAGTACACTATGCAGCAATAAAAATAAATAAATATATCATCACGGCATATTACCAATTACTGGGAATGCCAATCTGTTTTGTACACAGATATCGGTAATAATGATGACATATTCGTACCATGTTGGTGTTTACCAGGCGTCACCTCATGGTTACTCATTACTGGCGTGGAGAGTACATACCAGGAGTTAATCTTGTGTCATTTAAAGTTCTAAATAATTTTGGTATTGGTTGTAATCACACTCGGGTCCGTAAATTCGCGACCAGACATTCAAGTAATATTTTTGTCACTTAGATCCTTTTGAGATACAGTTAATTCATATTTGAGTAGCACACATAAATTCTGAAAGACAGCCTGCAATTTATTTGTGAAAAACTTGTCAGCAAATCTAAAAGGATTCCTGAGAAATGGATATGTTTATTTTTCAGGATATTACAGGCGACATTACAACTAGCAAGGTGCAAAAAACAATTTATCAAGTGTATCTTGATAGTGAAATAAAAAATTTCGTAGGTGCTCCAAGCTTACAAAGATAAACACGCCGATTAGAATTGTAAATGAGTTGTTATTAATTACAGTGGAGTATTCAGTCATTTATCAACGAGGAATAACACTAATTATCTATCTTTACCTTCATACACGATATACAGTACCGTCCAAAAACATGAGTACACCTCCTAATTAGTAAAAATCAATGCAATCAATTTGTTTCCGTCATATAATTCATAATGAACGTTAAAAATACAATTTTTGTTCCTTTGAATTTTGTAGGATGAAATGATAATAATTCGGCCGGTTTACATTTTCAAAAAATTATAAAATCTATATAAATAGAAATTTCTACAAAATCTTTCGGCTACTATACAGGGTGTTATATTTTAATGGACCCAGCAAATATCTCGCTTATTTATTAAGTTGTCAATTTTTTCATATAACATGATTTAGACAGGAACATGTAAGCTACTTGATGACGGATGTACATTCTTAATACCACTTCCGGTTTATGAGTAATTAATATCTAGTTTGAAATTTCAATTGGAACATACTATATTTTTTTACAAATTTGAAAAGTGCATCAAATTTGCTTTACAATCATGTAAAATAATCCATATGTTACATTATTAAAAATTAAAATGGCGGGCACTTTTTTTATACACCTACTTGGAAAGAGAATAGTGAGCCATGACTGTGGCTTGTGTTCCTTATTCTTATTTTCTGTATTATTATGACAAAAAAATATTATTTCGTTTAATAATAATAGTTACAATTGTTTTAGCTAATTTTTTTATTTCAAGCCACAGTCATGGCTCACTATTCTCTTTCCAATTAGGTGTATAAAATAGTGCCCGCCATTTTAATTTTTAATAATGTAACATATGGATTATTTTACATGATTGTAAAGCAAATTTGATGCACTTTTCAAATTTGTAAAAAAATATAGTGTGTTCCATTTGAAATTTCAAACTAGATATTAATTACTCATAAACCGGAAGTGGTATCAGGAATATACATCCGTCATCAAGTAGCTTACATATTCTTGTATAAATCATGTTATATGAAGTTATATGAAAAAAATTGCCAACTTAATAAATAAGCGAGACATTTGCTGGGTCCATTAAAATATAACACCCTGTATATATATATATATATATATATATATATATATATATATATATATATATATATATATATATATATAAATTTGTATTAAATGCCAAATCCTGATGCGATGTTTTTCTATTTTTCAAAGGAATAAGTGTAGAGTATAGGAAATGTCAGTTCGGTATTTAATATACTCTACACTTGTAAAAAAAAAAAAACGTAAAAACTTTAAACTTGTATAATACTAAATAAAAACACAAATGAAGGGAAAACGAAACTCAAAAAACACTTTATTTATTTTCTTAACAACATTCAACTGGTTATCCGGTCAATTGATCGAACATTCATAAAATGGAATATGTGGTTGCTAGATGTAGGTGTAACATAAGTTATCCATGGTTTAACCGGCAATTGTAAAATTGGCCCATAAAAGTTTAAACAACTGTTGGTCAAATGACTGGTGATAATAGTTCGACCGGTATTATAAGGGTCGTCTTTTAGTCCAGATTTAACTTCTACCGAGACTTTTTACTTTTGGCACAATGAAAAACAACGGTAAAAATCCAGTGCGTACAGTAAAACTTACCTTGCAAGACATATGGGACAATACTCACAGAAAAATTTGCAGAGCTTAGGGATACAATAATGATATTTGTGATGGAATAGAATATCCTATTTGTCCATAAACATTCGTTTCTAATGAAACCAATTTGTTACCTAACTTATTACAAATTTGATAACAACTTATGACTGTGTCAAATAGGCTTAAATGTACATAAACACAATTACGTGACACGAACGTGACCCACCATTAAACATAAAAAGTCGTGTGTGATTGGTCGTAATTAAAGTTTTAGTTAAGTGAGCGTGCGTGATCGTGAACAAAAAGTTACTCACGCGCCCCCCTCTAAACACAATATTAAATGGCGGAATACTGGAATAACATATTCAGTTTTTGTAAGTTTAAAATCTACATTTGAAAGTAGTCAAAAGAAATTTATCACCATTTGCCTAGGTTTTATATTACATAATGCAAAGAATGACAATCCGTTATCACAGCCAGAAGAAATATTCCCAAAGAATCAAAAATTCAATTCAAGTAATTTCTTTGTTAAATGTTTATACAAGGCTACGCTAGAATTACTGAGAATATGACATATGACAATTTCTTTAACAATACAGTTTATTTATACCATTCTTTCCTTACACTTTTTGAAATCACCCAACCAATCATCGTTTGGAATTCTTTCAGAGTCCAATTTTTTATCACATTAAAAAGTGTAATAAAATTGGGCTAAATAACAATAACTGCAAATTTTCTTGTCTACGGCCTATTTGATCTTATTTTTTCATAATTTTAGCGTGACCCTCGTAATATATTTTTATTAAAATAAAGATATGAATTTTGAATTTATAAATTTTTACCTCCTGCTACCCTTGGTCAGGGAGGTATAGGGATTGTGCTAAAAATCGCATATCGAGATTTTGGTAAATGACCACGTTTTAAGTTCCCTAGAATCCAATTTCAACATTTTCACGATGATGTCTGTGTGTAGGTATGTATGTGTATATGTGTGTGGATCCTCCACTCTAACTCAAATTCTATCATTCAGAAAATTTTGAAACCTTGTATTTCGAACTTTTTCTGTATTGGAAAGAGCCCATTAGATTTTGGTGAAAATAGGATAACCGGAAATGGCACTTTACTAGAAGCTCAAAATAGCTTTTCTTCGAAAAATACTTTTAAATGTTAATTTTTCGAGATTAATGTTATTATATAAATTAGGTTACGCCTGGTAAACTCCCGCACGGTACAAATATGTCATCATCATTACCGATATCTGCACACAAAGCGGATTGGCACACCCAGCAATGGGTAATATGCCGTGATGATATATTTATTTATTTATTTATTTATTTTAAAGATTATTAAATTTTGTATAGATTTGCATTAATACTTTTTCTATATATTTTATGGATTCATAAAATTATCTATAATTTAAATCCCAGAGCCTACGCTTTAAACAAACAAAATGCAGTTATTTAAATGTATGTAACTGACAGATAAATGTCACTATCACTTAACTAGTCATTTCAAAATAATATTAGTGACGTTTTAAAAAGAATAAAGTAAACAGAAAAGTAGAAAAGGAATTCAATACAGTTTCCAGTATGTAGGTATGTATTTAGATTAATAAAAATTAACGATTCACAAAAATATTTAAGCTAATTCTCGTTTTTGGATTAGTGAATTCTATTCTATCTCGGTATTTAAAATTTAATTTTCATTTTATTATAGCTGCGGTGGCTCAATAATTAGAGCAACGCCTCATGTCATGAGTGCCCTCGGGGCTCTGGGTTCGAATCCCACTAAGGCATGGATGTGTGTGAATGTGAACTCATTCTGTAATTGGGATTTAATCCTGTTGAAGGGTTTATAAAAAAGGTAGTTACTTAGATTAGATTAGACTATATTTTAAATTTTAAGAAATAAACTGGCAAAATTAGAGTAAAATTCGCTAATCCAAAAATAAGGATTAACTTAACCTTTTTGTGGCTCGGGCTGCAAATGGCGGGAGGTATTGTGTTGGCCACACCAGATTTTTAAATTGCATTTCATTGATTTTCTCGTAATTATCAGATGTACTCGTATTTTTGGACGGCGCTGTAAATACACAGCAGAATTTGTCAATATTACAGACATCAACATTTATTGACAAAAAATGTGTAAAATGCACTCTGATGTATTTATTGTACATCCTGTGTCATCTATTTTACAAAGCTGCAAAATAGAGATAAATCCTCTTAAAAAACTCGCATTTAGCCAACATATTCATGTGTAAAGTTATGGTAAAATTTCTCGTATATGTGAATTTGTATTTACGTAGAACAGCCGTCATGTACGATAAATAATTTGTGTTTAGTTTCACCAAAACAGTCGAGAATAGTGGCTGAGTTACCAACAACGAAAATAAATTTGAAACTTTGTAAAATACCATCAATTACGGAGCATTGAGATGTCAGAGAACAGGCAAATATGCGGTACATTATAAGGGATGGACCGAAATCATTCACAGATCAAAATATATTGTCAAAATAATAATAAATATTCGATGTCACAGGAGTTGTCGAAAAAAGTATGTTTAAATTTGTTTCAGAGATTAAAACATGTAAAAACTCTTGTATGTAGGACACCATCTCGATTATTTAGATATATTCATTTTAAAAATTGATATAATCCAATGTTTCTGTAGTTTTACAGGTAGTCCAGTCAATATGTACAATAAAACCGGGTTTCCTTGCAAAAGATTGGGTATCTATAATTTTTGGATGTTGTAAGGAAAGGACCAAGGCCATTAATAAGGAACCAATTTTGCAGAAATGCTACCAGTACCTGTGCTATATACCAGGGTTATAGGGAAAAAAGTTTGTAATTTTCGGTCTTTGTATAACTTGACTGGACTAAAGCTGGGGCCTAGAAACTTCCTTGTTTTGAAGGTAAATAAAATAAAAAGTATTGTTGATAGAAACTAGTTATTTATGATATGTGTTAAAAGTTTCATTCTATTTTGTGAGAAGCTCAAAATAGTTTATCTCCCAAAAATACCTTTAAATGTTATTTTTTCGAGATTTATGTTATTATAAAAATTAAAGATTATTAAATTTTCTATTGGTTTGCATTAATAAATTTTCTATATATTTTATAGATAAATTTATAAAATTATCCATAATTTAAATCACAGAGCCTGCGCTTTAAACAAACACAACTACTTGATTAGACAGTTCATATCTCAAATGTATGTAACTGACAGATATCAAAGAACAATTAATTTCAAATTAATAATAGTAACGTTTTAAAAAGAAAATAGTAAATAGAACCATAGTTATATGGAATGAATTTTAATACAGTTTCTAGTATAACAAAATATGTAAGTATGTATATTTAAATTAATGAAAATTAAATAGCGGGAGGTGTTGTGTTGGCCCCACATCAGATTTTTTTGTTGAATCTCATGTAATAAATCTAAATATACACGTAGAATATGACATACTAAATTAAAATTTGTAACAGTACACTATTTTTTTTTTTAAATAATTGAAATAATAATTTTTTGTGCAATCGGCAGTGAAATGAGCATTTCCCAGATACAATACAGGTCGCGAAATCCAATTTCGCTGCCGTTGTTATGGTAACGGCTGCGAAATTGGATGTAACCTAAAATTATTTTGACACTTGGGAATTGACATGACGGATAATATGACAATGACAGTGACATTTCTAAAATATGACAACAACAAGTTTCTTGTTTTCTTTTTTAATAAATACAATAAATGTTGTAAAATAGTTATTTGTAAAATAACTTTTTCTTCTTTTCAACAATTTTTTACAAAACTAACTGTTTTGTTTATCAAATGTTATTCCCATCAAAGCCGCCTTTCTAATTCAATAAATTAAACTATTTAAATACAATAAAATTTGTAATTACATATGTTTTACGGCTGCACAAAAAATAGTGCGTATTTAATTTAAAAATATGTTTTAAAAATTAACATTTCTATTATAATACACAAATTTATAAAGAAGCCCAGATTATATAGATCTTTACACGATGAAGATTCGATAACTCTGTCTACTGCAGTTCTAACTTAACTTACGTAAGCGATCATGTTTATGAAAGAGTCTATTGATAATTTCGAGTGTTGATCATATAATTTGTACACCTTGTCCAATAATTCTTAAACGACCTCGAGATTGTGCTGCGATTTCGAAGTATTGATTTACAAATAATTATTACAGTAATAAAATGAGGAAGATTATTTTTTTCAGTGATCCAAACATTTTGAAATGGTGTTTTGAATCCAAATTTTAAAAGTCTGTTGAGATATTATTTCTTAAAGTTTATAAAATCCATGAATTTGGCAGTCATCTAAACTGACTACGTCTAAAATGATTTAAGTTACTCAGATATATTGATGGTGTATACTAGTATAGTTATATGCTGAATCCAAGTTCTAAAATCACAAGGCGCGTTTTTTTTTTACTTTTTGAGATATTAATTATTGAAATAGTTAAAATTTAATGTACTAATAGCTTTTAAAAACCTGCCAAATCTGAACGACTGAAATTTGTTCCTGTGGTTTACAAATAATTAAAACTATGTAGCTAATCATATATAGAAAATGATTTATAGCAATTTGAAATTATGAATTTCTAGTGCGAAAAGTAATTTAAACGAGCAATGAGTTCATTATACCATTTCCCGTTCTGCAACATATAATTCCAAGTTAATTACTCTATGAATATTAAATTAGAGCTACATAGTTTCCATGTAAATAATAAACGAATGAATGTCCAAAACACAGCGTACTTCGTATATTCATTTAAAATTTAAACGTCTCCTTCTAGACTGACATAAATAATTAAAATATTAGCGTAAATATTCCCCAGAGTCTTCAACAAACAAACAAAATCCCGGCTGCGTATTTTGCGTCACGAATTAAACATCAGAGTTAAAAATTCATCCGTAGGCGTACGATCAACAATTAGATGGCGGGAGAAGTAGAAGCACCCGGGTAAAGTCAGTTCGGAGAGAAGGAGCAATAAAAGTATGAGAAAAACCTCCATTGAGACTGGAAGACTTTACGTCCATGAATAATTCAATGTTGTCTCTCGAGATGTTCCCGGCGAAAGAAAGTGGAGCACGCATGACTTAATCAAGCCAAAATGGGAAAATTTCACCCAAAAATGGGCGCGGTAAATGAAGGAATTAAGAAGTAAGTCGATATATTTTATGAAAAAGAGGCTAATACCTACTGTGTTAATATCCGTGAATGGCATTAGAAATTCCGACCGAGATCAAATTTGAGATTTAATATTTCCGTATACTATGTGGTGTTCTTTCTACGACAATTTTGAGTCCCCGCTCTCAACAGTATAGATAAATCATTACTACCGAAATCTGCAAGTAGACCGATTGGTAAATCCAGAAATAGGTAATAAGTAGTTGAAGACAACAAAACAGATACAAGCAAAAGTGTATCCATCGCGCTGTTAGATTCAATATCTGAACAGGAGAGTTTATTTGTTGACAACTAGCTCAAGACAGGTAAAGAATTCCATTAATTTTCCACAAATATGCATCCTCAATGAGTTATTTTAGTAACGAGATTTCAGTAGATGAAGTGGCAATTTATTAAAAGATTTTGGGGAGGGTAGTATAATGTAGTCTCCCCATATACCTATACTATATCTAGTGACCTATTCAGAGAAATACAGTCATAAAGGTTGCTATGCATATAAAGATTGTTATCATAAAGGGCTAAATTGCAGTTTATCCAGAATTCAAGAATTTTATATTAATGGTTATATATACTTAATAAACCATTAAAAACACTAAATACCGCTAAAAATTGGGTGCGGATTTATAGAGATTTTGGCATTTTTTCTGAAAAAAATTAGGTTAGATGAACTACATATATTTCCATGTTTAAGTAGGTACTTACACTTTCATACGAATAATACTGTTTCAATTAATGTATATTTGCAAAATTATGTCTTATTTTCCTTCTTATACTACGTTTTATAACATTTTTAATTTATAATTTTGCGTTCATCTGTTAAACTATGACATGACGATAGTGGGCCGAGCGATGTCGAATGTGTGTGCCTGGTGTGCGTTAGGTTTTGTCAGGATTTTTTTAAAATTTCTTAAAAAGTACGTGTGCGTTAGGTATTGTTTTTACCAGGATATTTTTAACAATTTCTTAAAACATTTCTGCGCGTTAGGTATTGTTTTTGTCAGGATTTTTTTTTAACACGTTCGCGCCGACATGTGCCACCGGTGGTACACGACGTACTTTGGTCAGGGCCGGCGTGTTCCACCGGTGGTACACGTCGTAAATTTTTGAAGGAATTTATTATAAGCTGAAATTTTAATTTTCTATAATTTATAATATGTTAAATATAAATTTAAGAGTATACAATATTAACTTTAAGGTCGGTTTTTCTATAACTACGTTTTTCAAATAATTATATTGATTTTTTAAATGTTTATTGCATTACAAGAAAAGTGACAAGATCATTTACGGCTGAGATGAAAAACTTGCAAATAACACTCCACAAAAATATATAAATACCTGTTTCCGCGCTCCAATTTTATGTTATTATATTTTAGCTAAAATAAGACATTACAACAAAAAAATTGCAATTTCTACTATTTTGGATAAACTGCAATCCAGCCTCATAAAGACATTTGTAACAATCTTTATGAATTTGTCAATTCAGAACCTACGTCGGTATTATTAACAATCTTTACAAAATAATACTTGTGAATGAACCAGATTATTTGATAATAGCTAACTTCAATATACATATACGAACCTAATCTAATCTTAATATTATCTGTCAACGCATTATTTTTTTTAAAAAAATAATGAATTGCCAATTATATTTAGTACACAAACGTTTTCCCAAACAACTAAAGAACAATATGATATTTATGTCATATTTGGAAACTTCTACATTCTTTAGAACGGGTTTGTTAATTCCTACAAATGATCTCAAAGGGATTGAAAATTTATGGGAAGTCTTAAATTTTTTATTGACTGAATATGTAACAAAAACATCACACATCACACAGAGTTTTCAAGAATACCACAGAATGTCAAAAGTAAATTTCTTGCACCACAGTCTTTATCGTTCTTATGATCGTTCTTCTTGAAGCAGAATCTATACGTATAATAAACTGCACCAATATTTGGCAGAAAGGTCAATATTAATAATATTTGATTGATATAATAACCTGTCACATTTCAAATAACAACGTGATAACAACCATAAATACATAGTTTTAGCAGTCGTTATGATAAAGACTGTCAAAACGCTTATCAATTGTTGACAGTAACCACTTTCAGTACTGAGAATACCAAATTCGATTTTAACAATCTTTATAGTACATAACAACCATAAAGACCATAACGACTACACAAATATTGAGTTCTGAATAGGCCCCCTAATCTACGTGTGGATATATATGTCTCTCGCTCAATGAAATATGGTTCGGTTTGGCAATTGTCCTTATTTTGGGTCCTTCATTCACAGTCAAAGGTCCGTCTTCCCATAAATTACAATAGGTCTGTCCGTGTCGCAACTTTATCCATAGTATGGACGCGGCAGTAAACAGTAGACGCAAAGTAGCGAAACGAACAGAGTCCTGTTTCTTAAAAAATACGGGACTAGTATTACTAGTGAAGTTTACTAGTTTTTATTTCTGAAATATTCAATTGTAAAATACTAGTTACAAGTTGGGAACTAGTATTTACTAGTATATTTGACAAAAATACTAGTATTTTGTTTCTCAAAATATTTGAGTTGTCTGTCAGACTAGTAATTTACTAGAAAAAGCTACAAGTGTCAAAAGTCTTGTAAATTTTGAATATAAATTTTACTAGTAGTATTACGTGACAGTTCGTGTTTTTTTCTTTTTCATATGTAATTCAGTGGTTCTTTGTTAATGTTAATTCAGATTCATGTAGTGTCTGTCGTTGTTTAGTGTAAATATATATTTTTAAATAATATAATAATGTGGTCTAGTGACTCTGAGTCTAGTGATGAAGAAGTAGTGCGACGCCAAAAACTAACTAAAGCAAGAATAAATTATGTCCATGCAGAAACCTCATATCAATGACAGGTGGTTACTCATGGCAAATAACATAGAAACATTAATTAATTTATTAGGACAGCTAGATATGAACAAAACCATGCATTAACCGTAAAAATACAACTTTTTTAAATTTGACCAAAATGTGTCCCTGATATATTTCTAGTGTTAGTCTTGTTTACTCAACCCGAAGCGTGACAAGTTTGACAGATTTTTATCCATTCATAGAATTTAACTGCTTTAGACAATTTATTTAGAGAATGCTTCAAATAGAATACCTATAGCATCTCGAATCATCCCCAAAATAGTTAATTTCGCAGCCAGTGTATACATTTTTATTGAAAAATAATTTAATTTCAAATTAAAACACTTGAAAATGTCAACGTCAGTCATATTTATTAAAAAAACTACTAGACTATTGAAAATGTTTCAGAAACACTATTTACTTGACTAATAAAATTTCACTTGTAACTATTAACTTGTAAACTAGTAACTTGTATACTACGTGTAGTAAAACACTTTTCAGAAACACAATTTACTATGCTCTATCCGTTTTAACTATAGTGTGGTGTGAAGATAGATGCAGTTTCATCTTGTTGTTTGATTGGATAATATCGGGATAGAAACCAAAATCAAATTGCACCTATCTTCCCACCACTCTATAGTTAAAACGGATAGAGTGTAGTACTATTAAAAATTTCACTAGTAACTTGTAACTTGTAAACTAGTATTTTTTGAGAAACAGGCCCCTGACCTATTAAATAAATATAATTACTCGTATAACAATGAATATTTTTTGTAATCAAGTCTTCAGCAATATCTTCAAGTAGGTAATTTAAGTTTAATAAAATAATTGGCACACACAGCAATGGGTAATATGCCACGATGGTATATTTATTTTTTATTAATTTTACCAATCGAGATATGCACGTACTTAAATTCTTTACGACTCGTACACCCATGCCTTAAACAGGATAGGCATAATATACCTATAAAACTAAAATATACTGCTGATGCCCTATCTCTCAATTAAGGCGGGGTTTCAATAATGCAGGTTGCATAAGCAAAAAAACCTATTTTCTTTTAAGTGCTTTTATAGTTTTTAATTGAAAAATGCATAGCAAAACAAAAAAAATGTATATATGAATTTATTCTTTACTTCCTAATTAATATTAGTTGAAAATATATTTAATATTTATTAATAAAATCACTCGTAAGTCATGTAAATAATAAAATTATTAAACCAAAATACAATTAGGAAGTAATTTTCTTCATATTGTTACCAGATATACATAAATGTTAATAAAAAATTACGTAGATTTTGTACTGCACTTAAAAGAAAATGTTGCCCAAATAGGAACATTTCAATAGCAGCGCGCTCGAAAACAGTTCACGCTATTTCTCATAGATGTCAGAACTATAGGCGGCGTCACTGTCGGTAATGCAGTTCAAATCATTCAAGTATTTGTAAGATTAAAATTTATACCTGCTTTTGACGTTTTTGCCAATCATAAATTTTACTCCTATTATAATCTACGACCCTTCGAGTACAATGCAAATCTGTATAAATTTTTATTAAACAGGCATTTGAAATACATTTATAATTTCTATATTTTAAAACGGAATCACAAATTAATTAAAAAACAAAAAAATAATTATCATGACACTTTTCAGTATAAAATATACATATGAAAAATCATAGAACACTAAATAAATTCTTATAGAAATTAAAAGAAATCTGATGTGGCCAGCACATGACCTCCCGCCAGTTTCATGTTTAAAGTAGCAATGAGTTGTAAGTAAAGTATCACTTTCGGTTGATCATTTGTAAATAAATCTAATTTGTTGTTCCAATAAATAGAAAAGTCTGTAATGCGAAATTTTGGTTTATAATTTATTACGTTTTTCCTGGAAAATCTGTTAAAACAAAGAAAATCATGATTTGAAAATGAAGCAATAAACAATATCAATGTCATATCCATATTTGTATATACCGAATCCATAAGATGTAATTGTACATTTCATGAAATGAACATTCATTTCATGCACAAAAATCCCATCCATTTCATGTAACTATTTACTTACTAACGCACAGAACTCATGAACAATAACCCCTCGAGTTTTCCTAAAGTGAGTTATGTGCGTTAGGTGACGTTATTGTTGGTATTTTTTTGTCCAGGTGGCAGACAACTTTCAAATTACACTATGAGAAGTCGCTTCATGAAATGGATATTCATTCCATGAAATGCACGTCCTTTTAATAAAATGTACAATTACATCTTATAGATTATACATCTACATGTTTGCTAATATTACAATCACCAAAGCTACTTTTCGAAAGAATACTAATGTTCATAGGCGCCGACTTGTAGGGTGCATGGGGTCAAGTGCACCCGACAAAATAATTTGTCGGGTGCAAAAGTATAGATTTGCACCTGACAAAAATTTTATCCAATAAAACATCATATTTATATTATTGTTCAGGTTATTCATTTGAATTTTTATTCGTTACTAATTGATCAGGATCTTTTCACATAAAAAAGTGGCATCTAATTTCGTAACTAACTTTTAAACTATTGATTATAATAGAGAAAATAGCTATGTATATGTCCCTATTTTTTCAATTACCTTATATACTATACAAGTGTAGTTATGATAATAGGGTGGTGACTGGCATAGCCGAACACATTTAAAATCAGACTTTCGTAATTTTACAAATAACGGTTGTAGACGATACAATTCTGCATCTTAATAAAAAAGGAAAATTAATTTTGCTTGCTTTGGTTTATAACGGCAAAAATTAGATATGAAAATGTCGAAAATCACTTCAAAAATAGCAATAGCCATGGAATTGAAACAAAAATTCGACATTTTTTAAAATCTTATGTATCCTGTACCGAGAGTTTTTTTTTATCAGTGGACATGGGCGTATGTCCTTACCATACTTACGTTAAAAATGATTGATAGCAATGTATTACCGCGTTTTTTTTTTAAAACTGGACATAGGGAGTTGGCAAAGTCATCAAACTGTTATCTTCCAAAATGATGTATGAAAAAAAAGTACAAATCATAACGTATAAGTGCAATATGAGTCTAAGGCAAGTTTCCGATTTATTTGTTGCTACTTTTAATAAGCGACCCAGGTCAGTAACTATTAGAAAAATCTATAATAATTATAGAACTTCAAGATGCATCAATGGACAGCATTAAAAGAAAATAAGAACAAGTAAGGTAATTAATAATAAGAAACATTAAATTGTACAGTTAAATGAAAAAGACAATACCCTTTCAATATAAAAGGAATTTCTGAAATTGACACAACAGTTTGACGACTTTGATAACTCCATAATAGTTGCTGGCCTGAGTCGCTTATTAAAAGTAGCAGCAAATAAATCGGAAACTTGCCTTAAACTCATATTGAACTTCTACAATGTATGATTTGTATGTTTTCTTCATACATCATTTTGGAATATTGCAGTTTGATGACTCTGACAACTCCCTATGTCCAGTTTAAATAAAACGCGATAATACATTGCTGCCAATCATTTTAAATATAACTATGGTAATGAAATGACATACGCCCATGTCTACTGTTGAAAAAAACACGGTATGTATAATCTCAATTATTGTTCGGTGAGTGCACCCGACAAAATTTTCCAAAGTCGGCGCCTATGCTAATGTTTCATAGAATATCGCAAAAGTGCACAATTCTGTTGTCTTCTAATTATATGGAGTACCTGTTTATGTATTTACTATTTGTTTTGTTGTTCGGTAACAATAATTCAGATTCACACATAGGAATACCATAAACCGATTATCATGGGTACAATACTAAGGTTATTATCGGTTAATAAAATGTGGTTAGTCAAATAAATTATTTATACTGACTTCAGTCGGATTATGTAATTACCGTTAAATACCGTACAAATCCAGTAAATTTAATCCTACTTGACCCAACAACACTCAAAATATATTTTTTCTGCAAACACTATTAAAAATTTAATTTTTAACACGGCATACGTCAATTAAAAATGCGATATTTTAATTCTAGTGTTAAAAGTAAATTACCTTGGTAATGACGAATGGAACAACAAATCGACATGTTTGACATATGTCAAAAAACACAAATTTAAATGAAATAAATGTGTTTGTAGAAAAACTAGTGTATGATATACGTGTTAAAAGTGATTTTATTTTGTTTTTTCTCACAAAATAAAATGCCACTTTTAACACATATCATAAATAACTATTGTAAATACCCAAGTTCAATCACTATTACCTAGTATTTTTGTATATCGGTAAAATATACCTATTCCTAATCGCATCATTACTTACCTGCTACAGAAGCCGAACTAAGAACTAATGGCATGCGGATTATAAACAATAAAAATAAAATTTTCCGAAAATTTTTAGTTTTATTTTTTTTTGTAATCGAAAAATTACACATTACATATTTATACTATTTATTGAATTGGAAGTCAAATTATCTTCAGTATAAGAAAATAAAAAATATATGTTCTCATTTAAAATATGAAATTTGCATTTCGCGTTTTGAGAATTCGTGGTGGAAATACTGAAAATTCTGAAATAATAGCATAAAAATTGGTACAATAGAATAGGATTATCTTCTACAAAAATATTAAACTTTAATATGAAATAATAATTTATACTTTACTGATTAGTGTTTGTTATTGTATGAATAACTACTACAATAATATATAGATAGGTACTACAATAACAATAAACAGCAATCTAGCTCTCCCTTCCTATTTGTGCTACAAATTGTAGTTAGCGTTTTTACAATAATTGTTATAAAAACACGTACAATTTATTTTCTGTGTATACGAGTAGTTCTCGAAATTATAATGATGGCCTATATAAAAATAAAATTTAATAATATATTCGTAGTGAATTTTATAAATAAGAGAAAAAAACTATTTTCCTTGAAATTTAAACATTAAAAGTTGAAAACTTGAAAAATCTCCAGAAAAATATGCAGTTGTTGACTGTTTGTTACCGGCTATGATAGCCCAGTCATAAAATCCCAAACCCAGGGTGTCTTTACCTGGTCACTTCATTTGAATTCATCCATCCATCTCAGAAATGAACCTCTTATAGTACAGAACAGAACCGACGTACAGCCCTCTCTTGGTCAATTTTCTTAATAAAAGTGAAATAGTTCATAGCCTGGCCGATATGACTTCATGTCGCTGTTTTTGAAACCCGCCCTTAAGAGGAGTCTGCTACAAACATTATTGTCTATCCTTGTCAGTTATTGTAAGAATTTCCCTCCCTCCAGTTCCCCTTTCCCATTCTACACCAACAAAATCAAAGCAACCCGACGCTTGCGCAGAGCTATTCTTACAGACAAATGCAGATATACAGGGTGGTGACGGTTAGGGGTGAACATAGGGATTTAACATGGGATTTTAGTTTTTTGCAATTTCCTGCTCTCCTATTCTTTTTACGGCAAAAACTGTAGAGTACAAAATTGTTCAGAATTAAAAATTGCATACTAAAATGTATTTACATTTATTATTATGTTTTTGATTTCTTCACAATTTTAAAAAGAAATTTCAAAATTTCTGTTATTTTGTAGCAATAGCCATGGAATTTATTTTTTTCTGGTTGTCAAAAATTATTTATAAACGTCAACCATGCGTTAATCTAACTTAAAAATTAATTAAAAACAAACAACTTTTAATTTTAATACGCATTTTTTATTAGGTACCTATACCATTTAATAATAAACCAATTCCAAATGTATTAACTACGTAGAATTTTGATTTATCATAGCCAATACCATTTCTTCATTCACTTCGTTATAACGTCGTCTATTATTATTATTATTTCCTTCATTACCTTCGTTCACAGCTACACTAGCTGTGTTCTCGTGTGTTCTCAATGTTTTTAACAAGTTTAGAAATTGATGCTATAAAAGGAATTGGTGTATTTTTGTACTTTATGGAAAACAAATCACGTACCTATTCTTCTAAAACTATTTCCACCATAATAATTTTTTATAATGAAAACTCGTTCCTTATTCGAATAAACATTCATTATTAAATTAACTTTTTATTAGAGAAAATTTCGAAAATTTGACAGAAATTGAATGACATTATTATGTTTAAACATTTGAGTTGTAAGTCATGGCTATTGCTACAAATTAACAGAAATTTTGAAATTTCTTTTTAAAATTGTGAATAAACCAAAAACATAATAATAAATGTAAATACATTTTTTATGCAATTTTTAATTCTGAACAATTTTGTACTTTACAGTTTTTGCCGTAAAATGAACAGGAGAGCTGGAAATTGCAAAAAACTAAAATCCCATGTTAAATCCCTATGTTCACCCCTAACCGCCACCAGCCTGTATATGTTTGCACTCGTCCAATGTTAGTCTCACAAATCTCACTCCCATCAGCAGTATATTTTTTAGTTTTATAGGTATATTATAGGCATACAAACTTGGCGAGTTCACCATTAAAATCTACAGAGCATTTTACACATGTTTCAGACTTATTGTTTCAATTTTTACAAGGTTGAAATTCGACCAGGTTGAATTTGAAGGTTAACTCTCTATCGTTTATCTCGCTCTTGTTCTAGCGGGTCGAGTGAACTTTATTTGAACCCGATCGAAAGCGTCGGCGAAATGTTAATTTGTTTTGGTTATGTTTACTTGATTTTTGCGGAAGAATATAATCGACAATGGATCAAGCACAAGCAATGAGATCCTGCACATATTTTTAAAGTAAAAGGTTAGGAATTAAAAATAAAACACGAAGTTTTGACTGGTGGGAAATCATTGTGCTACAACAATTTACGGATTCAGATTGAATAGAAAATTGTATAGTTTCTAAAGGCACTTTTAATTATATTTTCGAGGTACTAAATACTAAGTGAAACTAAAATATACTTTTTTAAGCGACCCTTCTGAAATTGTAAGTTTTGAGAAAAAGATTGCTGTTTCACTATATTTTCCCGCTAGCTATTGTGAATATCGAGTATTCTTTTTTCCGTCCATAAGACCGCTGATATTTCCAAATATTTCTTTTTGACATAATTTTAGTCATACGATTTGACTTAAAATGCAGCTGACAGATAACCTCGAACGATAGTGAATCATACATCTACTTCGATCAGATTGAGCGTTTATCCCGTGAAGTCAATTCGGTCGAACAAGCACAATCCATTTATATTTTAAAGTTGAGTTCAACATTTAAACCCGGTTGAAAATGCGTTTATTTCGATCATTTCAACCCGCTAACTTCAATCGGGCCAGATCAACCCATTTTCAAGCGGGTTGAAACTATCGGGATAAACTTAGTAAATGAGATATTGTTTGGTGATGTCGTTGTGGGAATACCTATCACTTATTTTTAGGTATGAGAGGGAATCGATTTTAGGGACCTAAAAATGAGACGGTTTTTTTCCATAAAATGAAGATATTAAGTTGATTTCGATGAATACATTTAAAATTTTCAAACCGCAGTTTCCTATCGTTTACAGTTCTCGAGGTATTTCGATTTGAAGTTGTGTAGTCTTTGTATGTGATATGTATGTCTTTTCTCGTATGTTTCCCGGAATAAATTTGCGACAATATCTCCGTAAATAAATTCAATCTTTACTTCAAAACGTCTTTAAAGTTTGTAAGTTCTCAACAGGGAATTCAAAACATCGGAATATCTACAAGTTGTATCGCAGTATCGCAGTTTCTGAGACAAAACAAAATCTAGGTATTCCAAAGCTTACTAAGAGTTTAATCTCTTCCTGCTTTATATATGTAGGTGTTCTCTTTTAGAGTGACATAGTAGGTCGTGAAACGTGACTGGGACAAAAGGTTTTGGGGTAATCTGCGTTTAACGAACGTTCAAAGGGAATACGATACCTGTCGAAATTAATGATGTAAAACGCGCTTTCAAATTTGCTGAACTACAATCATTTCACACTAAATAACAATGTGGAGGTCCAATGGTTCGCATTACTGACCGATGAGTGTGTTAGCTACAAAAAATGACCATTTATTGCGCGCTGAATAATATTGTTTTAGAGGTACATATTGCCGAATTTGGTTAGGTTCTCTTTAATAACTGTTTCATAGAGTTCTTGTAATACGTTTTCTTTTTTACCTTCCGTCATCTTTATATATATATATATATATATATATATATATATATATATATATATATATATATATATATATATATATATATATATATATATATATATATATATATCATTAATTTTTGATCATTCTGTATTTATATATATATATATATATATATATATATATATATATATATATATATATATATATACGTTTTAGTAAAATACATATGTCAGTTGATAATGATGAGAAATAACTTAAAAATTATCAGTCATGGCGAAAAATAATAAAAATTTATTATCTTTACAAAAATAGCGTATGAAAATAATTTTATTATCTTGTTTAAATGGAACATATTTTTTTGGAAAAACTAAAACTACTAAAATGGCCCACAACTTTTGTCGTATTTTGTGTATTCAGAAAAAAATGCTGAATCGAATAGGCGAATAAAAAAGTAGGTTCTCATTTAAAATTAAAAAGTTGAATTCTGTATTTTGAGAACCACTGGTTGAAATTTTTTTTGTAATGCTCGTTTTAATAACCTTATAATATAGAAATTCTTTGCTAATTTAACCGACTTCGTATCTCTTACGGTTTTCGAGATAGCAATAGTGAAACACTTAAATTGAACACCCTGTATACATATATATATATTTAAACAATTAAGAGGCTGCTGCGTGAAATTTGTTTTCTTCAGACTAGCTTTGCGAATTTATTAAAAATAAATGTTGAAACTTTTCATGGTAAATAACGAATAAAATAGATCAATTTCTCGATATTTAAATTATAAATTTCTATGATATACAGGATGTATCAAGACTAGTATAAAAATCATTTTCTTTAAAAATGTCATATGAACATAGGTCCTATTCCTTTTGGTTATGTAATTAGAAGGGATTAAAGTATCATAAATAGTAGCAATTAAAAAAAATTAATCAAGATACCGAACTCCTTTTAAAACAAAAGAACAAACAATGAAATAATAATGTAAAATTCATTTACATTTTTTATCAGAGCTTTTTAATTGATTGTGAAATGGATAAGGTTTAGTGCTGCGGAATACAATTTAGAAATCATAATTCTCTGATTCGTCGGTGTGACGTGTCAGCTTGGATTGAAGCTCAAGAAATTCATTTTTACATTTATTATAAGAATAAAAATTAATATACTTATGCTGGGTTGCAAGAAACTATTTATTGGTTCATTAGCAACTAACGGTTCTCTAGGTTTCAAAAAATCGTTGCATGAACGTCATATAATTTTAAAGATTCATTAAACAGTCCTTTAACTTATAGGGCTGATTTCGGACCTATAAATATTTAACGGCCCAATAAATCGAGTTTGACAATGTAAAAACTTCATAAATAAATAATTGGTGTAAATATTACGTGTAAAATGAAATAACTACTAATTAAAGGATACGTAAATAATAGTATATTACGAGTATATTTATTATACATGAATATAATTTTTATTCATTTTGGTGGAACTACGAGTACCTATGTCAATGTCAAAACCTCACCCACTTAATCAAAGAATACTGCCAAAAGATTGATACTGTTGCTAAGTAAACAATTCATTAACTAAAGATTCCAATATTTTTTTCATGCAACTGTTTGAATTTTAACGATTCGCTAAGTTTATAGGACCGGTAACTATAGAATCAATACACTATTTATTGAACAGTTTTCATGCAACCCGGCATAATGTTTCCATATTTTCTCTTGTTTAAAAGTAGGAATCTTGATTAAATTTTTTTTTAAAAATCTATACTTCATATAATATTTTTTTACTCAAAATTATCTCAGGAATACGCTATTTTTACACTAGTTATGATACTCTCTGCATATTAGAACTTTAGTTAAGTTCCTTTAAATAAAATAAATGAATAAATATATCATCACGGCATATTACCCATTTGCTGGGTGTGCCAATCGCCAATCTGTACACAGATTTCGATAATAATGATGAGGCGTCACCTCACGAACTCTCATTGCCATTGCTATGGCTACTTTTAATTTTAGAAATATATAAAAATGTTATTTAGAATTTAAATACAAGTCCAAATTTATTTTTGATAAAATTTGCAAATTTAGTTATAAGAAAATTACTTACAAATTAAAAATAAACAATAATGTTATTAAGAACAGTTTCTAAAAAATTAAAAGCGTACATAATACACATATTGTTGGTCTATTGATCTCCATATTTTATATGTTGGTAATGTGTTTGATTATTATCCAAAATCATGTGTCACGAGTAGTTTATTCCGTAAATTAGATTATAGATTATATCAATGAGTTACAACAAATGTCTATGTATAAATCAGTATAAATTACCAAATTTTTTTTTATAATATTTTACACTATAATAATGGTTTACCAAGTCAAAATCAAACTGTAAGAGCTCATTTTATCATGTCACATTAAATTATTTGTATCGGGTGCATTATTAAAATAAGAAATCTCAAATTAAAAATATGCATAGAATGAGAGTTTTGCTATCACATAACATTTTATTTTCAATTTATTTCAAATCAAAATAAAATGGAAATAGAGTGTTTTAAATTTACCTCAATATTTTTATGATTTACATTTACCCACGTTTACTCTATATTGAAACTTTAAAAAAAGGGTGAATACAGAATATGTATCCTATTATACATGTAAAATCTCCGAACAAATTCTACGTCGTTTTTCTTGTTTGGAGTGATCAGCTTAAGAGTCTGGCCCCTGTCGGATTTCGTACCTTTCCAGTGATGGATTACCTCAGCACACAAGTTTTTGACAACTTTGTACGCCCTTTTTCTTCTTAATTAATTCTGGCCAGGCACATCCTTCAACTTAGTGGACTTAGGGAAGTACAAGGATGCGTAATTATCAAGAAATTCGCCAGTTTTGCCACAAAAACTCAGAGAAAAATCTGATGTGGCCAGCACAATACGTACCTTCGAAATCTAATTTTTATTCATTTAAATAAGAGACTTACATTTTTGCTAATGCTGGCAACTATGTATATTGAGTTCCTTTGCATATAATATGACTACACTGTTCTAATTTTAAATGTATTATCAATATTTTCTTCTTTTGAATCATATCATCATATTAATGACCGGTTTTATAAACGACCGATAAATTAACTTCCAAGTTCTAAATAGGGATTGCAATCCGGCACCAATTTCAATCCGGTCGGATCAGGCCGGACTTCTGTCAATCTAACTGGATCCGGCCGGATTAGTCACATCAAACATACTTTGCCTTTTCATTCAGAAATTAGCTATATAAAAGATATTCAATTGAGTGTATATTACAAAGTTGATAAAAAAAGTTTATTTATTTTGAAATCAACTTTATTTAAACTGTAATAATCAACAAACAATTAACAATAAATATCAAGTATAGTGTTACTAGTTAAATTGTAATTTTTATATTAGTAATAATAAGATAATGACAGGCAGTTAAATTCAGTCTTACTAGATTTCAGACCAAATGCCATTAATGATATCTTGTAATGTTAGTGACTTATATTAAATCTAACTAAATCAATCTGAATCAATTGAGATCACAAGAATTAAGTAATTTAAGCACATCAGCAGTCTTCTTGAAATTATTACAATAATTATAAATCTGTTTAATCAATGGCACTATGAACACAATAAGGAGTTTAAAACTTCAGCGTATTTTTAATATACTTATTTTAAATTATTACTTTAAGTAGAATTATTATTAAAAAATCTGGTGTGGCCAACACAATACCTCTCGCCATTACTGCCCGAGTCACAAAAAAGATTATAGAATTCACTAATCCAAAAATGAGAATTAGCTTAAACTTTTTTGCGAATCGTTAACTTTTATTAATCTAAATACATACCTACATATGCTGGAAACTGTAATGATTTCCTTTTTCTTAAATACGTTACTATTATTAATTTGAAATGATTAGTTCTTTGACAGTGACATTTATCTCAACCAAGGAGTTTTATTTGTTTAAAGCGTAGGCTCCGGGATTTAAATTATAGATAATTTTATAAATTTATCCATAAAATATATAGAAAAAGTATTAATGAAAATCTGTAGAAAATTTAATAATCTTTAATTTTTATAATAACATTAATCTCGAAAAAATGAATAAATAATAATAAATTTATTTTTTCGAAATGCTTTCCGGTTATTCGATTTACGTCAAAATCTAATGGGCTCTTTCCATTACAGAAAAAGTTCGAAATACAAGGTACCAAAATTTTCTGAATGATAGTATTTGAATTAGAGTGGAGGATCCACACATACATACACACGCACCGACGCACGCGCACGCATTCACACGCACGCAAACACACGCGCACACACACGCACGCACACACGCACGCACGCACGCACGAACGCACGCACGCACGCACGCAGGCACACACACACACGCACACAAACACACACAAACATACACACACACACTCACACACACACACACACACACACACACACACACACACACACACACACACACACACACACACACACACACACACACACATCACCGTGTAAATGTTAAAATAATTGTATTCTAGGGACCTTAAAACGCGGTCATTTATCAAATCTCGATATGCGATTTTTAGCACGATCCCTATACCACCGTTAGCAAGGGTAGCGGGATGTAAAAATCACATTTGCTTTTAAAAAAAGGATCGTAGGAAACAAATTGTGTTAATCGTGTCATCTCCTAATCGATTTCTTATAGAGCTACAAATATAGCCAGCGGCCGAGAAGGGCAGGCGCGAAGTGGCGATGTGTAGTAGCCAGTGGATCTGCGTCGCGCACTCCATTCATTTAAATACCTACTTATGCAACAACGCGATTATTTTTCTAAGAAATTGGTGTGTATGTATTTTTTTTAATTTTACGGATCCGGTAGACGTTTAATGATGCCGGATCCGCCGGGTTACCGGATTCGGTTTTCCGGATTGCAATCACTACTTCCAATGTAAATAAAATTTATTTCTTCAAATCACAGTCCAACCTTTGACAGTAATGTTATACATGCCATAAAATGAATAAAATTAATTTTTAAATACAAACAAATGAAAATTGATTTATTTATTATGTATTTTCTTCTTAAAATACTACCATAATTAATTTCAAATTATAGTTTTTTTGCAGATATATTTATTTCTCAGTTACAAGATACATACGAGTATATTTGTGTAATCAAGTAGTTGTATTTATCTTTAAAGTAGCTAAATGCACCAGGATTTATTAAACAAATTATTTTATAAATGTAACCATAATACCATTGTTTGTTGTTCTTTATTTACGAATACCAAGACACTTTTCGTTTAATGTACATATGAGTATACAATTTTATTTCATATTGTTTACTAAAGTAGTTAAATTGTGAAATTTCCAGAAATTCGTAGCAGTATTAGTTTTATGTAAGTTGGTTAAGTTGCAACTATTCGGAACTCTTAGTATAGTAAAGCTAGCTTGTCTATATATAATAAAGAAAATTAATTGACAGGTAAAGTTTGAATTTTACTAGTTTTGTTTACATACATTCTCATTCGCTATAATGGATGAAAAGTACATTCTTCGAGATGAAGCTGCTAAGATGACGTGAAGAACAATTTAATGCCTCATAATTTACTATTTTAAAGTTCTAGGACTTAAAAGTTTCATGTCTAGTACTATAATTTGTGTAAAAAAAACGTTGCTTTAGAGACTAGTATGACATAAGAATAGTATATTAAAACATAAGTTACAGAAATCAACTTAGTCTATGATGAGTTAGAAATTCGGGTACGACCACTTAGCGGCGAGTGGGAAACGAACGAGTAGAGATGGGTCAATTCCTGAAATTTAAAGATAAGGGAAAATTCCCAGGAATTTCCCCGGAATGTTTTTGGGGAAAATTTCCAGGGAAATTCCTTTAAGAAATTTCCCAAAGGAATTTCAAATGTGTATAGGGTGCGGGCAAACAGTTGTTTTAAATGTCCTTGAAAACATATGTGCTTGTCAAAGTGACAGTACAGCCATTTTGTTGTGTGTTGTGGTGTTTTACAATAACACTGAGATTCCAGAAAAATACAACACAAAGGACAAACACCATAACACACAACAAAATGGCTGTAGTGTACTGTCACTTTGACAAGTGGGACTCCAGCACATATGTTTTCAAGGACACTTAAAACAGCTGTTTCCCCGCGCCCTATAGAAATTGTAGATGTAGGTTTATTTAGTTTTATTTTTACATTATGGTAAAAAATACATATAGGTATATTTATTTATTAATATCGAGAAAGTGTACATGGGTAATATATATAAAAAACTATTAATAATTCAAAATGTAAACAAATAATTAAATATCAGAATCAGAAGAATCAGTATTGTACGAGTAGTCCATTTCAGAATGGAAGCGGTCTTCACCTTCCTCACCTTCTGAAGATATATTTATTTCATTTGTAGATTTAATATCAATTGAAGACATTGAAGGACCTGGATCAGATACCGATAGGTTCGGTGGTATAAATATCTCGTTTCTGTGTTTGTAACTTAGTTCTCCAATAGTGAGCAATATATGTTAATTTTATTGCACGGTCTGTAGAAAATTTATTTCGTTTTTTTGTGTGAATTTTTAAGAATGTAGAAAAACTCCTCTCAGTAGAAGCTGAGGTAGCTGGAACTGATAAAGTTTTTACAGGAATATTGGACAGCTCACTACATTGACCAATAATTCCCTTCCACCATATAATGGGTCTCTTATTATCATTTTTCGTAGAATTCCATATGAACTGTTTGGACCAAATTCCTTCATGTGCTCTATATTGGGCAATTTTCACAAGCAACATGACATCAAGTTCAAATATCTTTTAAAATTTCCCGGGATATTTCCAAAAATAATATTCCCGGGAATTTTCCAAAAAAATTACGAGAAAAAACGTACCAAAATTTCTTCCCGCAAATCGTGGCTGAAGGAATTTCCGGGAATTTTCCCGGGGAAAAAACAAATTCCCGACGGGAATACTTTTGGCTGCACAACACTACGAACGAGTGCTTGAATAGCTTTCTGTTACGAGTGTTTTATACTATTTTCTCTTTTTAAACTTTGATTTAAATTATTTCTTTTTAAATATATTTACAATTTCCATTAAGGAAAATTTTGATAGAATAGTTAGCTTGGTGACAGAGATTTGTATTTTTTATTTTTGTCCGTTGTCGCACCAGTCCTAAATAACATTGTCCCCAAAAAATTTATGGCTTCAATTACAGTGACTTTCGGTTATTCGCCTGAAACCAAAATGTAATGAGATCTTTCCATATTAAGAGTAGGAATACAATATTTAATCATTTTATTGAGTGACAGTATTTGAATTAAAGAGGTCATTGGATCCATACTTATACAAAAGCACACACAAACTCACAGACATCATAGTGAAAATGATAAAATTGCTTTCTAGGGACATTAAAACGTGTTTATTTACCGAAATATCAATATGCAATTTTAGCACGATCCCTATACCTCCATATATCTCTCTTAACTTCGGTGGCGAAAGCTAAAAACAGCATATCATTTCGATAATGAGGATGTATTTGCAATCACGTATAAAAATTGTATTCTCCCCTATATTAGGGGGATTTTTTCAAAGGGGTGTTGAATCGAAAAGGGCGTGTCGTCCAAAAAACAAATGGCATAAATGTAAATATGCGAATGTATATTAATAGAAATTGGACACCATAAATCTGTTAAACAAGACAGCTTGACAAGATTTATATGTTCGGTTATCAGTAATACTATCCTATGTATATAATTCATTTCGTAGAAGACTCCAATATTCTTATCAATTTAAACTTAATCAATTACAAGCGAAAACAATAATTAATCTCGTTGCTAATTTGAACAAATTGTAATAAAAAATGTTCCATTTTCTGAGATTATGTATAGCATGCGACATACAAAAAGAAATAAATTTATTAGGGTTATAAAAACAGAGTAACACGCAAGCTTAGATATTTTTATTTGCTTTAAGTTTTAATGTCTCTCCTTAATGCCTGGCCTTTATTTACGTTATGGTTTTATACGGATATAATTCGCGGAAGCTTAAAACTCAGCCCAGTTACACAGTTTCATTTTTTCAAATACTGCTCGTTTTTTTTTTTGTTTGTTTACATTATTGTTAGCTTACGAATGTATCCCTTTTATTTATTAATGTGGTGCTTCCACAATTTTTTGCTATGACCAGCTATAGTATGCGCCATTATACATTTTGCATTCGTGGATTTGGCAAGGAGTAGGCCGGTACGTTTTAGTTTCGTGTAAAATATTTGTATCATACTCGTCGGACCCATATTTCTCTGACTTTACCTGTTAATCCCTTGTGAATTTGTGTGTGTAGTAATGCCTGATGGTATAAAGTGTTGGACAAAAGTATGTAACCTTTTTTTTTCAAAAAATCACAAAGTTACAAATATGGAACTGTCTCTTTAAAGCCTAAAGCATAAATTCAAATATAAATTATAAGAGTATCATATTTGTTCTACTCTTGGATAAAAGTATGGAATAGTTATTTATGCTACAAGGGTGTAGGCCATTTACCAATCGAGGACGATTTTGCGCCCGAGCGACAGCGAGGGCTGGCAAATAAGTTCGAGAGTGGTCAAATGAACCTACATCTTGTGTTGCATACAAGATTTTTTCCACTCCCGATGATTTATTTTTTACCTGTTCATTTTCTCTGCCAGATTTGCCAAGGAATACCGTTAAATATTGATACATTAAAAAATTATCTTAGTATTCCATCGAAAATTTAAGAAGAAAACGGTGTCATCTGTCACATTTGACACGTCAATGGTAACTTTTGAATGGAAATATTTATGAAATGAAGACAATTTGGTGGAAACTAAATTCAAAATTATAAGAATGAATAAATATTTGCCACAAGTTTAAAATATCTAACTGTTGGTATTTTACAAAGAGGGAGGTAAGTTCAGCTGTAGTGAAGTAAGGACAATCCTTACTTCCCGTCGCTAATAGAAACCGATATCTTGACAGTAAAATACACATACATCCCTACAAACAATGTCCTAATAGCCTACTTACGATATTGGGAGTGGGAAAACTAATTTACAATATTATTATTATTTATTATTATTTATTATTATTTATTATTTATTATTTATTATTATTTATTATTATTTATTATTATTTATTATTATTTATTATTATTTATTATTATTTATTATTATTTATTATTATTTATTATTATTTATTATTAATTATTATTTATTATTATTTATTATTACACGCTTCTTTATACAGTTGTAGTATTTAAGCGGTAATATACAGGCTGTATTGGAAATAGTGGGACATGGCTTAGCCACAGATTCCTGCGGGCTTAAAATAAGACGATTTAACTAAACTTACCTTGATACGAAAGTGCACCGTTTACCCAGTTTTCTGCTTGAAATTCATTCTATAAAAAATAATTTTTATTATAATAATGAAACGCTTTGTTTGATTTGAATGAAATTTTGGTATGACAACCCATATGGATATATTTCCTCTATTAAGATGGTACTTGTTATTGTTAGTAAACCACTAGTACATGAAACGTGGGTGTCACGACCATGATTAGACCATAGTTTTTTAATGTCAATGTCAATAACATAAAATGATTGTTGTTCAGAAAGACATTCAATAGTAAACTTTTTTGACTGTGCGTAAGTTGTGATATCTGTAACGATTTAAACAGAAAAAAATAAAATGTAAGTGACTGCACCGAGCAATTTTTAAAACAAATTTTGTCTAGCAGTCTATTCAAATTTTAATGACTGCAATTTTTTATGTGTTTTGCCAAATTTAAAACTATTTAAAATATATGCGTTTGTTTGGCTTAATAGTATTTTACTTCTATTATTATAATGTTAGCTTACTCTTAAACAACTTGAGATTGACAACATACACAATTATTGCTATCATTAAACAGTTTTTTTGACACTGGAAAGACTGCTAGATAAAATTTATTTTAAAAATTGCACAGCGCAGTCACATTTTATTTTTTTCCATCTAAATCGTTACAGATATGACAACTTACGCAGACGAAAAATTTACTATTGAATGTATCTTTCTGAAAAACAATAATTTTATGTTATTGACGTTGCCATTAAAAAGTTATGGCCTAATCTTGGCCGTGACACCCAAGTTTTATACACTAGTGGTTCACTAACAATAATAAATACCATCTTAAAATAGGAATTATGCCCATATGAACTGTCATACCAAATTTCATTCAAATCGAAAAAAGCGTTACGTTATTATTTTTATAGAAGGACTATAAGGCAGAATACGGGCTAAACCGTGCACTTTCGTATAAAGGTAAGTTTAGTTAAATCGTCTTATTTTCAACCCAGGGATCAGTGGTTGAGCCATGGCCATCTATTTCCAAGAAACCTGTATATGGCGGCGGTGTGATTTTCTTCGAATTTTTTATTAACCATTGCTTTTATTACAGCGCAGAAATGGGAATAAAATTATGAAAATACACACATACACAAACATCCATGCCCT
Source organism: Harpalus rubripes (assembly GCA_963082715.1). NCBI lineage: Eukaryota > Metazoa > Arthropoda > Insecta > Coleoptera > Carabidae > Harpalus > Harpalus rubripes. The sequence goes on from OY720464.1 coordinate 20,079,168, forward strand.
GTGGGATTCGAATTCACAACATCAGCTTCTAGCTGTGAAAGTCGCTTGAACGCTGCCTCAAAAATCTGATGTGGCCAGCACATTACGTTCCGTCAGTTCTATGTATTTTGTATAAATGTCATACAGAAAGTTCCTTGCAAAAGATTATATTTCTTGTACATTACCTTAAGGCACTTGTATGTATTATATACAAATTCCATACACAAAGTTTCTAGCAAAAGTTCCTATATTTCCAGTAAAATTATAACATATACATACTGTCAACTGCACTTGACACTGACACCTTTTAATCCCGTGTTTTAATCAGAATTTTCTTAATATAGCAGCTGTTTCCAGAATTATAGCATAGCTGGCTAATATAAGATTTTTAATTTCTTTATAATTTTTTAACTATCCTTTTAATATGAAGTATAAAATGCATTCAAATCGTATAGAGTATAGAGAATAAAAAATTCTTTAATATTTATAATAAGATTAAATGTGAAAAAATGATATTTAAAAAAAAGTTCGAAATACAAGGTTTCAATTTTTTTTTTGAAAGATAGTATTTGAGTTAGAGTGGAGGATCCACACATACATACACACACACGCACACACATACGCACACGCACACGCACACGCACACGCACTCGCACACGCACACGCACACACGCACACACGCACACACGCACACACGCACGCACGCACATACACACACACACACACACACACACACACACACACACACACAGACGTACAGACATCATCGTAAAAATAGTAAAATCGTATTCTAGGGACCCTGAAACGTGCTTATTCATCAAAAACTCACCACCGAATTTGTTGACCAAAGACAATACCTTCCTTACCTAAAAGTGACGGAAGGTAAAAACACAAAAATGAATTATTTAGTATATCACGTTTACGCAAATTTTTCTTTCTTATAATGTTTTATTGAGTAAAAAACCAGGTCAACCCGGTCCAAGCCCGTCAAAAAAAATATCCCGGCCCGTTATAAGCCCGCCATAATTGAGGCCCGGCCCAGCTCGAGCCCATCACACTTGTAGCTCGGGCCGACCCAAGCCCATCACAATTTCACAATTTAGGTCCGGCCCGGCTCTAGCCCGTCACAGTTCAAGCCCGGCCCGGCTCTAAGACCGATGATAACCACGAAAATTTGGCCCGGGTAGCTTGCGGCCCGCTCGGGCCGAACCGGGCCTTGCATTGCTCTAATAGTAATAGTACAATCATTTAATAAATAATATATTATTTATTAAATGATACAATACTGAAATTAACTAACCAATATACTATTTAAAGGGTAAAATAAGCAAAATTGTATGATTCAATATTCCAGTTGAAATTCAAATAACAGAAAACATGATACTTATGATGTTGATGAATTGTCACACCTTCATATTCTCATTTTATTTGTAAATATCCGCTGTCTAAAACTATACCAAATTCCAGCCTGTATACGTTGTATATTTCACCTCCATTTCTCCAAGTTTTTGTTTTATTCCACCACTGTCTAGATCCGGGAAATAAAAATCATGACCTGTCCCTTCTGCCTACGGCTAGAGATACGTATATCTACACAAAGAGTTTCTAGACAAAAACCGAAACGACGGTGATATCGTAAAGCGCGTCGTCGCTCTCGTAAACGCATCCCAACCCTAAGGTCTCTGCGGCACCGACTCGAAAGAAACAGAAATATTTATGGCGAAGACGTGAGATGACACACGAACTCAGCGACATTTTATTAACGGCGATTTTGACACACTGAATACAGAAATCGAAAACGAAAAGAGAGGGAATCTACTCTTAAAGGTTCACGTTACAATGATTGAAAATATGAAAATCAGGTAGACCATGGAAAACAATATATGCACTATTATTTTATAGTACATTAAAATACAAGTTTCATAAGACATGATTTTAGCGCACGCGTCATTCTAAGGGGACAACTGCGCTGAAATGTCTTATGAAACGTGTATTTTATACTATTTTTTCTATTTTGGCCTTTTTTCAAAAAATGTACGTTATTTCATGTCCAGGAATTTCAATTTCGATTGTTTAATATGTACTTTATGAAACTCATTTGGATGTCATAAAGAAGTACTTTATGACATTCAAATGGGTTTCATAAAGTACATATTAAAGAACCAAAATAGAAAATAGTACATTAAGATACAAGTTACATAAGACATGATTTTAGCGCACGTTTCTACACCACCTTTTTCAGGGTAAAAACCTCTATTGACTATAGTAGCGGGCACCAAAATTTACAACAAATTGTGACAAGTGACGAAACTTATTTATTTTATTGAGCGTACTTACATGACAAGAGAGTCATGTATACATTTATGAACGTATGAAAACATCAACAATAAGTTTGTTCGTTTCGCACCCTTGCGTCTATGGTTTACTGTCGCGCCCATATATTTTGTATGGAGCTGGCAGATGCAAAGTAGCGAAACGAACAAATCTAATAACAGTAATAACCAAACAGCAGCGAGCCATGGAAAAATGAATTTATATAGTATTTTTTATGTACGGGTAGTGATGTGCCATTTGAAAGTTTCATATTGAAAGTTTCAACTGACAAATATCAAAAATGAAAGTTTCAAACCTTAAATTTCAAGAAACTTTCGTAAGCTACGCTGTGCATGCGCTGCCCAACTCTCTGCAATAGACTTGCATAGATGACATGCACGCGCCTCCACTTAACTACGTATAAATTATGTTTGGTTGATCTACATGCTGGAACTTGTATATTTCTTGAATATACAATTTCAGGATTCAGCTCAGTTTAAGTATGGTGAAAATTAAGGTAGAATTTGGTGATATTTCAATGAAATAAATACAAAAGACAATAAGATACTTTCTATTTTAAATAGCATAATTCTTAATTTTTACATTTTTGAAATACATTTTGATTAATAGATTTTTGTTTTGAAGCTTTTGTTTTTCTTATTTTCAAATTAGTTAATTTGAGATCCAAATATTTGAAAACTGACAAACGTTAAGTTTTTTGGAATTTAAATGAAACTTTCATTGAAATCCATAATGAAACATTTTGTGAAACTTTCAATAAAATTTTCTGTGAAACTTTCAAAAAAAAAAAAAATTACAAAATTTGCGCATTACTATGTACGGGATTGGTAAATGCAATTAAGTTGGATGGACAAAATACTCGTATATTTACAGCTAAATGGTACACTGAAAAATATTTGCCTGAAGTACTCAGTACAGTCCCAGAGACAAGAATTATATTACATCGTGATAATATGTCTTTCCATATGGCAGCTTCGACAGTTCAATTTTTGGCAAAAAATATAACAGTAATAAAACACCCACTTTACTCTTCTGATGTGGCAACTTTTGACTATTTTTTGAACTTAAAAAATACAAGGTAGAAGGATTATGTTTGAAGAAGAGATTGGTGCTGCAATTTATAATTATTTTAAAAGAATTTTAAAAGACGATTGGTTGGGAGCTTTTAAGCAGTGGAAAGAAAGAATTGTTAAATGTATTAATATTTTTGTTGACGGGAACTATTTCAACATATTTAAAACAAAATTCTAAAAAATATGAACCATTCTTATCCTTAATAATTAAAGAGTGACCCTCGTATTACAAATTTCGAATATGAGAAATTAATGATATAGTAGAGTCTGTAATTTTCGTAATTGGCAATAGTGTTCTGCTACTTTTCGCGAGTAAATTTCTCGGTAATGAGTGGTATAATTGCTGGCAATTCAGCGTTATTTTATACGATACCGAAATATGGAATGTCTTGATTAAAAGTTTGTGGAAGTTGTTAGGAAATAATAAAATACTGAACAGGAGCAGGAGTAGTAGCAGGGCAGCGCAAGATGTTGTGAGTAATTTACTTCTTGTTGGAAACTTCTGCGCTGATTTACCGAGCTGTTCAAACTCCAACGAATTTCTAACGAGATCTAATTTTTAAATGAACTCACGAGCCGCCTTCATAAACGCCCGCAATCGGGGGAGATTAGTAGGCAACTAAATATGCGTTTTCTATTACATTGCCCAAAAACAGTTACAGCAAAGGCTTTATCACACAGGGCCCGGGTGCTAGAAACACAGTGGTATCTATGTGTTACGTAACTGCCTGGTACCTCCTAACATGTTGGTACCTTTTTACGGCGTGCTAGAAACGAATGTTGTCTGTTGCTTCGTAACAGATCGGTATCAGTTAGTAATGGCACAAACCAATGAAGTATGATGTGTTCTTCCACAATTCACTAGATGGCAACACTATCTAAATGTCAAATATGTCAAAAAACATACATTTTTGAGGTTACATTCAAGCAAAAAAAATGTATTTTTCGTTGTTTTCTGCTTATAAATATTAAATCATACTTGTTAGTTTAAAGTATAAGAGAAAACTAAAGAAAGGAATGTCACGTCTTTCGAGAGAAATCATTTAATAAATATAAATTTAAGATACAAAGACAAATTGGCTATTTCTGGTAAAATTATTTTGACTATTCGATTCACAATTCTTCGAACGATCCGCAAATCATCTGCCACCATTATTTGAAAAATCCTTAAATAAAACGCCCGGAACAAAAAATTAAGACCTGTATCTAAGAATCGTAAATAACATAAGCAATATTTTTGTAATTCTGGTAAAATTGATTTACTTTTCATAGTTATTGAATTTAAGTTATCCTCCTGTTCTTTAACTAAATTTCTGGCAAATTTGTTCGAAATTTTGTAACCTCTCTTAAAATCCACTTCATATATCAAGGTTGTTTCGTTTTCTGAAATTTCTAGATCGAAATATGCGAATTATATTATTAAAATTATTGTTTGATGATTTTAAGAAGACATTTTAAACATCAAATTTACATACGAGCAAAATATTACCAATATGACAGGTTGACAGTACGTAACAGTCAGGTAACTGGTCGTGAAATCGCTGTTATATGTAACACAGCTTTCACGATGCATTTTAGGGTAACATACTTTCTAGCACGTCAAATCGTCGGGTACCTGTCTGTTACATGTAACTGTGTGATACCTGACGTTCTAGCACTCGGGCCTAGAAGTAGTATTTCTGACTTGTCACGCATTATCCATAAGTTCAGTTCATAACGCTGACTTACGCCAGTGTGATAGTTACAAGGATGTCATGGATCCTGTTGCAGGTGAAATGGAATCGGTTTCATTTCGTCTGACGCCTCTGACTATCACTATTTATTGCTGACTTCTCTACTCTGCATGCGCAACTGTCTCTGAAGTACAGGAATGTAACTTTACGGAGTAAAATATAACTGCAGAAACGTCAGAAGTTGACATTTTTTGTTTGATGCGCATAAAATTAGTATGCTTGCTTATAATTGCATTATTTTTTCCGTCGTTTTCATTCATTTTACTTGAAATAATTTGATATGTCAAACAAATTTGAAATATGTTGTCATTAAAGAAACCATATCATAACCAACATCAAGTATGAAAATCCACTAAAAGTCAGAGAAAACGGTTTTCGAAATTGCAGTGTGATAGATCGAGTTGGTCATACAAAATAAATCAGCGAAAAAGAGTCAGAGATATGATTATAGTGTGATAAAGCCATAAGTCACACTAAACATTTTCTTGTACGAATCGAGACTTTGCATTTGTTTAAATTAATTTATATATTCCAATTTTCAATTTGCACAAGAGTGACCTCTGGGATGGTTTTTTCCCAGACAACTATAAAAGTTCGTGAAATCACGCGGAGTGAACGCCCTCAATGGTACAGATATAGGCCTTATCACACCAGAAGTAATATCTCTGACTTGTCACGCATTATCCATGACTTCGGTTCATATCGCTGACTTACTCCAGTGTGCTAGCTACAAGGAAGCCATGGATCATGTTGTCAGATGAAATGGAATCGGTTTCATTTCCTCTGACTATTTATCGCTGACTTCTCTACTCCACATGCGCAACTGTCTCTGAAGTACAGAACTGTAACTTTATGGAGTAAAATATAACCGCAGAAACGTCAGAAGTTGACATTTTTTACCTTCCGTCACCTTTAGGTAAGGAAGGAATTGTCTTTGGACAAAAAATTCGGTGGTGAGTTTTTGATGAATAAGCACGTTTTAGGGTCCCTAGAATACGATTTTATTATTTTTACGATGATGTCTGTATGTGCGTGTATGTGTGTGTGTGTGTGTGTGTGTGTGTGTGTGTGTGTGTGTGTGTGTGTGTGTGTGTGTGTGTGTGTGTGTGTGTGTGTGTGTGTGTGTGTGTGTGTGTGTGACAAAATTTTCTAATGCGATAACTCTAATACTACAATTCCAAAAATAATAAATCTTTCATATTCCTCTTCGTTACATCCATGTGAAGAGCTGATTAGATTTTGGTTATAATTGTTCAATCGGAAGCGCCCTAATTTGAAGATTTTAACAGTTTTTCTTGAAAAAACGATGTAAAATACCATTTTTTCACATTTAATGTTATTATAAATATTAAAGAATATTTTATTCTCTATTCGATTTGAATGCATTTTATACTTCATATTAAATGAATATAAAGTTAAAATATTATAAAGAAATTAAATATCATATATTAGCTTGCTATGCTATAATTCTGAAAACAGCTGCTATATTAAGAAAATTCTGATTGAAAGTGTCCGTATCAAGTGCAGTTGACAGTATGTTTGTATTATAATTTTACTGGAAATATAGGATCTTTTGCTAAAACTTTCTGTATGGTATTTGTACATTTATACAAAATACATAGGACTGACGGAAGATAAAGTGCTAGTCACATCAGATTTTTTGTTTGTTGCGCATAAAATTAGTATGCTTGCCCACAATTGCATTATTTTTCCATCATTTTCATTCATTTTACATGAAATAATTTGATATGTCAAACAATTTTGAAATATGTTATCATTAAAGAAACCATATCATAACCAACTTCAAGTATGAAAATCCACTAAAAGTCAGAAAAAACGGTTGTTCGAAATTGCAGTGTGATAGATCGAGTTAGTCATACAAAATAAGTCAGCGAAAAAGAGTCAGAGATATGATTGTAGTGTGATAAGACCTTATTTTGTCATTGCTAATTGCAAAATCAGATTGACATATCCCGCCGTGATGATATATGTGTTATCTGAAATGTTTTGAGCCTCAACAGGTAGATGTTTCTCGTCAGAACTGTTCTGGTCCTAAAATTATTGTAGGTGCTTGGGAAGATACTTGTGAAAATTTCAGCTATTTTGGATGCTAGTTGTCGCAGCGAAAAGATGTGGCCTATTTCATAAAAAAATACTGGGGTAGATACCAGTAAATCATCGGTATTTTCTAAATTTTGTTTCATAAAGCCACCTATGTAAAAAATGAAATACTGCAGTATACTTCAAATTTACTTTAGTATTTACTTAGGCACGAATAATTTCGTTTCATAAAAACTACATGTCGAAATTTACTCCAATATATTAAAATTAGAAATTACCCCAGTCGGAAGGTGGGTAAAACAAATATAAGATGTGTTCAATGTTTAAAATACATATATTTTATTTATTATTATTTTTGATAATAAAATTCCGTTTTGTAATTTTATTTGTGGGTCCATTTTCAATATTTTTTGCATTCACGAAATGTTTTGTATACTGTGTTCACTGTTTATTAGTACATTAGGAAGGTAGTGGAAATTTTTATATAACATTGAAAATTTTCTTTTTCAAACGACTCTACTACATTTAATCCCTTAATGACTGTAGATTCTTTTCCAATTATTTCTAAAACTAAATTCTCTATTTCATATAATTCAGCTTTCTTCCCATCACTTCAACCAGTTTCAGGTCTATTTTTGCATTATAATGTACTACATTTACAAAAGTTAAATAAATATTATAAATGAAATACAACTTGAAAGCTTACACCTAAGTTTGATTAAAATATGAGGAAGATTAATTAATTATTTAGTATGTATTAGTAAATAAATTGTCCAAAAATTTATTTTTTCTAAGATTATTCAAATTATTATCTCACGAAGCGTAGTCTATTAGTCTATCTATCTGTGCAAAACCGTAAATTTCATTCCATTTCTTCTGTTCTGCATTTAATGCTTAATTATTATTATATTATTATTATTAAAATTTGCCAAACATAATGGCCGCTAGTATGAACGGTGATTAAGGGTGATTAGCGAGCATTTGACTAGCATTGTTTTATCTCTGTCAATCGTTTAGAGATTATTTTAGAGAAAAATTCTTCAAATAAAAGATGCGGGCAATTAATTTTTCTATAACTATTATTTGAAGTATTTTCCTCTAAAAGAATCCATAAACGAATGACAGAGATAAAACAATGCTAGTCAAATAATCGATAATCACCCTTAATCAGTTGTTCATACTAACGGTCTATATCTTTATATTTTAATATTTCGTCAAGAAAACTATAAGTTTTATCAAAAAATCACAATTTTTTTTTTGACATATTGTCAGATTTTCATATGACATAGTATCAGTGTGCAACAGCGGTAATTTTTCTACAGCAGTATGTTTATTTTTATGAAACAATTATTCGTACCTTAGTAATGTCAAGTCTACTTGGGTAATATGTATCTACTTATGTTTTATGAAACAAGTATATTTATCCAAGAATTTTTTGAAATTTACTTCAGTAATATACTGAAGTAATTACTAGTGTTTTATAAAACAGGCCATTGGTCGTACCAGCTTGGTTGATGAGGAGCGTTTATTATATACAGGGTATTAACGGAATTCTTATTAAAAAAAAGAGTTATACTTCAGTTCAAAAGAAGGCGAAAAACGGTAAAATACCTTAGTAAAAGTTTTATAATAAAATTTTTTTTTTAGTTTTTATTTTTATGGGATCGAAAGAAAACGATAATCGCTTTTACAGATGTTGTATGCAAAGTCTTGCTTGGCGTACCCATGACTCAGCCTATGCTGCGAGGCCTATGTCTTGTCGAATTTCCGCCGCTGCTGCTTGCACCCGGTTACGGAGATCTTCGAGGTCGATAATTTTGACCAGTATCTCAAACACACTTATTATTAAACTAGTAAATTGTTCAGGTACAGAACATCGCTTATTTGAAAATCGCTCTGCGTAAAGAGGACTTGGAACATCCACATTTTGAAACCCTTATATAAATAAACATCATGTCAAATGTCAACTAATTTATTATTCGAATCATTCATCGTACCTTCTAAACAACTAATAACCAATAGCCTGAGTGTCTGGTCGCAAATCTGGGGAACCGGGTTCGATCCCGACCGACGCCAAATATTGAGAATTTTAAATGGCACAAAATTAACCCCTGTGGTGCACTCTCCACGCCAGCATTGAGTGCCCGTAAGGTGACGCCTGGTAATCAACCGCATAGTACAAATATGACATCATCAATACTGAAATCTGTGTACAAAGTAGATTGGCATAACCAGCAATGGGTATTATGACGTAATGATATATTTATTTATTTTAAGAACAACAATTAAATAATAACGAACTGCAACTGACAGGTAAACAAATTAAAAAACAAAAGAAAAACAAATATACAATAATAAAGTAAGATAATTGAGTGCCAAAATCTCTTAAACGAAACGTTTGTATTGGCGACTCCAGCATTTTTTCATATTGTAAAATCATTTGCAGAATTTTAAAACATTTTTTGGATTGTCTAGCTGCATTCAAAATATAAATCCACACGTTAACAATATATAGTTAAATATGAAATAAGCTCTTATGCTATTGTAAAACGAGGGGGGTCTTCTAGGCTTGTAACTACTAATACTGATTCTTACTGCTAACTTGTGGACGCTTGGATGGTTGGCGTCGACGACTTCGTGAGAAGGAAGAACACACATACACTTTACACTCGTTTGATGAGGGATGAACACTTACATTACGGACTTGGACATTTTTATTTACTTGATTACATTATTAACTAATACAACTAAGCCTAACATGTTACATTCCGTAACCCAGCGGGCGGGCGTTTAGCACGCGCCCCTAAACTAAAAACACTATATACATATTCCGACATCAACACGCCTGCACGACTCGACGAACTAATCTAGACTCTTACATGTTTACTCCATGAGTAATTAATGTCGACTCTTTAAAACAAAGCGCTATCTGCAGGAGAGGATTATCTTAGGGGTACAGGGTGCATAGGCTAGGGCATACAAAGTCAGGCACATATACATAATAATTTCTAAACTTAGTGACCAACAAATAAATGTCGAGAGTATCATAATACGATAAGAATTTCTAAACTGAATTTTGTCTTAAATAGATAAACAGAGTTAAAATATGAATATTGAAACTATAATTTAGAAAAGTTTATAAAAAGTTATTTATCTATTATTGCTCTTACCCTCGCCTTGTCAGTGTGACTTAAAATATGATCGAATCAGTGCGAAAGTTTTTGTTGGTAGTCTGGAATTCATCCATCGCTGTTTATAAATTTCGCCGTGACACATTTTGCGTGGATGTGTCTGGATAAAAAGCGTGTCAAATGTATTTATGTACATTTACATACGTTTTTAGCTGAACTGTATCAGGTGTGTTTAAACGATGTATGCTTTGCCCATATTGATGTATTTTATGAAGGCCCCGAGTCTTTGAAAGAAGATAAAGGCAAGAAAAACGCAAGTGCCTCTCTGGAATCCATTCACTGACATGCCGTGAAATTTTTCAATTTCTTTTATAATTTATTTCATATTGAATTGAAGCTGTTATGCGTTGGTTAGGGATCCGCTCACAAACATATCGCAGGGTATTTTTCAATGACACTTTGCACCCTTAGACAGGGTTGGACAAACTCATGAAAATTTAAATATTTTTCTTTCTGTTTCTCCAACAGGGTGGAACAATTTTTACGATCGGCAACGCCTACTGGAATTTAATCACAAAAGGTTACATGTTAACATAAAAGAAGTGTTTGCCATTCATTCGAAAAACTTTTTCGTTGTTGAAAATATATTTTTTCTTTACCAGAACGACGAAAATCTTTATAGATATATTGAGATACGTGTTTCGCCCAAAAGAATCAGATGGGAAAAAAAAGTTTTTACTTCGTTTTGGAAATTAAAAATTCAAAAACATATTGACAATATTTTAGAAAAAGATCATTTCGAGTATAGTATTTTGCAAAAGGTATTGACACTAGTGTAGTAGATGAACTGGGGTGGAGTTCTTTGTTGTTTGCAGTAACAGTCAGGATGGTCAAAAATTTCAAATATATTCCCTGACATTTTTATGACTTCCCTTGATAAAATTCAATTCTTGCCGTAATAGTTGCGTTCGATTTGACAAAAAAAAAATTCTCCTCAGTTGGTCTTGTAGTGAGTTGAAATTTTTTGAAGTGAGTGCGCGGCCATTTGTTTTACTTGTTGCTAAACTTAGTAGATCATGTGGTGTAGACGGCAGTATTTCATTGGTTTAAAAATCGTAACAAGCAAATGTTGACAGTTGTTTACATTTGAGATTAAGTGTTGTTGGTATCATAGGAGTAAACATGACTCAAAATATAAAATACAAATATTTTCTGAGTGTTATTGCGCAAGACCAACATGAAAAATAGACCCAATTATAAAATTGCACGTATTTGACGTAATTTGACATTAACATTTTTTTTGTCCTAATCCATAGCAAGCTTTATTACAAAAACCAAAAACTATATAATTTTTAAATTTACATATCTCGCTTAAAATTATTATTTGACGCATTTATTTCTAAAATCAAAATAAAACCATTTTATTCAAGAAAAACTGTTAACAACTTCAGGTAATATATCACTTCCGGTTAGCCTATTTAACCAAAATCTACTAAGTAATTCCCATTGACATAAAAGTCTTATATACCAAATTGAAAAGTTTTGGATTATAGTTTAAAATAGTTTTTCCTTAAAATCTATTATAGGCTTCAAGTAAAGTACCACTTCCGGAAATTATGTAATGACCAAAAAGGGCGGTGCAGAACTAGAAGTTATAGCAGTCCTAATACAAAATTCCGACTTTCTATTGCTTACCGGTTTTGAGTTATACGAGATACGTATGTACATACAGACGTCACGACGAAATTAGTCAAAATGGATTCAGGGATGGTCAAAATAGATATTTCCGTTGAAATCTGAAAACCGAATTTTTTCGCGGTTACAATACTTCCTTTACTATGTACAAGGAAGTAAACACTGGTCCTAGTAATATTATGTTGTTTGTAATAATTTATTGAAATATTATAATCAAATCATCTATGTCTGCGTATTTATCCATGTTTTTGTAAAAAAATATATACGTCCGAAACATTCAAATCACAGAGAAAACACATGTCATGTCAAAACTAAATACCCTCACTATCAAGTGAGGCAAAATCTCTAAGCACCAGGAAATAGTGAGTTACCTCACTTTGACCCAGTAATGAACGATCAAATCGAACAACAAAAAAGACTGTAAAACTGAAGTGAGCTGAGATTAAATGAGATTTGTGGTAAAACGAACACAGCTATTATATGAGCCCAGTTGCATGTGTATTGGACCAAGGACTTTTGTGCAGAAGGTTGATTTTTCGGTATTGGAACTTATTGTATATAAGTTGTTTGCAGATAGATAAATAAGTACTTATTATTAAATTCACTATAGTTTTAGCAATTAAGTTATATAGGTAGTTATGCCTGCTTATAACGAACCCGGTTATAGCAATCTTCCGGGTAAAACGAACTAATTTCAAAGTATAAGAATAATGCTTTTGTTTTCGTTTATAACGAACCTCGTTTATTACGAACCGTTCTTGCCAGTCCCTTGATGTTCGTTATAAGTGAATATTACTGCTTAGCTCACTAAATAATTTTTAGTACATTTAAAATAAAATAAAACTTTTATATGAGCCATTTTTTCTATTACTTATAATTAAAAAAGTTAAGGGGGGTCATCTTCCCAGACTCAACCTGTATATTTACCCTTTTTCATAATAAGAAACCCGCTGGGCATCCCTTGTGTAAGTTGTGCCAGAACGACTATTCACCGTTCAGTGAAAAGTGATTGAACAAGCCGATCGATTTCAGCTTTTTATTCGCAGACTTCTTGTATTCAGTAATTGATACACTTAATAATTTAGCGCTGTTAGCAGATTTTCCCGACTGACACTAATCAATGAAGTTTTGTACTCAAATTATGTTCACCTCATTTTGTTAAGTCTTTAAACACGCCCGCAAATTTTCCACTCCAAAATTCATCCATTAATTAAAGTTAGAATCGGTGGGCGAAATTTCAAATTAATGCATTTTCTACTTATTTGATTCCCTCAAATTTTTAATGATTACTGCTCTCGAGAACTGGAATATATCAGGATTTTTAAAATATCTCAAAAAATAATGATGAAGATAATTTATTGAGGCCCTCCGCCTCCACCATAACAAATTAGAAAATTGAACATTTATATTATGACAAAGATTATCAAAGTTTAAAATATGATATTAGTTTTTAAAGTATTTGAGTTTTCAATGCCTTAACATCTACGTCACACATATATCCTATTCCAAATTATGATTGCTTTCAAGTCGTCTGCTATCGCCTTTTTGAAATTCGGAATCCATTGTCAAGTGAATTAATGCAGAAAGTAACACAAAACACCGAAAATAAACCAAATAATATTTGTTTGAATTTATGATGCCACACCAGGCAGATACCACGTGCATTTGTATGGAAATGAAAGATACGTATGTTGAATTACATAGGCAGCTAAATCGTGCAAGTGGCAATCAAAACTTGTGCTATAATATTCGTAGTTGTTATTAATTATTTCATTAAATTGCAAAATGTACAACTATTTGCAATTATTGACCAAGGTTACTTTAAACATATTTATTTAGGTGTTAATAATTGGCGAAATGGGCAGTAGGATCAAGGAAATATATAATTATAATTATATTCGAATCTCAAAATTAGATGAGTTATGAACGATATAAAATTGAGAGGCTCTTTGCAAAAAACGACAATCGTCCATTTAAAAAAAAAATGAGATAATCAAAGCAAAAGTTTCTAGTTTCCTTATTGTTAACGAGGTAGCTTGGAGAAAATAAACAGACTATAACGGGTGTGTACTTTATTTCCCGAACATAGGAAATTCAATGCAAACATTTTGATTTAGCGATATCTCTTTACCAGGGATTTGTTAACTATACCTATTAATTTAGGAAAAAAGTGTAATGAAGAAAAATGTTCAGAATGAAAATATGCAGCGATGAGTACCAAGTTTTTTGTTTAATTGCTTCTTATGTATGAGTTAGAAGCAAAAGAAAATACACGAATTAAGGCAATTAATTTGTGTTTGCTGTTTCTGAAATATCTGACAGATTTGACATTTATTTTGATTTTATTATTATTAGAATAATAGGAAGACAATCCAGAAGTAAAAATTAATCACAAATCTAAATAATAATAATAATAAAATCAAATGAAATGTAAAATCTGTCAGATATGCCAGAAACATCAAACATAAATTATTGTTTTATTTTTCGTAGCACTCTGATAATTGCCTTAAATCGAGTATTTTCTTTTGCTTCTAACTTGTACATAAGAAACATTTGAACAACAAACTTGGTACTCATCGATGCACGTTTTTATTCCGAAGATTTTTCTATATTACACATTTTTTCTAAAATTAATAGGTAAAGAGATATCGCCAAATCAAAATTTTAACATTGAATTATCTATGTTCGGGAAATAAAGTAGACACCCGGTATAATAGAAGAGTTTATTTTTTACTATCATCCTAGCTGAAATGTAAAAGAAAAAGATTTCACCAACTTTGTTTCAGTATAACATACTTATAGTACTTTTAAATTGCTAAAACGATGTAAGGAAGTGTTTAGCTCACTTAGATTTACAAATTTGTTGTAAACCGGATTGAACTAGATATTTGAAGTCTTTGTTCGGCTAGGTGAATCCTTGTATTTAGTAATCTAATAAGGGAGTGGGAGATTGGGAAATAGCTTCTCCTCCACTGCCGGACAGGGAGTTAGTCGGTGATTAGGAGTTGAAGAATTAGTTACATAGTTAGGGTATCAGTAGAAAGCATTGTATTAAACTTTATTTTAATATATCCATAATACAACATACACGTAATTAATTTAACAACCCTAAATAAACACTCTCATCGTAAGAACCTACACACGTTACGTTACAACAAATTTTTAATTGCAAGTTTTCATGTGAAATGCTTACTTTACCCTCTAATCAGTTTTTATCGATTTCTCCAAGATTACCGTCAACGGAACCATTTCCTTGTACATCTCACCGCTGTAATTAAACGATCAACAAAAAATTGATTAACTATTTACGAATAAAATGTTTCAATGACATCATATGCTTATATTCAATTTATGTTCTAATATAGCTTTTGATTTCGTAAGCATACAGGATAAGATAAACATCTATTTTAATTGCATTTTAATTGTGCAAAGCACCCACAGTTTATAGTAAATTTAAAACTTTCATAGAAAATGAAGTAAATGATCTCCTACTTGTACGTTTCATGTACAGCTGGTAAAATTAATTAATGATAGTCCTTTTTCTTTACAAATAGCAGAATACTTTACAATGCTTCCACGTACGGACAATACTGTGTAGCATAAAAGACAACATTAAAAATAATTATCTCTTTTCAACATGTAATACGTTACAATGCCTTCAGTATATACAGCAGGGCTCATTACTAAGTTCTTTTACAGTCATTATCCGGAACTTCTCCGACTAACAGGAAGGACGTCTTCATTATAATCCGGGATATGCCGCACAGACAATGGTTGCGTGCAGCGAAAGAAATTAGGTTTAGCTAAACGAGACCTTTGCGTTTTTATCAAGAAGCATTTCTGAAAGAATTGTCCGATTTAAAATAGAAACAAGGAAAAGAAAATTTGTTTCTTTTAACAGGCTGGAACATAACGGGAAAAATAAAATTAAACCATATATACCCGGATACGTTCGTTACAGAGTTACAGACTTTTGATCTCATGAAAGTTGAAAGTGTACCTCATCTGACACATTTTTATTAATAACTCTGGTACCAGTTGCAGAAACTTAATATAAGGATACTACTTATTTAAATGCATATTTATACTTACTTCTGTTACGAGAGTCTCACATGGGATAATGTAAATTTTTCAATTAACATTTAAAAAAAATCACTTATAAAATGTGCAATACAAAATACACAAAAAGATAATCTTACTAATACTTGATAAACGCAATAAACGTAATAGAGGTATCAAAAAAAATCTGGTGTGGTCAACCCAATACCTCTCGCCATTTATAGCTCGAGTCACAAAAAAGATTAAGCTAATCCTTATTTTTGGATTAGCGAATTCTACTCTGATTTTAGTAGTTTATTTCTTAAAATATGGTCTAACCCAGGGATCGCCAAATTTTTCAATGTGTTGAGCTACTTTAAAAAAAATTGAACAAAGAGTGAGCTACCTATGCTTGGGGAGGCAAGGTATTCAAAAAAGCTCCTCAGGCAAATTTTTTTTTTCATTCTAGGTCAAATGTCTTATATTACAAGTTACACTTTTTCAAGGGATGTGAAGCTGCATGTGTATCCCCTCTCATGTACAATAATAAATTGCCAGATCACAGAACATTTTAGAAAAGATCATGTATATTTAACGGATTGCATCCTTTACAAATAAGTCATTATAATATTATAAATATGACATCATAAATATACATATCATATATGTTTTAAAAATAAAACAAAACTTAAAAAAATAACAAAAAAGTAATTTACTACTTTAAAAAATAACATATGTAAATAAAATAACATTTTTATGTGAAGCCTGACACTCAGACCATCGATATTTTTTTAATATCCGCAGTATAGTTGGTTACAGCCATCCGAATACAATTATCCAAATGTTCATCTGTAAGTCGGTTACGGTATTTGTTCTTTATCACTTTCATATTTGAGAAAGAAGATTCTCACAAATAGGTCGAACTGAATAACGCTTTTACTTTTAAGGCAACTCTAACTAAAACTGAATATTTTTCTTCACTTACTAAAGGCCAGATAAATTTTGTATTTGACACTAACGATTTTAAAGCTAAATCATTTTGAAGCGTAATAATTTCCATATCAGTTGCAGCAATGTTTTCGCCAAAGTGCTGCATAACACAAATAGAAAATTGCTCAATATTAATTTCCATGAAGGGTAAAGCAACAAATTGTGTCACTAGTGCGATTTCGTTCTTCAAAACGAGATTTAAAGGCATTCTTCAAGTTAGAAATTATTTGCACATGATTTTTACTGTCATAGGGTTGCAACGGATTTTGAAATATCTTTTCTGAAAGAAGACGAAAGTGCTTGGTATCGCGCAAGTTGTATATATTAGTAGGAGACTGTAGTATCGGTAGTATTATAGATTTATTTTTATAGCGAGAAATGCTTGTCAATTGTGCAACGAAAAATTATTGTTATTCATTTCCAAGCCATATACAATATACATAAAATAATTAAAAATACACAATAAATATATAAAACATTACAACAAATAATTCTCACTCCTTAGATACTGAAGTGATCGATGAAAAAAAAATGAGAATTTACGGAAAATTCTATAATTTTTAGTTCTTTTGAGATATACCTGTGTGAGCTACAGGAAGTATCCACGCGAGCTACCGGTAGCTCGCGATCGAAGGGTTGGCGACTCCTGGTCTAACCTAATCCAAGTAACTACCTTTTTTGATAATAAAATAAAGATTAAATTTTAAATATCGGGATAGAATAGAATTCACTAATCCAAAAATGACGGTTAGCTTAAACTTTTTTGTGTATCATTAATTTTGTATATCTCGTGGCCGGGTTCGATCCCGACCGACACCAATTATTTCGAATTTTAAATGGCACAAAATTGATCCTTCTGGTACACTCTGCAATGAGTGCCCGTGAGGTGAAGCCTGGTAAGCGCCCGCACGGTGCAAATATTACATCATTACCGATATCTGCGTACAAGCAGATTGGCACACCCAGCAATGGGTAATAAGCCATGGTGATATATTTATTTATTTTTATTTATTAATTTTTATTAATCTAAATACATACCTACATATTTACTTATGCTGAAAACTGTATTAAATTCAATTCCTATTGTTCTATTTACTTTTTTCTTTTTTAAAACGTTACTATTATTACTTTGACAGTGATATTTATCTGTCATTTACATATATTTGAAGAACTGCGTAACAGAGCAGTTTTGTTTGTTTAAAGCGCAGGATCCGGGATTCAAATTATAGATAATTTTATAAATGTATCCATTAAATATGTAGAAAAAGTATTAATGCAAATCTGTAGAAAATTGAATAATCTTTTATTTTTATAATAACATAAATCCTGAAAAAATAACATTTAAAGGAATTTTTCGAAGAAAAACTATTTTGAGTTTAAATAAAGTGCCTTTTTACACCAAAAATTTAATGGCTTCTTTCCATATTAGAATACCTAAGGCAGAAATAAAAGGTTTCAAAATTTTCTGAATGATAGTATTTGAGTTACAGCGGAGGATCCACATATATATATATATATATATATATATATATATATATATATATATATATATATATATATATATATACAGGGTGTAAATGAAATAAGTGCATTAAATTTAACCAGTAATGTAACTCGACGAGAGCAACAATATTTCTCAATAACTTTTTTTTCTAAGTCTTTTAGATTTTGAGTTAAAATTCTTTAAAGATTTAATGCATATTCCGGCGCGCGCCCATGGAGAACAAATGGCTGTTCCAGTAATCAAGTGGGATACAAACAGCTCAAAAATTGTCGGTTATCGGTTACACTTGCAGTCACAGTAATTAATAAACGAATCAACGGAAATAACATTTATTATTTATTAATTCGTAATAGTACAATTTTTAAAATAAAGAAATATAATTTTGAAAAACAAAATTATAAAGTTGTGTATTAAACCAGGCTTTTTAATCACCTGTGAATAGTGGAAGACAAGGAGGGGCGAGGTGAGGTAACGACAGGAAGAGCAAAAGCATAGTTATTAGGTTATGAGATGATTATTTATTGTCGATAAATCATAATAGTTTAAATACGTTATTCAAAAAATGTAAGTACAAACTTTTGTTCATTTAAAAGAGGTACATGAGTATCAATAATTAGTCGTCCATTTATTGTTCCCGCTCAAATATGTTTTAATGAAAATTTTTACAGTATTTTCGTCTGTCGAGATGTGTATTGTGCATAATAAATACATCTTCCCAAGTAAATTCAGTCTCATTAATGAACATTATGAGCCATTCCCAAAATTGAAGTCTGTTATGTGCTGAAAACATTGAACTTTTTGCACATGTTATGGATATAACTATTGCTTTTTTTAAAATTGTCATATGTGACACTCCTTATTAAGATGTGATAAAGCTGTACAAGATTAACAAATGTGTGAATATTAAGAACAGAATGATTTGGTGATGATTTGGAAACGCTCCGTGCAAATGCGTTGGCAACTCCATGACACTGTCTTTATGTCAACCGTGATATCAAGTAAAATGTAGTACAGTTACGAGTAAAAAATAAATAAACCATAGGTAAGTAATTACAATGTCTGTGTACTCGCATTTTGACAGAATTTTACCTTATAAACAAGTTTATTACTAATGTCAAAATTTAATTGCAACAATTGACAGGACTGTTAATTGCTAAAACAAAATTTTTCATAGCTATTGCTACTGCATTCAATTATCACAAAAATATTTGGAACGACTCGTCAATTTAAGAAATATTGTTGCTCTCGCCGAGTTATATTACTGGTTAAATTTAATGCACTTATTTCATTTACACCCTGTATATATATATATATATATATATATATATATATATATATATATATATATATATATATACATACACATATACACCCATACACTGACATCATCGTGAAAATGTTAAAATTTGATTCTAGGGACCTTACTTACCAAAATATCGATATGCGATCCCTATACTTCCATTATCAAGGGTAGCGGGAGGTAAAAAATAGGTAACAGTTAAAAAAGAATCAAGTTATCATAGGAAATCAAAGTAGGTATATGAAACAAAAAAAATCTGGTGTGGCCAACTCAATACCTCCCGCCATTAACCGCCCGAGCGAATTTTTTAACATATAGTCTAATCTAATCCAAGTAACTACCTTTTTTAACGTCATTATAAAATAGAATTCACTAATCCAATAATGAGAATTAGCTTAAACTTTTTTGCGAATCGTTAATTTTTATTAATCTAAATATATACCTACATATTTATTTGTGCTGGAAACTGTTTTGATTTCCTTTCCTATTGTTCTATGTATTTTTTTTTCTTTTAAAAACGTTACTATTATTAATTTGAAATAATTAGTTCTATGACAGTGACATTTATCTGTCAGTTACATACATTTCAATAACTGTGTAAGGAGTATATATAATTTTATAACTCCATAATATATGCAGAAAAAGTATTAGTGCAAATCTGTAGAAAATTTAATAATCTTTAATTTTTATAATGACGTTAATCTCGAAAATATAACATTTAAAAGCTTCCAGTAAAGTGTCATTTCTTGTTATCCGATTTACACTAAAATGTAATGGGCTCTTTCCATAATAGAAAAAGTTCGAAATACAAGGTTCCAAAATTTTCTGAATAATAGTATTTGACACACACAAACCCATACACACATACATACAGACATCATCGTGAAAATGTTAAAATTGGATTCTAGGGACCTTAAAACGTGCTCATTTACCAAAATCTCGATTTGCGATTTTTAGCACGATCCCTATACCTCCCTTACCAAGGGTAGCGGGAGGTAAAAAATCTGTTTATAATTGTCAGTATTCACCCCAATTATGTAAGAAAATTGCTAAGGGTAGGTACACACCAAACGCGCTTCGCATGTTGCATAGGGCTAAGCTGGTTGGCGTTATTAATCAACCTATTGCTTTACGGAGTAGTGTACAAATTGGCCATATGAGATGGGAAGCGCCTATCTGTATGACATGCGTAGCGCTCATTAACAAGCAGTGTTGGTTTTTAACTCTTAGCTGCATAACAGACGCCATGTCTACACCCCTATTCCGTAACTTTAGCAATATGTAATATGGCTATACGTTATAGTTTGAGTGTTGCTTGATTCGAATATTCTCGGCATCGGTAGTGGTTTTCGTCTAGTATCTTTATTGTGACAATGTTTTTGGGGGAAATCGAAGTGGGTTGGTCATGCATTTAAATCTGACATTTCCTTAAAATGTTTAACAATCGCAAAAAATAGTCAAAAAATATGTATACATCAGATTCTAGTAAATAAATCACGAATAAATGCATATATTCACATTACTTGTAAGATGTAAAACTACATACATATAAATAAATGTTTGCGAAATTCCATTTTATATTTTTACCTCCCGCTATCCTTGGTAAGGGAGGTATAGGGTTCGCGCTAAAAATCGCATATCAAGATTTTGGTAAATGAGTACGTTTTAAGGTCCCTAGAATCCAATTTTAACATTTTCACAATGTCTGTGTGTATGAGTGTATGTGTGTATGTGTGTATGGGCGTATGTGTGTATGTGTGTATGTGTGTATGTGTGTATGTGTGTATGTATGTATGTGTGTATGTGTGTGTGTGTGTGTGTGTGTGTGTGTGTGTGTGTGTGTGTGTGTATATATATATATATATATATATATATATATATATATATATATATATATATATATATATATATATGTGTGTATGTGTGGATCCTGCACTTTAACTCAAATACTATCATTTAGAAAATTTTGAAACCTTGTGTTTCGAACTTTTATTATTATGTAAAAGAGCCCATTAGATTATGGTGTAAATCGGATAACAGGAAATGGCACTTTACTAGAAGCTTAAAATAGTTTTTCTTCGAAAAATACCTTTAAATGTTATTTTTTCCAGATTAATGTTATAAAAATTAAAGATTATTACATTTTCTACAGATTTGCATTAATACTTTTTCTATATATTTTGTGGATAAATTTATAAAATTATCTATATTTTAAATCCCGGAGCCTACGCTTTAAACAAACTCCTTGGTTACGCAGTTATTCAAATGTATGCAATTGACAAATAAATGTCACAATGTCACTGTCAAAGAACTAATCATTTCAAATTAACAATAATAATAACGTTTTAAAAAGAAAATAGTAAATAGAATACTAGGTAAGGAAATCAATACAGTTTCCAGCATATGTAAATATGTAGGTATGTATTTAGATTAATAAAAATTAATGATTCGCAAAAAAGTTTAAGCTAATTCTCATTTTTGGATTAGTGAATTCTATTTTGTCCCGATATTTAAAATTTAATCTTCATTTTATTAACAAAAAAGGTAGTTACTTGGATTAGATTAGACTATATTTTAAGAAATAAACTGCCAAAATTAGAGTAAAATTCCCTAATACAAAAATAAGGATTAGCTTAATCTTTTTTGTGACTCGGAAGGTAAATGGCGGGAGGTATTGTGTTGGCCACACCAGATTTTTATACTCAGATTGACTTGCTTAATTTAGTTTTACTCGGTATGAATCAGCCTATACAATTCTCTTACATTAATTCTAATGGATAGATTATACACGTACAAACTAACAAATATACGAAGGAAAAATCTCATTCCTACCTGGTCACTCCGAGTGTCGGTTAAATTCGTGAGCCCTTCGTGCATCATCGTCATCGGCGCCGTCGTCGAGTGGTCGCCGGAAGCCCAAGTGATCAGGCATAACGACTGGAACAAATGAACAAATGTCAACAACACTGATTCGTTTCCGGAGTAATAACAGCTCCGGATGGAGACAGTTA
Source organism: Harpalus rubripes (assembly GCA_963082715.1). Classification (NCBI taxonomy): domain Eukaryota; kingdom Metazoa; phylum Arthropoda; class Insecta; order Coleoptera; family Carabidae; genus Harpalus; species Harpalus rubripes. The sequence goes on from OY720464.1 coordinate 20,102,017, forward strand.
CAGGTTACACTGGAACACACCGATGCCAAAGCCAACTAGATGAGATTACCTCAGTTTCCTAAAGGATATTTAACTGAATAGGAAATAATAGACGAGTAAATACAATTTGATTCGACGCGAAAAAGACGAGATTATTTGGTGATTAGAAGGAGATTGCATTGTGAGATTCTATATTTGTTTTTTTAACAAACTAAATTTTGTTCAACAAAAATGTATTCTCGGTAATAGTTTTGGGGGTACAGAACTTGGTATAGTTCAGTAATTTACTGTTGTACAAATTATTTTAATTTGAGAAGTAACAAGCGAAAGACATGGTGGACATAAATAGTAATTTTCGCTACAAGGAATGTGGGTACCAATTAGAGTCCGTGTGTTTAGAGAAAAAACCGGCGCACAGACCAAAATTCATCCGGGCGGGTCTAACTTGTGAAAGTAGGGATGGTACGATATTGTGACAGGTAGCAGATGTTTTTAGCGTATAGGTTATAGACATAAATATGAACAAAGATAATCAATCAAATATCTTTTGTGCAAGTAATAAATATATGTATACTTGTTTATGAATATTGTGTATCGTAAATGATAATAATATTAAAATTAATAGCATTTAAATATTATTCAGTTAAATGTTTTTTGAGCGAGTATTAATAGTCAACATTTGTAGGTTGGGTAGTATAACTACTGCGCAGATTTGTTTTTTCTCTAAACGCACGGACTCTACTATTCGAGGACGATTTTGCGCCCGAGCGATAGCGAGGTCTAGCGAATAAGTTCGAGAGTGGTCACATATACACCTACCTACATCTTGTGTTGCATATAAGATTTTATTTTATTTTGGAATCATAAACTTGTTTATCCGCCCTCAAAAAAGAGCGCAATTTGGCTTTTATCGCCCGAGAGCTTATAAAGTTGCTAAGCAACAGCTATTCAAACGTCAAAATCGTCGTTTTTAAATAAATGTCAGGCAACATAATAAATTCGATAAATCACATTTTTTGAACACCGCTGCTCGTAAAACTATTCGTATCCTTTCTCGTATACGTCTTTTCACTTCTGTGGAACCAACTTGCCCTGGGCAGCGTCAAATTCATTCGATATATCTTTTGAATAATCGATTTCCTCCATTTTTATTTGAAACTAAATTAAAATTTGTTATAAACAAACAATATAGCTAGAAACCACATCATACTTAAAATTCACAACGCCAGCACAACGATACCGAATATATACCCATTGAATCCTTGAATTAAGAGAACCAACATAAAATAAAACGTTGTATGCACCACGGGTATAATCAAGATTACAGCACTCGGGAAAATTAAAATTCTCCGCTACGCGTCGAGCTTTAAATATTCCCCGTGCTACAATCTTTTGATTATGCATTATGATTATTATACATAAATAACTATTTTCTACTCCCGATAATTTATTTTTTACCTGTTCATTTTCACTGCCAGATATGTCAAAGAACACCGTTGAATATTGATACATTAAAGAATCTTAGTATTCCATAGAAAATTTAAGAAGAAGAACGCTGTCATCTGTCACATTTGACACGTCAATGGTAACTTTTAAATGGAAATATTTATGAAATGAGGAAAATGTGATAAGAATCAAATTCAAAATCATAAATTATAAGTTTTGGAGAGGTGAATTAATGGAGAACCAGTCTTTGAAGAGCAAATTATTTATTGATACATTAACAATAAACGACACCGACGTTTCGGTCACACATTGACCATCCTCAGGTTAAAAAATTATATCTATATTGACCTTCTCATACAATGTACGCATTTTTTTCTTATAATTTGACGACATCACCAATCTATGTTTTTGATAATGTATCATTATTATTTTAACAAATCTGAAATTTTAAAATAACTTAAACTAACCCTCAGGATGATCAATTTGTGACCGAAACGTCGGTGTTGTTTATTGTTAATGTATCAATAAATAATTTCTCCATTAATTCACCTCTCCAAATCTATAACAACAGTCAATTAAAATTTACTGCAATAAATTATAAGAATTAGCAAATATTTGACTCAAGTTTAAAATATCTAACTGTTGGTATCTCACAAAGAGGGAAGTAAGTTCAGCTGTAGGGAAGTAAGGGCAATCCTTACTTCCCGTTGCTAATAGAAACCGATACCTTGACAGTAAAATAAACATACATCCCTTCAAACAATGTCCTAATAGCCTACTTACGATATCGGGAGTGGGAAAAATAAATATACATCCCTACAAACAATGTCCTAATAGCCTCCTTACGATATTGGGAATAGGAAAAAGACTTTACTTTACTAATGTAATACCATATGAATTTCAGATATTTCATTCAGTATTAAGTAGTTATCACAGGAACAAAATTACTTTAAATTGGCCGATACCTTCGTGTATACGTATTTTTTTTTTGTATGTTTGTAATTTGTGATATCTGTTACGATTTAGACAGAAGAAAATAAAATCTATGTGATAATTTAAATAACGAAATTTAACACACCTACTACTCTTTAAAAATAAGCAGAGCGAAAATAGCAACTAATGCAAGTCCATTTTTTCATAGATGCAATTTTCATTTCAATATTGTTTCAATTGAATGAATCAATTTCATTTACATAAAATGCCATTTTGAAACATATTCAACACGGTCGGCAAGCTAATAAAAAGCTATGGAAGCGCCAAATTGTCCCCTATGGACATACTTTGCACTACAACAGTATAACTTTTATAGGCCGGATTGTTACTGTGATTAAAAATTAGTTGCTTGTCATTTCAATAGACTGCTAAATTAAATTTAAAACTATCAGTGCTCCGTTAGGTACTTATTTTTTTTCTTTCTATAAATTGTAATAAATACTTAGCACAAATTAGAAAGATACAAAAACGTATACTGTTGAATGTATCATTACTCGTATATATTACTACAGTAAAAATATTTATGCAGAGGAGACACGTCATCAAAGTTTGTAACTAGATAATGACGCTATAAAATTAATAGGTTTTACTAATTTAATTTAAAAAATTGTAATGTGTGTTGCATAATTATATTTACGTGTGATGCTAATTTTTGCAAACAACTTAATTGATAAATTAGGCGAATAATACGTGAATTGTAAATCTTAATATATTTACAATTTATGGTATTGAAAATTAGGTGTAGAGCACAATTATTCCAACTACAGAGTTGAAAGCGTTGGTAGGATGTACTGGCACCCGCGCCTTGCTGTTTCGTTTGTAAATGTTTAGGTTAGGTTTTGCTCACAAAACAAACACTTTTACGTTTTACGGCTCATTAGTTCGAGGACAACAACAATAAAAAAACCCATAGTAAGCATACAAAGTTACCTTTAGTTGTTAACAATAACACATAACCATGTTCAATTTCTGAATGTGGTACCTGAAAGTTTTGGTTCCTTTTTCGTGACCACGACGACCACAAATTTTCTGTGGTTGTTGTAGTCATATACTTATTTCGTATAATATAATAAATAATATTGTATAAACATATAATTACTATACATGATATGTATAGTAATATGTATAATATTTACGTTAGTATAAGGATAGACAAAAGTTATGTTGTCACTTATTTCTAATGACGCGGTGGTTCCTTGATTTACCGACATAAATTAACCAATATATTCCGAATCACAACCACTTTTCAGTAACCATAACCTAACCACTTGTACCATAACCACAGTCGTGGTTACGTTAGAGAATATACTAGGGGAGACCGGTGTCAATTCTAACAGGTGTCAAATGTAACAAGGGTTGGTAACAGGGCCATCTTTTCGAAGTAGATTAAAACGCGCTTGCAGAGTGAAGCAGAAAGAGTCATAGCTCTTTGGTATTTAATGCAAGTACATACGCGCAAATACGGCGTCTGTTTCTGACGAATGTATGTAAATCGACAAAAAAGTAAATACAGGTAGTGACACACATTGTTTCTAAAACACTATAAGTGTTCTGCTCGGAAATATTTCAAGTTAAGGATCAGTTTGTGAGTTATATCTGCTTTTATTTTTCATTAAAAACATTTCGAATTATTACCTAATAAATACAAAAAAGCAAATAATATCTTTATAAGTTAAGCAGTGTCAGTTGTAACACATGTCACGGTGTCAATTGTAACGTGTTTAATAATCAAGTACAGTATTGATCATGATAAAAGAAAAAACCACTGCTATCGAAAACATAAAAGAAAAGTAAAACAGTTCCGAAAGTAACAGTCGCAGATTACTCTTCAGATGACTCCGATGAGGAAACTCTCTGATATGTATTGGCCCATATTTTTTGAGCACAGGAGTTTGGCTGCAGTGTCGAAAATGTAAAATCTGGACACCGGGCACGTTTAAATTGTACGAAGAAAGACCTATTTTATGTTTACCTAAACTGCAATTCCGTTAGCGACTAAAGGCATTGGTCAAAATAAAATAATCCATATCACCAGCAGAATATATATATATATATATATATATATATATATATATATATATATATATATATATATATATATATATATATATATATTGTTTGCTTTTAATTGAGTCTTCTGAATTTTGTATTTTCTGAGGTAATAAATAAATGTTTTTTTTTCAATAAATTCTTCTTTTATTTGTTATTTTATCTTATTACATCACTGTTAAAATTTGTTACAATTAACACTGGTCCTGTTACTATTGACACCAGTTAGGTGGTAATTGTAACATTTGTAATGCCTGACTAAAAATCCTTATACTTTTATATTTGTCACATTTTCAAAAGTAGAAAATTCAAAATATTATTCACTAAGGTGGGTAAGTTTTCATATAGGTAATTTCAAAATTCGAAATGTAACGTTAACTCGTGAAAAATAAAAATTTAAATTTTGTAACAATTGATACCGGTCTCCCCTATATCTATTTATTAAGTCCAATGACAACTAGATTAGACCTTATTTAGTAATAAAATTTTGAGCGTAAAATTTTTCTCAAAATTTTTGTTACATACCTACTTCATATAAATTTTTATTAGGTACCATTTTTGATTGTGCCAGTTTTCTTTCATTCGCATATTTCGGTTTATGACGAAGATGATATACTTAATGTACCATCATTGGGGGCGTTTCTCAGGCGTCAACTTACGGACTCTCAAAGATGTAGTGGAGAGAGTACCACAGGAATATCTCTTTGGTACAAGTTAATAATATGATTTGCTCAACAGAAAAAGAACGCGGCATAATAAATTTCCTGTAACAGGACAAGTAAATAAAACCTATTCGAGTGGATAAGATTGAATATCTTCTATATATCTTTGAATAGAATGCATCACAATAGTGGACTAGATAACAAGAATTTACTACTACAAAAGAATCGTAGAGGAAACTATAAATGAAAATATAAATCAAATTTCACTCTTAATGTTTAATAAGATATTTCACTATTTTTTTATTTGCTTGTTATTTTTTATAAAAAAAATCTGATGTGGACACCATACGGCTTCCTTGTACGCAAGACCAATATGACATATAGACCCAATTATAAACTTGCACGTATTTGACGTAATTTAACATTATTTTTTTTATTCTTTTTTACTTTTTTGTCATAATCCATAGCAAGCTTTACTACAAAAACCAAAAAGTATATAATTTTTAAATTTACATATCTCGCTTAATATTTGTTGTGCTAGACGCAGAATTTAATTCTCTAAAACTATTATTTGAAGCATTTATTTCTAAACTCAAAATAAAACCATTTTATTCAAGAAAAACTGTTAATAACTTTAGGTAATATGTCACTTCCGGTTAGCCTATTTTACTAATCTGCTATGTTATTCCCATTGACATAAAAGTCTTATATAAGTACCAAATTTGAAAGGTTTCGATTATATTGCAAAATAGTTTTTCATTAAAATCTATTATAGGCTTCAAGTAAAGTACCACTTCTGGAAATTACATAATGACCAAAAAGGGAGGTGCACAACTAGATGTTATAATTTCAACTTTCTACGGCTTAACGTTTTTGAGTTATGCGAGATACGTGTCAATGATGGTCAAAATGAATATTTCTGTTGAAATCTGAAAACCGAAATTTTTCGCGATTACAATACTTCCTTTACTATGTACAAATAAGTAAAAAATAATAAAAGTTATTTTTTCGAAATCAACATTTAAGTACACGATATCACTCCGCGAAGTTAGCCAAAATAGTAGCTAAAGTTAAACTTTACATACTATGTCATAATTAACTTTACATACTCATTTATCAAACTTGAATTAACCTAAATTTCTAACTTCTATAAAAATAATATACATATTAGGTCTGTATGTTTGTATTACACTAACTTGTACAACATGTACTAATAATTCGCCATTAGTGTAGTTTAGTACAAAATAGTGCACACTTTTTTTTAAAATACAAACGAACACAAATTAGTGCAGATTATAGGTTAACTAGCAAAATTTATTAATAGTTTGCATTGGAAAGGAATTTAAATGTTCATCTCTCACAAGAAAACGTTTCTTTTGATAGAATAAATTTTGATTTTTTGAATAATTATAATGCTAGTTACAAATTCACAACAGCCTGATTGTCAAATTACCGTGACGTTATAAACTGCACTAGGTGTCCTAGCTCGGGAGGTAGAACAGTTCTGAAAAGTTAGTGCAAGATGCACGACTACAGACGAAATAAATAAAATAAATAAATAAATATATCATCACGGCTTATTACCCATTGCTGGGTATGCCAATCTGCGAACACATTGGTAACAACTTAGAACACTCAAACGAACATATTTTTCACAAAATAACGTAAAATATCTTCTGAAATAGTTATTTAAGTATTAAGGGCAGTAAGTTTATCCTTCCGGTTGAGGATTAGTTTGGAGATCGAGATGAAGTCGATCCAATACCAGTAGAAAGCACTTACTGACCGCAATGCTTATTATATTTTTTGCACCATCGGCCCAATAATAATAAAATTAAAATTTAGAATTATTAAAAAATTATTTTGACATTTAAAAAGTTAGTTGTCATTTTAAGTAAGCTTTGATCGTTGTTTTGTTATCGTTGTTACATGAACAAATGTAAACATTAATTGTTTATTTCGTTTGAGATTTAATTAGCCGTCTGTCAAATAGTTTCATCCTAAAATAAAGATTATTTGTAAAAAATGGAAGGAAGTGACGATTCGGATCTAGAAAATGCGTGGAATATAGGATGTTCCTCAATTATACCACAAAAATCCAAAGAAAGGTATGATAATACCTTCAAAATCTTCAAAGCGTGGTACAGTGAGAAAAAATATGAAAATATCACAGAGAAGGTACTGTTGGCCTATTTTGTACGAAGAAGTGAGAAACTTAGATCTCCAGGGAGTCTGTGGGCTGAGTACTCCATGCTCAAGGCTACAATCTTTTTAAACAATGCAGTTGATATTTCAAAATTTACTACATTAATTGCATTTTTTAAGAGAAGTAATACTGGATATCTGCCGAAGAAATCTAAAGCTTTTTCAAAAGAAGATATGTATAAGTTTCTTAAGGAATTTCCCGATAACGTTTATTTGAATATAAAAGCTATGATATTTGGAATAGCAGGGGCGTGCAGAAGGGAAGAATTACCTATAACATGAAAGTAGAAGATATTCAGGATAATGGGTCGTTTATTATAATCATTACCATCAAGAAAACGAAACTAATAATTATTTTGATATTTACAGAAAATATTTGACGTTACGACCAAAAAATTAAAAGTCTTGGTTATGCGCAATGGAAAAGTCACCAATCAAATAATAGGTAAGAATACAATAGGAAGTTGGCCTGTTAAAATCGCAAAATGCCTGAATTTATCAGATCCTCTTTCTTATACCGGACATGCGTTTAGAAGTTCGGCTACCTGTCTGGCGAACCAAGGTATTGACATTTTAGGCCTTAAAAGGCATGGTGGGTGGCGCTCGTCATCTGTTGCCGAGGGATATGTGGAGGATTTAGTGTAAAACAAAATTGAGTTTTCAAAAAATATTTTACATGAAAATGTAGTATCGGCTGTCGCTTCGTAGAATAAAAGTCCTTTTATCCGTATTTAAAAACTATACTTTAGTGCCTAGATATATAAATAACTATTTTTTCAAACGTCGTAGAAATGGCATTTTTTGTGACTTGATTCACAAGGTAGAAGTTTCATTTCTACGCTGCTGAAAATTTCTACGCCGGCGGCGTAGAAATGACTAATTTCTACACCGCCGGAGTAGAAACAACTAATTTCTACTCCGGCGGCGTAGAAATAAAATAAATAAATATCCATAGAAACTACATAGAATTAGCGAATAAAAAGAAAAGTAGTGCGTTTGAAAAAAAATTTAATGTGTCATTCGGAATAAAAGTGTCTTTGTGTGCCTCGCATGCAATTGTCCGACTCGCTTCGTTCGTCGTGCAAACTTCCATGCTCGCTACACAAAGTATCACTTTTACTCCTAATAACACAATATACTATTTTATACTTCGACATCTAGCGGCATTTCATCACAGATTTTTCCTGCTGACGTGATTTTACGGCGTTCACAGATCGTTTCATAACGATGCAAAGTTTAATTGTAATTTAATACTTATTACAATTACACACACAATTTTCATTACAGAATTCTTTTTTTTTGTTACTTTGTGCATCTAAGTTTCCGTTAATATATTTAACTAAAATTGTAAAATTTTATTTATGTGAAATACCCTATATAATCTTTTCATCTACAAGTATTTAAAATGAAAACTCTGTTGATACTACATTATGTGGGGGTCAAAAAATCAAATGCACGAAGCGTGATCGGAGCTGAAAAGTGAAGTTCTGTGCATGACAGAGGTTTTATCTCCATGAAACTTCCGAGAGTTTTTATTAAACCAGCTCACACTCAAGTTGCATGTCAGCAGAAATCAGACATTATTGTTCCCACATATCTATTCTATTCAAAACTTCTTCATGGAAGAATTAATCAGAATGTATTACGGACGGGAACATCTTGCTATTTTCTACAATATTAGAATGATCTCTCATTTTGGCCGGTGCATTTTTGTGAATTGCCTTTTTGTGGTTTTTAGAAAGAATAACGAGACCTTAAGTTTCAGCAGTTAGATAAGAGGCGTGACCATTGGAGTTTAGTTTCAGTAAACACATTTTACGAACGATTTTGAAATTTTGTAGTATATACATATACATATATATATATATATATATATATATATATATATATATATATATATATATATATATATATAAACATTACAGATTTGTGATCATAAACAACTAAAAGTGACATTACATCTATTTGATTTAGCTCAAGGTAAGTTAAAGTAGTTAATGTCGAGTAAAGTAACCAAATTTTTGAACGCGAGTTATTGTGAAAATGATTCTAAAATTTCTGCAGCAGTTAAGTGAGAGCTAATTTTCGAACGTAGTCCAATGAAATTATAATAACTACGGCGTCAAAATTACAAATTTATAAAATTGAAGTGTTATATATTATTGTTTTAATCTGTTATATGTGTTACAAGTTACTGATAGATTACATCTTTCTGTTATTTTATCTGTAAACGGTGTATATAATTATAAGTCCTGGTTTAGTACTGTTTTATTTGCTATTTTAATATTTGTATTTTTAATAGTTTTGTATTGATTTTTTTAAATAATGATCAAAAAGAATTGTAGCATAAGTAACCCTGGACGTTGCAAGATAAGTTCATTAAAAGTACCAGTCAGAGTTATTCACAACTTCGTGCACCAACTTTAAGGGTTGTAGTACTGACTAAAATAAGTAAAAAAATCGGATGTATTTTGTACAAATTCCATATAGAAAATTTCTTAGAATTGATGCTATATTTGCAGTAAAATTATAACACAAACATACTATGTCAATCGCACTTTCATTGACATCTGCCTGTCAGAATTTTTAAAATTATATTATTTGTTTTCAGTGTTATTGCATAGCTGGCTGCTTTATGAAATTTAAGTTTTTTATAGTTTTTTAACTCAATATCCATACAATATGAAGTATAATATGTAATCAAATCGTATAGAGGATAAAAATTCTTTAATATTTATAATAACATTAAATGTGAAAAAATGATATTTAATAACGTTTTTTCAAGAAGTGTTGGAGTTATCGACGGAGAAAAAATTAATTGTCACACACACATACACACAGACATACAGACATCACAAAAAAGTAAAATCGTATTCTAAGGTCTCTAAAACGAGCTTATTTATTAAAAACTCGCCATCGATTTTTTTAACCAAAAACAGTACCTTCCTTACCTAAAGGTATGACGGAAGGTAAAAAGCTTAATCAACATGGGTCCAGTCTTCAATAGTTTCCGAGATATGGATATGTGGCAGTGAAAAATGAGTTTTTGCGGGATTTTCCTATGCTATCTCGAAAACTATAATAAGAGTTACGACATCAATTAAATGAGTCTTTGTCTTTACTTTTCTAATTCTGGACTGCCGGGTGAATCCGGACATCTGACAACCCGTCAACATAAGTTTTGGTAGTGTGAAGATCTTTTAGTTCATAAATTCTCACTCTGATTATTTTGCAAAGTTCTGGACAGCACACCAAGATAATTAATTATAGAAAGTTGATATGCATGCTTCTTGAAACCCTTGTCGTTGTAAGTAAGCTTCTACGTTCGCGGCTATTGGAAATGTAAACGCCAAGCATACATGTATTTAACCGTGTAAGTTTATCCATACGTGATTGCTTAAAGACAACATATGTAATTACCTAGTACACCGAACGCTTTATGCAGACAATAACTCTATAATGCTACGGGAACATAACGTAAGCATAATGAAATTTCCTCGTGGATTAGGCAGCTTACATGGTTAGCTTGCCTGTGTTTAGATAGGGCAAGCTCAGATCACCGGGTATTAATTAATAAATTACTAACTAGGATTTAATGAAATGATTTCAATAAACAAATACATCATCATAGTTTTTACCCATAGCTGGATTTGAAAGCAAATCACTGGATGACTACGACAATTGAATTGAAGAATTATAAATTAAAGTTTTGTAGTAAGCAGTAGAGAGTAAAATAAGGACGGGTAAACATAGATGGGTTTATAAAATCGTATTGCATCCTGACAGTGGTGTTGCATCCAAGTGATGTTGCTTTGTAACTAGAGTTTCACGGCTTGACTTGATATTCAAGTTACTTGACTTGACTGGAAATCAAGTCAAGCTCAAGCCAAGTCAATCAAAGTAGTTACAATTTCAAGTACTTGAAAAATCAAGTAGTTATTTTTCATTTACTTGAAAAAATCAAGTACCTAGTTATTTTTTTAATTACCAGAAAAATCAAGTTCTTCAACACTACATTTCATTTTCATATAATTCCTTATGTTTTATAACAATTTCAATAATTTGCCTTAAAATATAGACTTTTATTCATAAAAATAAATCATACATTCATATTTAAAAATGAAAAAAAAAAGATTTAAAAGTATAATATATAAATTAACATAAAGTATTTATAGTATGTATATGTATTATGGTGGATCATAAAAGGGGGCAAGTCGAATTTTAACCGGGCCGCCCCTAAAGTGGTTCCACATAAATAAATAAAATTATACTGGCAATGATTCCGCTTAATTTTAATATTTGACCGTGCCTAAATGCACTTGATAACAGAATTAACAGCATAGCATTTGGCGCGCCGCCACGCCTTATAACACACAGCTAGTTTACGAATCTACTGATTCGTGCGTTTTCGTACATAATCGGTTCGTTATCAAATAGCAAGTAGTAATGATAAAAAATCAAGTCAAGTAGTGAATTTTTGAAAACCTTGATTTTCAAGTCAAATCAAGTAATTTACAAAATCATCAAGCCACTTGACTTGATGAAACCCTATTTGTGACTCGATGGCTGATCTATTACTATTGTGTGATGTTGACAACTTCATCTTTTGTCAAGTTCAATAAGAATAGCTATTAACATAAAGTTCGTTTCCACGACTTTATCCCCACATCATCAATAGTAAACATCATTGACGTATTATATAAGTAAAACTAGGCGACTGCCTAGGGGCAAAACGCTCAGGGGGCGCCGCCGTCAAGTACCAAGCATTGAGACAAAATATTAGTACAAAAATTAACTTAACACACCACTCAATTGCAAAGAGATTAAAATGAATGCTAGGCAAAATTAGAAAACATTTGATAAAATAGTTTAACATCGACATATTTAAATTTGGATATAGCTCTACGATTTTTTTTGTGTATTCCAGCTACAAATTTTTTTGGCGAACGTTCATTTTCGACGCTAAAAAGAATTAAGACCTAAGGCCTACATTGGGACAAGAGAAGCTAAATTCGTTGGCAATATTAAGTATAGAAAATGATATTATCGATCAAATAAACATGCCGGAATTTATATCAAACATTTTAAGAATTTATACTCTATCCATTTTAACTACATAGTGTTGTAAAAATAGGAGCAGTTTGTTTTTGTTGTTTGATTGGATAATATCGGGTTATTAACGACTCAGAAAACAAGATCCAACTGCTCCTATCTTCGCACCATTATATAGTTAAAATGGGCAATTTAAATCGAGAAAAGCTGACGTTTAATTTGTTTGTTGATTTAATGAGATGTTGATGTGTCTTTCAATATTTTTTGTATTTTTTAAGAATTTTTGTTTTAGTTTTCGCTGTGAATTTGTGATTAGTTATATAAGTTCCTGTTCTTTATAACTTTGTGCTGTGATTTTATCTCATTCAAATAAACATTCTTTAATTCAAAACATAATCTTTACGTTATTGTATTACCCGAGCGAGAAAAATGTAATTTTTGAATTTTGAACATGATATCCTACGACTAGAAATTTAATAGTTTTCCCTTTTCAAGCAATATGGCTCTGATTTTTGGGGGCATCTGATTTATTGGAAATAGTAATGCTGTCATACTAAGTAAGCAGCAAATGTCAAATTCGTATAGAGTGGCATGCTTCAGCTATTTTTGTTCACTCTGTAGTATCGATTCGTGTCGTGTCGTTTAGAAACTGATGGTCCGATCTCAGTGATCCAGTTGCATACATCGTTTGGTGTCGAGTAAATTTAAATCTATTAATTTAAATCAATAAATTAATTTCAATCGTGCTCCACTTTTCCTGAATAACCTTTGTTGTGTCCATTTTCACGAATACTTCCGTTTGTCAGTGTCAAATCAAATGAAATTTGAATGATATCTTAACCAAATTAAAAGGTTATGCACATTTACGCATGCGTCAAGGCATCTAGTGGAATCGAGTAAAATTCAAACTATCTTGAAAATCAAACAAGTCGACGGAACTCGATAGAAAAAAATGGCCGCATGCGACACACGCCATTAAAATACACGTGTTTAAAGTACATACACACAACAGCAAAAATTATTGGTACTCGGTCTGTGAGACCGCTGCCTTAGACATTGTTTTGCCTAGAGTTCGCTATTGTACTTTTGTTAATACTTGTATCATGTATCTTGAGCCATACGCCGAAAAATAAAAAATAAATAAATAAAATTCAATTAAATATCGCCCACCCTGTATTTGCATTTGCATTTCTGTCGGTGTTGTTAAAGGCCTGAAATCTTACACGTCATGTTTATCCAGCGGCGCTAAGTTCCCAACTTATTTAGAGTAGAGTTCAAACTTTTCTTATTATCCTAGGAAAATTATTTCTCCATTCGGATTTAGGAATGAAATTTGCCGCACGACCGATTCCGCGTCTTGTTTTGTCTTCGGTCTGCGCCTACTTGGCATTCCAGAAACGAATCCTTTATGCCAGCCGAGCTATTTGCGGGTAATTGTTTTATTTCTCAGCCGAGATATTGAAACAGACAGCCGGAACGAGCTTAACGAAATTCAGACAAATACAACGATTCAGAAACTATAAACATTTGGCTAATTTTTATTGAAAAGCCATACATACAAACGTATTTAGGGGATGATTTAATCAATCAAGTAATTTTGTTCGGGGGAAATCAACTGATGAACCAACAATCAAACGGGGAAAAACATAATTCGGTTGGAATCAAACGTTATTTTTCGATATATGGAAGGTTAAATTCGTAATGATACATATTAACTATTTAGGTTTTTTCTTGCAATATTTTGAGTCTAGTGATTTATAATTTATTTTAAGAAACAATGGAACCTATTCCGTATCTCAGTGGTTAATATTTAACCACTGATTAATTTTTTTAACCAATCAAGAATGTTGACATATAACAAAAAAACAGATTTTTAGTTGTCAAATCAATAACTATTGGTTAAAAATTTTAACCAGAGGTTAAAATATAACCACCATTGGCAAAGGCAATGTGACTGTTTATGATTGCTGGTAATACAATTGTTATAAATTTATAAATTTATTATGCAGGAAATTAATGTACATTCTATACCTTATTGTATTTTTAAGATTAATTATTGTTGTTATTATTGGTTTATATAAGTTATATGTTAATTGATACCTATAAATCTATCTCTCTATTGTTTGGCAAAGAAAATGTAAATATTTAAAATTCGTACAATGGAAAATTAATGTGCTCTCTATATTTTTATTATTGTTATACAAGGGAAAGCTATATTCATTGTCAACCACTTTGCACAAGATGTAATTCTTAAGCAAATAAAGAATCTATCTATCTATCTATCTATCTATCTATATAACCACCGAGTTACAGAATAGGGCCCAATATTTGTTTGAAGATTTGGACAATTACTAATTTATTATATTTCTACTGTAAGTAACAAACTGTAATACGAGGGGGCTGGAACGAACGGAGCTAATGCTGGTACGCTTACTTCTTTACCAACGATTATACTTTTACTAACTTGCGGTCGATGATTGGACGACCATAACTTTATTGAGGAGGAACACAAACACTTAAACTTGGATATTTATGAAGAACATTTATATGGACCTGACATTTTAATGGTAATTTTTATTTACACATACGAGCCCAACCCCATATGTATTCGTACTACCGAAAAATATATTAGAAGCAAGAAGCAATATCAAATATGCTTGTAGATGCTATGATTATTAATATATTAAAACATTTTTTTATACAATGTATTAATAGAGTGTGTAGAACTTGAATGAACTGTTTATAATTAAATTGTTTACTTTAATAATAATAATAATATGTGCAAATAATTCATTGACTGGTGATTGTCTGTATGCACCAAATGTTTTCGTACTTTAAAAAAATAAATATAACTGTGCAAATATTTTTATTAAAATAATAATAATCAAGGTGGCAAATAATTAAATATAATGTTAGATGTCTTTACCTTTAATTTTATTTAATAATACTGTCACAAATATTTTCATAATGGTTCGGAGATGAGCTTTAAGCGAAGATTTAAGAAATACTATTATTGAGTGCCATAAGAATGGAAAATCCTATAAATTTATTGCAACATATTATTATTTACCCAAAAGTATTGTATAGCATATCATTTTAAAGTATAAAAGGCATGGAAATGTTAACATTAAAAAAACTGGTTGTCTGAAAAAACTTCAGCTCAAGATGACCGAACTTTAAGAAGAATAGTTACCCAAAATAGGCGTGAAACAACGTCAGCGATCAAAAATGAATGGAAAACAGCATTGGTAAACCCATATCTTTAACTTTATATAGATGTAATTGTGAATGCCAACAAATATCAAAGTATACTGGAACATCAACTGCTACCATCAGTTGAAAAGTTTGAAATGCAGAAAAAATTCATATTTCAACAAGATGGGGCTAGTTGCCATACGGCGGGAAGTACTACGCGGTGGTTTCGTGATAACAATATAAGAAGTACTAAATTGGCCTTCTAGCAGCCCTGACCTAAGCCCTATAAAAAACATATGGAGCATAATAAAAAAACAATTGCGCAAACATCGCCCGCGTACTAAGGCATTGTTAAACAGTTTGATGCTCTGTAAAGTGTCAAGAATTATATAATAGACCAGAAAAGTGTAACGGTCAAACTTAAACTCGAAATTCAAACTCAGTTCATAACGCTGAGAACATAATTTCAATCCCCGTGTATTTCTTACCAAGGAAATTTTTGCTTAACTTTAAAGGCCGAAAAATCTCATAAAAGTAAATCTCTTATGTAAAGCATTATATGTAGCATCTAGACCGATCCTTTATCTCCAGATTCGTACAATAATATTCACATGAACTGTGCACAGTTTATAATTATTTAAATAATAATACAACCTTACAAAATTCATTGAACGTATGTCTTAGTTTGATCGTGCATGCTTCATCTTCTATTGTTCTGTCCTATTTACTGGTGGGTCAACGATATACGGTATCCTTGCTTGCACCAAGCGTTATAATTTCTAATAATTTTCTTACTTTGCCTTTTCTACAAGTTTAAACTGTTGCAATCTATTACTGAATAAATAAACTATCGAATTCTTAGCAAGAGCTGCTTAATTTCTTTTACAAAATATCTTTTTTTTGTCTGTAAAATTAAACTCCCATGTGAAACCTATACTAGGGAATTGGTACTATAAACTCGTACCAAAGGCAAATTCTAACCTAACTTTTCTGGTCTATACACTGTACATTAGAATACAGGCAGTTATTAAAGCAAAGGCGATGCAACTCGTTTTTAATTTAAATTTAGATAATAATATATTATTTGCTATTGGTACGAACACATTCGGCACATGTTAATTGTAATTTATTTGCCCATAGATTATTGTTAAAATAAGAAATTTAGTTTTAAATATTATACTCTATGAATAAAAAAATAAAAATTTGCACAAATATCACCATAATTGTTATAATATAAAAATTTGTTTGTTCTAGCTGTTAATATATTTTTCAGGTGGCACGAATACATTTGGGGTTGGGCTCGTATTATTTACATTCACACTAACTTATTATGAACGACAAAACTAAGCGTAACTAATAACTAAAATGTTACATGTTATATTGTAACTAAGCAGGTTGGCGTTTAGCATGCGCCCTATTCTAAAACTCAGACTACATGTCTTGTCGGTATGAGTATCTAATACAAACTAACTAAAATCTGAAAAAGTTATCATCTTCGTGAGAGGATACCTTAAGGGTGGAGGGATAATATGACATCCATAGTGCCGTGTCTCGCGCACGTATGCTTAATAATTTTAAGACTTAATTGTCAACAAATAAATGTCAAGACTACTAACAGTTAGACTAAACAGATCATGGGGTCCTGCACTCTAATTTTTTTATTTTAAATGAAAGTTCTTTGAATTTTGAAGCAATTCGTAGTATTAAAGTCTTAATTGTATATAGTTTTTAATGTCAACATGACGTTACGATGACGCCTACCTATTGCTACAGCTACTAGATAATACATAGCTGACTCGTCCGCCATATTGATGCCAAAATCAATGCAGTAAATTATGAAATAAAAGTACAATTCTTATAAGTTTATGTACTAACTATTTTTCATAATTAAATATAACTTCCATATTTGCCATTTTATACTTATTTAAAATAATAAAATAAGAAAAAATACGGTTCGTTAAGATTTTTGAGGTTAGAGAAAAATATATGAATTGCATAATGATTAATAATACTGTAACATTGATATTGAATTATTTAAGTGGATCCACAGTGGTGGACGAGTCAACTGTAATTTATCTGGTAGCTATTACCTATCGCTGTATCTTTCTCTCGCACAAGCTCTAAGCTCTATAGTAGGCAGCGAGAGAAAGGTAGCACTAATGTGACGTCACAGGACATTGACAACAAACCTCAAATAACTCGCAAAATAATTATTAAAAAATTGTTTTTTCATCTTACGTTATAAAGTATACATATTATTTTTTGTTATAGCGCAGGACCCTATTAATAGAAAAAGGATTATTATGTCCACACAGAATTTTTACGTATATATATTTTATAGAGGTTTATAAAAAGTTTATTTACTTGTTACTGCTCTTGCCAGTAATCACAAAACAGTGCAGACATTAATGGTTCTGAAGACATTAATGGTTTTATGAAAACGTACTCCATATATCATAACGGTATTGCCATACGTAATATAACAAGTGATATGATTATCATCGATGATATTCTCGAGTGAAACCGAGTTGCAGATTTCACGAGTCCGAAGGACGAGTGAAATGTGCTGCTTCGGTTTCACGAGCAATAACTTTTAATATATTGTATTACAGAATGGTTAATTTGACAATTGCCTTATTATTTTCATCGTTGTTTACATCAACCCAACGATTATAGCACATTTCTATACTCAAAATGAACTGTCATGTCAAATAAAGAAAACAGATCCCTTAATAACGAATATAAATAAGGTGATAATTTCTTTGTTTTTTATCATCGCTGTGATAGACATGTAACTAGGGATATTCTGAATGTTGATTGGCGGAAAACATATTACGTGACTCAAGAATTATATTCTCACTAAAATGTTGTTGCTTTGCGACATTATGTCACACCTGGAACGTCTGGCGAAGCGATGCATTAGTTTATATGTTTTTCAGCCAAATCTTTCCTCTGTATGAAATAATGCCAATCTTGTCACAAATAATGCGATTTACTCCCTTTGAAAATACTTTTAAATTGTAGATATAGTAGATAACATTTTGTATATTTTGAAGAAAATGTGACAAATTTTATTAATCTTCCAAAACAGACGCACAAAGCCAATTCTTGTGGCCAGCGTCGCGTAAACGTTTTTATGATGTAAGAAATGAAATAATAGTTATGCTACAAGAGATGTAGCTACCATTTACTAATCGAGGACGATTTTGCGCCCGAGCGATAGCGAGGGCTGGCAAATAAGTTCGAGAGTGGTCAAATGTACCTATATCTTGTGTTGCATATAAGATTTTTTCTACTTCCGATGATTTAGTTTTTACCTGTTCATTTTCACTGCCAGATATGGGCTGTCAAGGAATACAGTTGAATGATGCTCCTCCTAAGTATTCCATGGAAAATTTAAGAAGAAAAACGCTGTCATCTGTCACATTTGCCACGTTAACGGTAATTTTTAAATGGAAATATTTATAAAATGAGGACAATGTGATAGATATTAAATTATAAATTATAAGAATGAATAAATATTTGTCACAAGTTTAAAATATCTAACTGTTAGTATTTCACAAGAGGGAGGTAAGTTCAGCTATAGGGAAGTAAGGACAATCCTTACTTCCCCTCGCTAATAGAAACCGATATCTTGACAGTAAAATAAACATACATCCCTTCAAACAATGTCTTAATAGCCTACTTACGATATTGGGAGTGGGAAAAGTGTTTTTTTTTTACTCGCATTGTTAAATAATAATTTAAGTATTAAGGTCAGTAAGTGTTTCCTACCGTTTCAGAATGATTTTTGAGATCGAGACAAAGTCGAGATCTCCAATACATTCGATACGGGTAGAAGAGCACTTAATGACCGCAATGCTTATTACCAGTGGCGCCGACTTTTTATATTTCTGTCGGGTGCTCGAAACCTATAAAGTAGTAGGTATTCTATACAATGGCGGCTCGTGTACTAAAACTTTGGTGATGCAAAGTATCCATTCAAGGTCAAATGCCTTATATTTGAAAGTTACATTTTTTCAATGGATGTGCAGCTGCATGTTTTCCCCCTATCATATACAAAAATAAATTGCCAGATCTCAGAACATTTTAGAAAAGAGAATATATTTAACGGATTGTTGACTTATCTGGTCAAACTGTCTAAACACAAAACAATGTGGCGCGACTATTATACAGGGCCTACGTTACATTACAATAAACGTGCTGGACAGATTATGTTTATGTTCGAATGCAATGTGCACTTATGTATTATGTATCGTGCCTACCATGTTCATTTTTACAGCCTGTTACAATTTGTAGCCAGTAGAAACAAATGTATTATCAATAAAAAAAATTATTATTATACTATTATTAGAATTGAAAAACTTGAACAGGATGTTAAAATTAACATGGCGATTACAGATTACACCCCAAACATTTAATCTGGCTTGCAAAAATGTACAGTAGATGTGAACCATTCTTGTCTAGCGCTCGTGCACGCGTCTACAAATATATAACGTTTCGGACATTTCCTGTGTGTCTTTTAGCGGTATATAGATATAGCTTAATAGGTATATTCGTATATGTCGTTTTTTATCGTGTGATTCTGTCGACTAATTTTCTTGTTGGGTGCTCAAGCCCTGGAGCACCCACATAGTCGGCGCCACTGCTTATTACGTATTTTGCACAACCGACACACAAAATTTAAAAAAATATGGAAACCCCATCAGTAAACATTAAAAAGAAAGATCGTGCAATTTAACGTAATTGTTTCCACGGCGCTAAACAGCATCATAATCACAACCTGACAAGCTGTGGCTTCGATCGCACTGGGCACGTCATGAAACTAGCAATCAGTAATAAATGTTTCATTAGGGTGCATAATTAAAGGTTGCCGAAGGTAGCTGCTGGAACTGACAGCTGTCATTCATTAAAACAACTAACTTAAAATGTGCATTTCTTTATTTATAGTGTCTTAATTTGCAGTTGTATAAAAAGTATAGTATGTGACTCGTATAAACTTTTTAGATGCTCGTGTCAAAAAGCGACGTAAATGAAACTTGTTATATAATAAACTACTATTAATTCAAAAGGAAAATCCGTACCTAAATTATTAAATGAGAACTGGTTGATTCACAGCATTTTTGGTGGGCATGCGTCTCTAAATTTACATTATACAGGGAGTAATCATACTTCGGGCATATAGTACTGATCAAAATGAGTAAAAAAAGGTTTAATCAACATGGGTCCGATCTTCAATACTTTCCAAGATATAAGGAAGTGAAAAATGACTTTTTACGGGGTTTACCTCTGCTATCTCGAAAACTATAATGACTTCGATTAAATAAGGCTTTTTGTTTACCTTTCAGAGGTCAATTTAGATGTGCTTTTGCTTTTTTAAAAAATATTAAATGTTGTGGCAACCTTGACCAACATTATTTGATTTTCAAATAACTTCGTTACTGTTAGAAATTGAGAAAAATATTTCATATAAAATTTTATTGTTTTTTTATAGTTTATTTACTGACATACACAAAATTTTGTTCAGTCACTATTTTTGTCAATTTTCTTCGGTCTTCGATAAGACTTTTATGTCAATGGGAATAACATAGTAGATTTTGGTTAAAATAGGCTAACCGGAATTGATATATTACCTGAAGTTATTAACCGTTTTCTTGAATAAAATGGTTTTATTTCGATTTCAGAAATAAATGCTTCAAATAATAGTTTTAGAGAATTAAATTCTGCGTCTAGCACATCAAGTATTATTAAATTAGCCCTTTGTATAAGCGAGATATGCAAATTTAAAAATCTGTGGTCAGCACATAACCTCTCGCCAGATATTTTACCTGGTTGTACGCATAAAACAAAAAATATTTTTAAATACAAATACATAATATATTCATGTCTCACTACAAAATAATTCTCACATATATTTGCAAAATCTATGGGATATTTTAATATAAATTATGTACAATACATACATTTTCTTTATATTCAATATCGTGAAATTTTCTTTTTCTTCATATTCGTCATTTTTTCGCAAATTCCTTTTATATTCTTTTTTACGTATATGCTTTTGCGTTGTTGACTTTTTTTTATTTTCATAATCTTCATAATGATGTACAAATATTTTTGACAGTGGCATACAAATATTTTTGACAGTGACATTTATGTGTCAATTACAAACATTTTTGTGCCTTGAAGTAGTTTGATCTGAGATCAAATTATTTTATATGCATTTCTTTATCTCTAAATCTATAGAAGATATAATAATGAATTTATATTTATCTAATAAAGAATTTAACGTTCTTTAATATAAGTATTTACATAAATTTTCAATAAATAATATTTAGATAATTTTTTTCTTGTAACTACTACTTCCGGTTGTCCAATTGTTACCGAAACTTAATCAACTCTTCCCATTATTGTTAGATTGAGGAATCCGTAATTAAAAATGTCTTAAGTCTTATAGTATTTGAGAAATCGTGGATCCAACATCCACACATCCACACACACACACACGCACATCATCGTAAAAATGACCTTAAAACGTGCTTATTCACTAAAATCTGGATATGCGATTTTTAGCATGAATTCAATACTTCTCTTAGCGAGAGGTAAAAATTATAAACGTTTTGGTTTTTGTAATAAAGCTTGCTATGGATTAGGACAAAAATTACAAAAAAATAAATAAAAAAAATTAATGTGAATGACAAACTACGTCAAATACGTGCAATTTTATAATTGGGTCTATATATTTCATGTTGGTCTTGCATACAAGGAAGTCGTGTGGTGTCCATATCAAATATTTTATATTAAAAAATAGTAAAAGTTAATTTTACGGGACACATACGTTTTATGGATACTAGTCACTATTATTGTTTCAATCCGGAGAACAACTCTTGTGTAGTATCTAAACAACACAATCTTGAAGAAACTTTTACGCTACCATTATTAAAAGCAGTGAATGAGTGGTCATCTTGTATAACTATATTTGAGTACTCGTCTATCTAGTAAAGATATTCAAACTTATATATCCACTTTTGTATGGTGAAAATGAAGTTGTTGAAAATTGAAAAGCGAAGGAATCTTGCCGTAATTAAGACTCGCTCGTAGAAAGATATAAAAGAGTAATATTAGATTTTCACTGCGCACTTAAACTAATCCTTTGGAATTGCAAGGAAACCATTGCAAACTTAGTTATCCTTCAGCATGTTTCATTAACTGCTGTCTGAAAAGAATTTTTGTCAGCCGAAACTAGAACTTTGAAAGGAACCTTTCAGTTGTCAGCCTACATCAAGTAAATATATAATGATCACTACGTTCCTCCATCATATTTTACGTTTTAAAAAAATCATCATAACCTTTTTATATTCTTCACCTGTCGAATTAGAAAGAAGAAAGAAACTTGGAAAGATGGTTAATTTAAAATAAAACAATTTAAATTTTACATAATATCTCATCTGCTTAGAATAGCAATACAGGGTGAGTATGGGAAGACGCCCCCCCCCCTTTAACTTTTTTATTATAAGTAATAGAAAAAAATGGCTCATATAAAAGTTTTATTATTTTACATATACTATTTGATGGCAGATGTAGATATTTTCTATAAAGTCAGGTTTACAAGATACGACTATCAACTTTTATTTTTCAAATGGCAACCTATAATTATTTTAATAAAATAGAAACCGCCATTTTTTCCCTTTTCAACGATGTATTATTTTTTATTAATGTATTTGAAAAATTTCGAGAAAAATTAGATAATTTAGAAATATTAGAAATAATTTTTAAACGAATATTATACGTGGCTATGTGAAAATAAACAAAACGTAACAATGTAATACAATTAAATTAATGTCAAAAAAGTATACATTTGTTTGTTACTTAATTTAACTTATTTTGTGCTATACAACTTAGCAAACTAAAACAACAAATTTTGTAACAAAAACAACTTAAAACAAATGTTCAAAATTACGACCATGTTCTGTAATACAAAAATTCAAGCGTTGAACGTGATGTGTTCGAACACCTGCCAGCATGTTTCGCGAATTTTTTTTTCTTTGTTTACAAAATAAGTTAAATTAAGAAACAAACAAATGTATACTTTTTTGACATTAATTTAATTGTTTTACATTGTTACGTTTTGTTTATTTTCACATAGCCACGTATAATATTTGTTTAAAAATTATTTCTAAAATTTCTAAATTATCTCATTTTTCTCGAAATTTTTTAAATACATTAATAAAAAATAATACATCGTTGAAAAGAGAAAAAATGACGGTTTCTATTTTATTAAAATAATTATAGGTTTCCATTTGAAAAATAAAAGTTGATAGTCGTATCTTCTAAACCTGACTTTATAAAAAATATCTACATCTGCCATCAAATAGTACATGTAAAATAATAAAACTTTTGTATGAGCCATTTTTTTCTATTACTTATAATAAAAAAGTTAAGGGGGGGGGGGCGTCTTCCCAGACTCATCCTGTATAGTGTCCACTTACTGAATACATAATTGATAAACTCTTCATCTCCAATAAATCCGGGTCACTTAAAAATTTATTTTTAGATTCAAGATAGTAGATATACTAGAATAGTATAGAGGGCGAAAGAAAAGGTTCAAGCCTGCGGACGAAATTTGAAGCCCGACGTGTAGCGCAGGACATTTATTCGCCCAAGGATGTAAACTTCTTTCGGCCTGAGGTATATACAACGTTTTACGCATTATTGGAATCAAATGAAATGTTTTTAAATTATTTTTCCTACAACCGTGCATGAAAAGTAAAGTACTTTTCACGCACTAGTGCTTGAATAGTATATTGTATAACTAGTGCTGAAAGTTGGATATTTCACAGGAGTGTGAAATACTCTTTCAGCACGTGTTGTACACGATACTTTTCCGACGGTCACAATTTGATGAATTGACATAACTGCATATACATACATACAGGGTGTTTTTTTTTTTAAAACAATCAGCGGTTTTTTGGGCGAAATAATGACTTAAGAGAAAAATGTTATTTTCAAAAAGTGATCAAGAATAAGGGGCTAATAAAACAGTAATAACAAACAACAATAACAAATTATGGCATGCTGTTACCAAAATTATTAAATTTTCATTGAAATTATGTAAATATTTTTAATTTTAAAAAATAAGCCCATTATTAGTAATAATATTACATAAATGGACCCGACGTAGAGAGAGAGGAATTGACGCTCACCGTAGAAAAGGAAAGATAGATAAGCGGGGCAACGTCAAACAAGAACATTGTTGCGGTCTGTTGTTTTGTTTGTTTGTCTGACAGTAGTGACAGTTAGTAGAAATGCTATATATTTCCTCAGAATGTTAGTAAAAATAATATACTTTTTTATATTTCTAACTAAGAATTAGTTACATAGTGAGTAATTTTGATTTAATGTGAAATAGAAATGATTTGAATGTAGTTTGCTGGTAATTCAGGTTATGTTCTGTCATTCATGCTATGCATTTAAGTGTGATTTCATTTATATTTCAGAATTCTTTTAAAATGGTAATGTCATGCAGTGCAAATGGATGCTCAGTTCGTCGTAAACTAAACTGTCATATCTTATATGAATGTTTTTCGAGTAGATTTCCGAAAGATGAAAAACTGTGAACAGACGGCTTATTGCAGGTAGAAGACTCAATTTCAAGTTGTCCAAATATTCTGTGATATGCAGCAATTATTTTCAATCGACGGACTACACCTTAAATGTGTATAATTTACTATGATTGATTTACTATGAATGAGATGAATATTCCTAAGCACTCTGTGTTATTTTTCATCTTTTGACTTTGCCCCTAACTAGCGCTGCCCTTTTCTAAGGTGTGCGTCAATGCTTATACAGTAAAACAGCACCTACGTTGCGTCCATTTATATAATACGTCAATAGTAATAATACAATTTATTACAAGGTAAAAAAAACAATATAAAATTTACATAAAAATATTAAAACAGATGATGTTAACATCATTGCTCTCACAATTCACCAAAAATTATGTTAAAATATGATAAATCAGGGTCCAACCTTTTTAATCCGTGTAAATTCAGCAAATTATCTGCAACTGTCATACTGTTAAATACAAATTTTTAGGTTAGTTCGCTCAGTTATCGCAGCTTGTTATAAAATCATATCACACAGTTGCGGACGCATCTGATAGGCTAACGAGCTTTCATATCACACAACATTGCTAGTGATGTGCAAAGACCAACTTAACAATTAAATCGAAATTCACATAAATTCCTAAGGAACTAAACTATATATCTATAAATACTAACAAAAAAATTGATTATACTGCGTCCCGCGATTTATGCCTGTGTTCCGGATTTTCATTTCAAAAATCCCGGATTTTTTTTTTGAATTGGCAACCCTAACGGACGCCCTGTACAACTTTAACCTTGTATAATAATGATTTACAGTACAGATTATTTTAAATTGGTGATCTAAATACCTAAATATATTTTTTTATATATTGAATGAATCAATACAGTATTAACTACTTAATGGCAGAAACATGTGTGACATGTCATCGAGCAAATAATTTGTAACAAACGAAACCGGAAATGGTTCTTTTGGCCCGGAAGGTATTATGGAGATGAATGGAGACCGGAAGTTATTGATTTCTTCAGGAAACAAATCAATTTTTATTATGTGCTCCATACGTGCCACGTCAATTTTATATTTTAACTTTGTCCATTCACTCTGTCCCCTTTTACACTGAAAATTTTTGTTACGTTTTAGTTTTTCCAACATTTTTCATTTTAGTAATTTATTTAATTTATGACCGGCATATATCATTTTATAAATTGAGGGTAGTCTTTTAGCAGTTCATTATAACGATATTGAAATTCTACGTGGAATAAATTTCAAAATTCTCTTACCTCATTGGTTAATTCATCACCAATCAATTCGTAAATTACTCTTCCATGTTTCTGTTATATAATTTATTTTCTATTTCAGTTTTTCAGGTAAAAGTTCAAACCTGGCGTGGAGTATTACAGATTGTGACCTAAATATCTCCTTTTTGAGAAACTAGAAAGTCTAATGCAAGTCTATTTAAGTTCTACAAAAAAAATATCTCAATCTACAAAAAAATTTATAATTATTTTCAATATTCAAATAGCATATATACGTAAGTGTGACTCTTGCGGTGCTCTCTCCACTTCAGCTTTGAGAGCCTGTGAGGGGAAGTTTGGTAAACGCCCTTAATGGCGACGTGCAGTGTGATTGCTTTTCGTTGTAGCATGTATACTTTTTTACTATTTAGGCCAATGCGCACTTCAGCGACCGAATCAAAGCGCGGCGAAGAGAAGTTTTTTCATTCAATGTATTCTTATGTGTATACGCGCACTTTGGAGCAGCGAAGAGTGGAGCAACGGGGAGACTATTCACATAATACATTGAATGAAAAAACTTTTCTCCGCTGCGCCTCGCTTCGCCGCTCTTCGCGTCGCTGATGTGCGTGGCGGCCTTTAATCTGATAAAAATAAATAAAATGGCCCGTATTCTGAGCGCACTTTTATAATAAAAGCGCTTTTATGGAGCGCGCTTTTACATTATATTCTGATGAGGAGTTTGCTCCATAAAAGCGCTTTTATTATAAAAGTGGGCTCGGAATACGGGCCAATGTCTTCAAACTATCAAATACAGTACAGCGAAATAGTGAACACAGTATAGTGAACTATCTAATGTAGTGAAAATTAGATACGTTGACTTCATACTGAACTCCATATAGTGAACAATTAGCGTCTCTATACAGTGTGTCCTAGGGTACCTTTATAACCAGGGTATAGCCATGGGCCAAGATCGCCGACATTAGTCGCGTTCTTTTTATCATTTGCCTCATCTCAAAATGAGATGAGTTTGACATGAATTGAGCTGAGATCAAGTGAGATTTTTATGAAGTAAAAAGAACGACAAAAGACAAATTTTGTTGGTAACTTGAACGACTGATGTCCGATGGATGTCTGTGATACTTTTCAACGGTCAACCACGATATTTTCAACTATTATTTTGGATCGCCCACTATGAGTGAGCATTATTTAGGCTTCTATTATTCT
The DNA here is from genome assembly GCA_963082715.1 of Harpalus rubripes. Taxonomy (NCBI): domain Eukaryota; kingdom Metazoa; phylum Arthropoda; class Insecta; order Coleoptera; family Carabidae; genus Harpalus; species Harpalus rubripes. The sequence continues at coordinate 20,129,657 of OY720464.1, forward strand.
GTCGATTACATAATAACACATAGTGCGACATATTCTATAATGTTTCAATTATACAGTACTATAACTTCCACATGATTTTCAATTCTATGAAGTTTACGTCTCTTTACTATATTATTTTCCACGGACTTGTCTGCATATTTACTTATTCTTCAAATAATAATAATATTTATTAAAGGAACAAACAAATAATCATAATAACCAAACTAATTGTATGTGACAGCCCGTGACAGCAACACATTTATCCCCACCATTCATCTAAGATTAAAAACTCAACAAGCTCAACCTCCAGAGGTGACTAAGAATCGGGAAGGGGGGTGGAACTTTTCTCACTTCGGTCTCACTTTATCTCATCTCCGTTAGGAAAAAAAGAACGGTCAAAATTAGCGAGGCAACTGAAGTGAACTGAGATGAACTAAGGTCTGATGTAAAAAGTAGTAAAAAGAACGCGACTATTGTCGGGCTCATGTCAAACATACTGAGAATTCATTTTCCGATTTATTTGTAAGAAATGTGATATTATATTATAAAAGAATATTAAATAATCACACTATGAATTTATAAAGGCAGTAAAAATTAATTTAAGAGATACACAATAATTATTATGACATATATTTAGAGGTTATGTACAATATAGGATATGGGTTGTTATTATAACATCTAATTTAATATCTGTAGTTCTTATTTACATAATAATTATATATTCTAAACTTACCTTTTTAAATGATTGTGCTTAATATTGGTAATTTTTAGTTGTTTTCAAAATTGTCAGTAATCGTGCTAAGTATCTTAATAAACTACACAAGTAAATAAAATAAAAATATTTCTTACACTTTAACTGCATATTAAAATGATTTGTAAATGTGTTTTTCATTAAAATAAAACAAATAGCCACGAAAATACATAATAGTTTGCGCAAGAATAATACATATGACAGAGGGCCCGACAATGGCGGACGAAACATGAGCCACGCCATGGTCATACCCTGGTTATAAAGGTATCCTTGTGTGTCCCATTTAGAGCTGCCACCATTGGGACCTCGAGAAATATAAGATATACAATGTCTGTTAAATGGAACGTTTTGTGGATCTATAGGGAGCCATCTCAGATATGCTTATGTGCAGATTGTTAATTGTCATTTTTGATAAAATTTTAATAAACAAAAAAAATATTTAGGCCCAGTATTTTCATCTTTGATTAAACTGTCTGTTAACTTATATTAGTTAAAACGAAAAATATAGTATCGAGTAGTAGCGTGAGAAGGCACGTATCTCCGATACTTGGTCCGCGAGCCCCGCCAGCGCGTGTGAACCGACGCCTATGAATATAAGCGTTCTAGTAGGTAGGAGGAGCCTAGGTAGGCGATCGATAACACAGATGCGGCGCGCGGCGGCAGGCGACATAAGGGGACTACTGTGTAAACGGGAGGGGAGATAAGCGTAATATTTGGCGCATTGTAATGACGTAGAGAGTTTTCTAGAAAATATTAAAACAACTATACAAGCGGCGTACGTGTTTGCAAAAACAGATAGTCACATAGAGTGTTAGTCCGTCAGAAAGACAGTTACATAGATATTAGGAAGTAAGGAGTCAGTTGAGTAGAACATCAGTATCGTGGTGAGCGTATGCAATTTGGTGTCGAGTGGAGTACTCAGGAAGTTACTGGTATACTGGGTTAGCTGTGGAAGTGAATACTCCGTAGTTTTGAGGAGTATTGGGAAGCTAGGTATACGGTGACAGTAAAAAGTAAAGATTGTGGAAGTTACAGAGTTAGTCCGTGAGAAGGACAATTAGATATTTAGATAGTTACATAAATAGATAGACAGTAAGGTGAAAGGTGTGAATTCTGTCCGGGCAATTGAATATACAGACGCTGTTGAGTCAGCTGAGTATATAGACACTGTGGAGCTCGGTAGGTCGGACAGTTGAATTTGATATAAATAAAGAGTGTCATATTAGTCTAAATAAATAATCAGTAATATCGTGTAAATAAATAGTTGTGTTAATTGTTTAATAAATAAATAAATAATTAGTGTTGTGTTTACCTAGTTATTTATGTTGGTAGTCTGAAATTAGTTTTTAATATTAGTAATCGTCATTGTTATTATATTTTAAATATTTGTTTATCGTTTTAAAAACATCTATTTCAATTAATAATATTTTTTTTAATTTTTACACTTCACCCAAATAAATAAAAACGTTACAATACAAATTACACATGTGTCAATTTTTCAATGGGACATTTTTTTAACTGACAGTTAAGTTAACAGACAGTTTAAGTAGAGATGAAAATACGAGGCCTTAGAAAACTTATAAACTTATAAACTATTAGACCATTAGAAAAAGAAAAAAATAATTATTTTTTTAAAGTAAAAATTCAATATGGCGCCCATTTAAAATAAGAAAGTTGCTATTAATATCTTGGAAACCATCATCTTGAATTTTATTCTGACATTTTAAGTTTGTCTCATCAAATCATGAAACTTTTATATGAAACATGTTTTATATCTTTTATAATTACGGACGTATTTGATATTTTCTAAAATCACGATTTTCAGTTTTTTTTAATAACTTTGAAACTGTTCAGAATTTTAAATTTTTATATCGGAATCTGAATTAGCACATAAAACTGCACAACATTGACCATTTAACCGACCTCGTAGCTCTTACAGTTTCGGAGATCGCAATGGTAACCCAATTTATTTGGGACATCATGTATAGTTACTAATAAAACAGTTATAGAAAATGAAAATAAAGAAGAAAAGTGAAAAGAGATCGTTGTAGACCGATATGTTTATAGAAAAATAAAGTAGTCTCGCTGATAATAAAAAGGAAAGAGCAAAAATATCTTCTGAATCAAAATAATTTAAATTCTGTTGAAACAAGCAAATTCTTGTGTGTGGGTAATAGATGGACATCGTTTATCAATAGAATCAGCTCGTGTGGCATCTGCAGTAAAATAAAAACAAGCAACCGAACTGGGGCGTCCGCAAACAATCCGTTATTAGTTGGTGTAACGTGACGGCCAAACTCTCTCAGCAGAGCTGGACTCTACAACTTGTAATTGGGATGCTGATGTTACAAATTCACGGGGCAGATTGCTGTGTGTAAATTGTTAAATAAGACAGAAATTTATCTACAAAATAGAGAAATATGTTTTAAAATGTCTAAAGAAGAGCTAATGGATAGCTTAAAAGAAAGGTGAAGTCATTCAGGTAATAACTCGAATTTTTGCAAGAATTTTCTTCTTCATATCTCTGATATCCATAGTTTTGTGCATGTGTGGGTTTTCCTTTTCTCAAAGTTAATTTTTAATCCAATCCTTCAACTTCAACTTCTTTCTGTGCTATATTTTTCATTTCTACCAATTTTTTACTTCTTTTATTTTCGAGTTTTGCTATTCTTCCGCCCCATGTTTTCTTCGGTCTTCTTCTTCCCTTTATTGTTCATATATCCAACTTCTATTAATATTTTATTACGATTTCTGATTCATTCTTAATATGTGTCCGCATCATCCCAGTTGCTTTTGTTCAATCCTGATTATTACATACATATTTTTTTCATCATCCTTATGTTTTCGTATATTTTCTCAGTCTCATTTTTGCGATCTTCCTGGCGTATTTCATTTTCGTTGCGTTTATTTTTTTCTCATGCTTCTTCTACTTATCGCAGGAATTGATTATTTCGTGATCTATATATTTTTCCAGCTTGTATTACTTCCCAGATATTCGTAGACTGTATAGGTACATTCACAGCTACTTTTTTAATGCGTAATGATAATGCATAACTTTAATACATAGTGCTAATGCGTAAGGTTAAGAAAAACATAGCAGGTACGTTCTATTGGTGTCAGAAATCTTCCTACTTCTTCTAGTAGAACATCAATGGTCGTTCTTTTGAGTCAAGAAAATCGAAATATTCCTACGAATCATTCCAACTTCAGAGTTGGAAGCGTTGGTAGGAAAATATATAGAGTAGAGATAAATTCAAAATTTTACTAGCCGACTGTCGCGCGTACATTTCTGTCACATTTGTGATTGTTTAGAGTAGACTGTGCTCAACAAAAGTAACTCCTTTACGTTTTTTTTTTTTATTATTTATTTATTTTAGGGTTCTTCAACATCTTGGGTCATTTGAACCCTGGTACAATTTTGTTACATTGTGGTTATTTTACAAAGGATAAAAATAATAATTACATACATATAAATGGTGCAATTGATAGATGTGCTAAATGCTGTTAAATAAGTTAATGTCTTTTAGAAACTTTATTATGTTTTCTTCGCATACTTGGTTATTGGTCAGCGCACTTCGTACATCTGGGGGGATGTTGTGTAGTTGTCTCTTTGTAGTATATATTGGGCAGTTTTCAATTATGTGTTTGATGGTAAGATTGTTGTTACAAGTTTCACATTGTTGTGGGTCAGTTTTGGAAAGTAGGTAGCTATGTGTCAGTTTGGTGTGTCCTATGCGCAGTCTAGTTATTACTATTTGTTCTTTTCTTGTCCCTGCTGTCTTCCAGTCTCTAGTGTCGGTTTTAATAGTTTTTAGTTTATTATTAGTGGTTGTTTCCCATTTGTTTGTTAAGAATTTTTGAGTCTGTTTTTTCACATGGTTTTTTAGTTCTTCTTTAGCCACTTTTATGTTTGTTATGTTGTTCATTTCCGTAGCTTCTTTCGCTGCTCTGTCTGCTTCTTCATTGCCTGGAATTCCTACGTGAGAAGGGCTCCACAGAAATATAATGTCTTGTAAAGACGGGTTTTGTAGCAGCTCTCGGATAAATTGGGTGGGTGGTACATGGGTTTTTAATGCTGGTTATGGAACTTAGGGAATCTGAACATATGATGTATGGTGTATGTGGGTGGTGTTGTATGATGTAGTCCAGTGCTTGGTGGATAGCGAAAAGCTCTGCGGTAAAAATGTTTGATGTTATGGGTAGTCGATATTTGTATGGCCCGTCTTCAGTGATGAGTGCTGCTCCTGTTTTGTTGTTGTTGTATGAGCCGTCGGTGTAAATGATTTTATGGTGTGGATGTTCTGCTATTATCTGGTTGAAACGGTATAAGAGTTCTTGTCTGCTAGTGCTCTCTTTGGGGTACTGTGTGAGGTTTATGTTGAATTGTGCAGATATTGGGTGCCAGGTAGGAGTTTGAGGAATATTTTGTTGTACAGAGTTTTCGGGAAAGTTGATATTGAGGAGGGTGATTTTGTTTTTAATGTTTAGCTGTAGCGGGGTAGGTGTAGTGTCTGGTAGAATTGTAGGGTTTATGTGCTTGTAGGTAGGATGGGATTTATTACTTGTCATGTTTAGTACGTAATTTAGAGTTAGTTGAGTTCTTCTGGTTTCTAGTGATGCCTCGCCTGTTATATTTAGTATACTCTCCACTGGGCTAGTGCGGTAAGCTCCAGTAATTATTCTCAAAGCGTTAGATTGGATGGTATCAATATGTTTTAGGTGACCTTTTTTGCATTTCCGTAGGCTACGCAGCCGTAATCAAGTTTAGCTCTGATTATGTTTCTGTAGATTAATATTAGCGAGTCCTTGTCGGCACCCCAATTATGGTTTGCTAATACTTTTAATATATTTACTCTCTTTTGGCTTTCTCGTTTCAGTTCAATTAAATGATGTTTCCATGTTAGTTTCTTGTCAATTACCATTCCTAGAAAGTAACTCCTTTACGTTTTTATTATTTAATTTATTTTTATATAACTATAAACTCTGTAATATTTGCATAACAACTTTCGAAGATCCAAAATAAACATACAAAGTTGTTAACTAACAATAACACATAGCCACTACCACTGTTCTATTGTATATATTTTTTTACTTGACAGCACTTGACAGTTATTTGCTATTGAGCGTTCTATTGCTTTAAGAATATTCTTATTCTAGTAGGAATATTTCTGACACCGATAGAACGTACTAAGCATTTTCTGCAACAAAATTTAATTGATAGTTGACATCCGTATTTATTCAATATACCTGTCAAAATTGAAGTTTATCATGGCAGGAAAAGATTGCTGAAGCGTATTTCCTTGTTTAATTTTATTTGAGCACATGGTATTACAAATGTAGCCATAGATGCAGCTATTTGTTTTCTTCGAAATTGAAGATTTTGAGATTTCTCGCAAATTCATTTTGACGAATTTATTTAATGCATAATGCATAAAAGTTTGGAGTTTGCAAACCTTGCAAACTTTTGTTGCTATGTATTGTGTTTATGCATTATGCGTTAATATTAAAACTAGCTGTGAATGGTCCTGGGCGTTGTTATATATCAAACTTCGTTACGCATTATCTATTAGCACTATGTATTAACGTTATGCATTAAAAAATTTGCTGTGAATGAGGATTAACACTTTCTAGTTTTATGCCATTTATATCTACTATTTTGTTGTCTTCTTATATAATTTTGTTATGTATTATCATTACTTTTCCATTTCCATCTTTTCTATTTCTTCCGTCCAGATTTTTATTGTTCATTCAATTCTTGTAAGTGAGTCTGCTATTAGCACTATATGTTTCGTCCGCGTATAGTAAGGAATGTAATTTGATTGACTTACGCCTGTTGAAACCTATTAGCATTTGGATGTTTGGTGTTATTTAAAATCCTGCTCGTTAGAATTGTAAAAAGATGTGGTTACAAATCCGAGTGCGCTTGAAAAAAAAATCCGAAGAGGCGTGGTTTAGTTCTAGAAACGTTCGGGACTTGTGCAAAATAATAGAAAACTCAAACGCGGGACTGCTGTTGAAAAACGACTTATACACTTTCATTGTAAAAAGTAATAGGCTGAGGTTGTGTCATTTATTCATTCCTTTTTCAATTTCAAATATCTGCAATCTAATACTTTTCATCTAATTTTTTTCCATAATATCTTCTTCTGAGTTCCTGTGTAGTTTTCCTCGTTTTATGCCGATTTCCTGCACACTTAGAAATTTGAGTCGTGTAAACTTAAAATATAACGTGGTAAACTTGTTTCGTGTAGAATTCGACACTAAAATTTGTATAATAAAAGTTAGTGTAAAAAGATTAAATTGGTAATTTTATATCCGTGTAAAATTTTCTACGGCATTTTAAATTATCACTGGAAGGTGTATTATATTTATTAAAACTAGTTTTAAACACACATGTGGGTAAAAATTGCTTAATTTGGTGTTACTTGTATTTTTACTCTAATTTTCGTACAATTTACTACAGTATATTTGTTAAAAATACACGGTCTAGTGTATTTCTAAAAACTGCAATGCCTGGTGTAATTTCAAAACATAATGTGTAGAAAAAACACTACTTTGTGTATATTTAAAAAATCGGTGTAGAAAGTACAGTACTTTGTGCATATTTGAAACATCGGTGTAGAAAGTACACTCTTATATGTATATCTAAAATATTGGTGTACAAAGTACACTACTAGGTGTATGTTTAAAACGCTGGTTTAAAAAGTACACTACTTTTGTAAAAGAAGTACACTATTTGGTGCATTTCTAGACAATAGTAAGTGTAAATCTGTACAACAGTTTATTCTTTTCGCATTTTTCATCGTGGTCGGAAGTAAAGATACTCGTCTGATACTGGCAACATTATTAAGTTTTACAAAATTAAATAATGGAAGTGGAAGAAAGTGGACAAGAAAGTAGACTAATTTGTTTAAATTTAAAACTAAAACATAAAACTATAATTTCGATTTGTGAATGAACCTTAACAATAGTGTCTGCATATATATATATATAATGTAATAATTAATTAATTAAGTACAAGTGTTTATATAAAAATGTATTTATGTACAATAAATTTTTTAATGGAAGTACATATTTTTATATATCATACCTACCTACTCACTCGACACCGTGTGTAACATTTATACTAATATTAGTAAATATTTATAAAAAATATACACATTTTGATAATCAAATACAAATCTTGTGTAAAAAAATAAAAAATGAGTTCTATTTATACACTCTAATCAGTGTATATAAACACAAAATTGATGAAAATATACACTACAAATAGGTATATTTTATACACTAAAATTAGTTAAAGAAACCCAATATTTACTGCACTAATAACCACATTTACTTATGAAAATGAACACTAGTTTGATGAAAATGTACACCACAAATAGGTATATTTTTTCACTAAAATAAGTTAAAAATTACACTAGACTGTGTACTAATAACCGCAGTTATTTGGTTAAAATAACTCATTTAAGTGTTAAAAAACTACACGGTATAGTAGTATCTACGAAATATATAGTGTTAATTATTAACACATATCTCCGTGTTGTTTATTACCAAATGTCGATGTGGTAAATTCTACACTACAGTTGGTGGACTTATATAGACCACATTTAGTGTAAAATTTAACACGGAATTTCTTAGTGTGTGAATATGGTTTATCCATTGTTTCCTTGGTTTGCCCCTCTTTTATTTTGCTTTTTCGTTTCTATTATTTTCTTTACTATCCTGTTTTCATCCATACATTTACTCAGTTTACATGCAGTTTTCAAAACGTTTTTAGTTTTGAGAACGCCATGTATACAGTGTCAAAACGGTTTTGAATTCTCTCAAACCGAAACTAAATTTCCTGGGTTTGACTTGAAAACTAGTTTCAAAACTACTCATACAAGAACTTAAAATTCAGTTTCGATATTGCGCATGCATACATAGCATAACGTTTCTGTCGCTTTGTGTTACTAACCTGCAAATAAACTGACAGTTGTGTAGTTTTAGTGCGTAAAGGTACAAAGTAGAAAAATAATTGGAAATTGGCAAAACGAAGAATTTGGAGTGAAGAGGATCTGTCACTTACATCAGCCAAATGCGCATGCACCGAAACTGTTTTCAAATCAATCTTTAAGCTGTTTTAAAAATTGCATGTTAACAGTTTCGCATAATTTTTGACTGAAAGCTGAAACCATTTTCAAAACTGCATGTAAACGTAGTAATTGTGTATGTACATACCAACCCAATTGTTTGTTTTCTATTTTTGTCGTAATCGGTTCTTGTTCCAATTCTTGTTTTTGTTCGTTTCTTATTCAATCTAGTTTTGTTCTTCCATTAATTTTCCTAAGGTATTTATTTCCATATCATTGATTTTTGATTAATGTTCTTTTACCCAAGTTTCGCATGCATATATTAGTGTCGGAAATACCATTGTGTTGTAAACCCTTATTTTTGTTATACAATATCATATTTTCTAAGTTACCCCTCAGTTTTGAATTTAATTCATTAAAACTCCCCATCTTTTTCTGCGTCAAAAATGTCTCGGTGTGAAGTTTAAAACAATGTCATCTGCTTGTCATCTAGTATGTAATAATTCATTTAGTTAATGAGTTGTTGAGTAGGTAAGTGTGTCACTTGGGCGTCATGCTTACTGACCCTTGACCTTTTGCTGTCAACTCTAGTTTAACCCTCTTTAGTTCTAAACACTTGTCACGCGGAATTCTCATGTCAACGAGTTTTAAATATTGTTCTCCGGTGCGTTTAAAATAAATACATCATGGTTGCAACTCAGTTACATCGTAAAAGCAAATATTGCAGAAAGCTTCGCACAGTTTAAATTACATATGCATTGTTTATAATATTGTACGTGTATTGCACAAACATTTATTAAAGCTTCTGTAATAAGCTTTCCTACACAAAAATCCCGTATGATGATTCGGAAGCTGTTTACTTGATGGTGATTATAACGTTATTGTGAGGTATAGTGTTTAATTACATTTCGAATTACCCTTGCATTATAGAGTGCAATAGTCAAAGTCAAACACTCCATTTAATAAACCAGCTTTATGTTGGAACATTAATGTATTGCAATTGCACATTATTACCGCTTGAATTAGTTTTTCCCCGAAAAGACTAATAATTTACATTTACGTTCTAAAATGAATTTGTAGGAAAATTGGACACGGGCAATAAATACTCATTTGAGTTATATCATTTTGCGAGTCTTTTCGATGAGTTCCTTTTAGTATTTTTAAAGATCATGTAACTACTAACACCAAGACACATAAACAAAGAAAAGCTGAAAAGATTATCTAAGCAAAATTGTTAAAATGAACAACCATTTTCAGTTGTTAATTTGAAAGTCTGTTGCTAAGTTGACAATCCCAATTTACTATTACATCAAATGAGCCTGTTTCACATTTTTAAAAGTATTTTAAATGAAAGTTTGTGCAATATTTTTCATACTAATAAAAAAAATAATAATTTATTATTTTCGTAAATAATTAAATAGAAAAATTGGCGCCAAAAATAGTCATCAAAAACAACCCCCCACTCCTTTGACGTCCGAGTACATATAGTACGTCATTCATAGCCAATAAGAAAACAGTTTGTTCATCACCTATGCTATATTTATATAAATAAAAGTAGGCGATAGTTTGTCACATGTTAAACATATGTGCTCTGACATCACACTAATTGTAAAAAATCTAATGAATATTTCGTGATATTTTCAAATTTGAAGCTTTGAAAAGAACAATATCTTTTAAAATTTAGTACTTAAAATTCATATAAAAATTCTTGCAACAGCCCTATTGCTAAAATTTAACACCTAATCGTTACGTCGAGTTGTTAATCTAACAACTGCATTTCTCCCGTTGTTAGTATTGAACAATCGTTGGTGTGTGGTATTTCTTGAATATTTTATTTTAGGAAATTAACTTTTATTGGAAATAGAGGACCGCATGACCAATAATTATCTTTTTTATTTTTTAGACAAGATTATAGAATATTGCAAAGAAATTTGCGAGATGTTAGTAATTCATTCTCAATATAGGAAAAAATATTTACAATGATGTGGATGGTTTCTTGTCACAAGATCAAAGATTTATAATTATTCCAAATCATTTTAACACGTTTGCGCCTAAGTGTTATTTACATGTCTTTCATCTCAGCCGTAACTGATTTTGTCACTTTTCTTGTAATGCACTAAAGATTAAAAAAATAAATTATAATTCTTTAAAAAACGTAGTTATAGAAAACAGACTTTGAAGTTGATATTGCAAAATCTTAAATTTAAATTTAATATATTACATACTATACCAAATTAAAATTATTGCTTATGATAAATTCTTTAAAAAAATTACGACGTGTACCACCGGTGGTACACGCCTATGGGTCTTATAAAAGGATTACATGACAAAATTTTAATTTTCCGTGCAATCAATCAACGATTTGCAGAATTTCCAACTAGCAGAAATAAAATGCTAAATTAGTTTTGTCATTTAATTTGCCCAAAATCATCTTTTTATTTTTACAAATGTAATCTACCATTAAAGAATATTGTTCCTCGGAAAATCTTCCACCATGAATTTTCTTATCACTCATTATTAAAACTCAAACGTCAAATTAATCACAATCTGTCACTTTACGTTCTTGACAAAGTAGAAATATGTACAAATATTGAGAATCGACATGCGTTTTAATTCACTTGTTAATAACTTCACTGCCATATTTAACAACGATTGTTCACAACGACCGTTTTTAACAATGTCTTTAATTATATATTCAGCCCAATTCTCTAAGGTAGTTGTTAAGTAAGTGATTACGAAACAATTTGAATTTAACAACTCATTGTAACAATTCTGTTAACAACGCATCGCAAAATGCTATTCTTTAAAAAATATTTTAACAATATTGTTAATTAATTTTTTGTTAACAATCGTTGTTAAAATTAGTCATGAAGTTAGTTGTAAGTATACGTTCTGCGGACATCGACGTATGTCGTTATGTACTTTGAACCACGCTTGAAACAATTGTGGGGTTATACATCTTTAACGTCAAACTTCAAATTGTCAAAACGTGAAATTATTTATGCTCGAATTAAGTACCTATTGCTGGTGCTATTGCTTCATTGTAAAAAAATGAGTGAGAAGGCTGAAAAGAAGAAACCACGAAGTCCAAGATGCACAAATGAGCAATTTAGTTTAATAGTGGACTTCGTATTCATTTTATATTTATAATTAGAACTTTCAAATGATTCAGAATGTACAGCTCTTATTGACCCAGGCAAAACGTCGTTCATTTCTGCATATAAATGAAAAGCTAATTCCCTACCTAGTCGAAAGACTTTACGAACTCGGTTTTCAGAAATAGTAAACATTTCTTATATTTCTGTGCATTATTCTTAAGTTATGCCTAAATTAATTGACATACATGATTAAAGTGCTAGAAATAGTAAATTAAAAAAATTAATATTACTTACCAATGTCTTTTTTCGTCAAATTCATTCAAAATTTGATCTCCAGGCAAAAAGAAATCGAGAAAAGCCAAAGCAAATCCTTAAAAATTGTTTAACAACTGCATAAAATCCAGTTGTTAGATTAACAATTCTATTTATCCACTAATTGTTAAATCCTAACAATTTTAAGTTTTAGTGAATAGGAATTCCTTTCTTAACAACTGCTTTGAAATTAACCACCCAAACCAGGTGTTAATTTTAACAATTTTGCTTAGAGAATTGGACTGATTACTGTATACCACGGTGTAGTATCTATAGGTGAGAGCACGAGATGAGTTGAGATGGCTGAGTAACTGGGAAACAAAATGGCGCTAACGCGACCCGTTACCATTTGACAAAAAATGTTTTGCTACAAGATGCACAACAGGGTATGGATCAAATAAAGAGAAATATAGTCTTTTTTAGGTGCCAAAATGTGCAATTTAGCGGCAGCCAGCTACACTATACTCACAGAAACAGGTACTAAGATAAATTTCTGATTGAAAGGTGTCAATGTCAAGTGCATTTGACATTTGTTGTTTTATAATTTTACTGGAAATATAGAAACGTTTCTGTATGGAATTTGTACAAAATACATACATAGATCTGACAAAAGATAAAAGGTAATGATTGAAAATATAGAATATTATGCGTTATATATGAATAATTTAATATTTTAAATATTTTGTGTAAAAACCGGCTCGCAACAAAACCTGCCATCTAGCGGCACACTGTATGAACTAGCCCAGTTAGCCATTCTTCGTAATGTATTGGAATACGTCGTGCACTCACCTATAGATACTACACCGTGCTGTATACCAATCGAGTGACAGTTGTTACAAGAGTTGCTAAAAATCGTTAACTCCCAATTGTTACAAAACGAGTATGTTAACAACTACCTTAGTGAATTAGGTCGAAATTTTTTTATATAGAGATTAGAGTATTGTAATGTACTGCATGGATACGAAATGTGAATCTTGACGTAGAAGGAAAAAACTACTTGGAAAACTTTTAGATGTGGTTATGGCAACGGACGGAGACGACTGGGTGCAGAGATTCAGGAATGTGATGTTAAGAAGGATTAAAGAAAAGAGAAAAATTTTGAAAGACATAAGAAAGAAGAAGGCCCACAATTTTGACATGTTAACGAATATTTGTTTTTAGAAAATTATAATGGGGCATGTGACCTTGATCAAATTACAAATGAACAATATTTATATAACTTGAAATTTAATTACTTAAAACTTTCATTTAAAAGATTTTTATTTAAAATTATTGGAAACTTCTGCGCAAGTAAAAAATGATTTCCTATATTCAACGACAGATACCGAAATCTGCAAAAAAGACTCAGACCGATACATCCCGAAATGGACCGTTGAGAGAGTTTGCCGTTTTTCGCGGCCAATTTTGTGCTATTTGAAAATTAGTAATAATTTTTGTTAAAGTTTGATTTCGGTCGGAATCGAACCCGGGTCGTCCGAATCACAACCGGTGTCCTAATGTTTATAGCTACGCGTATAATATAGAAACTAGTTCACGCATGAGCATTTAGAAATCTTGAAAGTCTTGTAAAGAGTGAACACCAAGCCAAGCCTAAAATTTTAAAAGCTTGAGATTCCAAGCTTTGTTTTCATCAAGTCCAAGCCAAGCCAAGCTTGAATTTTCTAACAATGTCAAGTGTTATTTCAAACTAAGCAACTTGGGAATTCATTGAATGAACCATATATTTACTACGTTTACATGCAGTTTTGAAAATGGTTTCAATTTTCAGTCAAAATTATACGAAACTGTTTACATGCAATTTTCAAAACAGGTTTATAGATTGATTTGAAAACAGCTTCGTCGCATGTGCATTTGGCTGATGTGAGTGACCTGATCCTCTACACTCCAAATTCTTCGTTTTGCCATTTTTTAAATTATTTTGCCATTTTTCCAATTATTTTTTCTACTAAAACTACACAACTGTCAGTTTATTTGAAGGTTAGTAACTCCAAATAACACAAATCGAAACTGAATATTAAGTGTTTACTTGAGTAGTTTTGAAACAAATTTTCAAGTCAAACCCATGAAATTTAGTTTCGATTTGTGAGAACTCAAAACCGTTTTGACACTGTATACATTGCGTTTTCAAAACTAATAACGTTTTGAAAACGGTTTGAAAACTGCATGTAAACTCAGTAATTGATTGTTAAATAAAAATACTGTCATCCTCATGACTTTTTCAAAATATTTCATGAAATAGATTCAAATAATATTTATTTTAAATAGTTTATTTATTTAAAGCACTTTTCTTTATTTCTGTATTTATTACTAATAAATTTGACAAGGGAAATGCGATTTAATAAAAATAAATTATAACATACGCTTAATGTAGACAATGTACCACTAGAATTAACTGTTTGAGAAGCATAACCACTCGGTCCTATGACGTCACAAATAATTTCAGACATTAAAAAATTCATATCTCGCTTACTAATTCGGATTTTGACATCGTGTTTTCACATATATTCCTAGATTTTTATATATTATCAGAAAAAAATATAAAATATTAGTAAAATAGCCCATAATTTTTCCATGTGTGTTCTATAAAACTACCAAACTCTCGGAATCGCATATAGGGATCACAATTTTGTGATGTAAATACTTTTAAATTATTGGCCGACATTGTAATATCCTGTCACATAATAAAATATAATACGTTTGCGTCTTTTTTTCTGCAAAATCAAGTGTCCAGTGCTTGGTCGCATTTAAGCGGATCTGTCGCATTTGCTGCATTATCTCCCTGGTCTTCTGCCAGCACTCCAGGCCAACTGCGATAAACCAACGAAACTCCCGCGTCGCCTTGTCTGTCTATCTGTTTTCTGTCCATCTGTATCCGCAGTAATTTCACTCACTCCATCTCTGTAAAGAGCTATGGTGTAATTGTGTACAGACTGCCCTGGAATTCGACCGGAATTGTTTTTATTTTTTGAAGCGTACAATTGCTCGTAATCGAAAAAGTGACGGGAAACTTTATAACAGGCGGATAAATTGATACAGTGGAATTTAATAATGTGGATGTGTGGAGCTTAAATTGTGGCATTTACCAAAATACTTTTAAGATTCTTTGGGAATTTATTCTCTCTTATTTATTCCCCAAATTAATAACAAAAAACGAGCGATTCTACTGTCCCACATAATAAATATTTACAAACAAAACAATATGTTTTTCAATCTACATTTCAATGGATTTAAAGCATAAAGGTTGTATTGTATATCGTATCGAGTTTTGAGTTAACTGCGATTAAATCATGCATTACCACATTAGGATTATACTTTTATTGTTTATAATTTACGAATGCTATTAGAATTTCAATTGTGTTCTCTAGGCTATGAACAGAGAAACGTACGTCTGATCATTAATCAATTCAAATGTCAAGTTGTCAAAATTGATCATGAAATGTAATTTTCCTGAAATTCTTTGCAACAGGCAGCAAAAGTATATTGTCATTCGCAGTTTTTACCTTCCGTCACTTTTAGGCAAGGAAGGTATTGTTTTTGGTCAAAAAATTCGGTGGTAAGTTTTTGATGAATAAGCACGTTTTAGGGTCCCTAGAATACGATTTTACTATTTTTACGATGATGTCTGTATGTGTGTGTATGTATGCGTGCGTATGCGTGCGCGTGTGTGTGTGTGTGTGTGTGTGTGTGTGTGTGTGACAAAATTTTATAATACGATAACTCTAATATTACAATTCCAAAAATTATAATTCTTTCGTATTCCTCTTCGTTACATCCATGTGAAGAGCTGATTAGATTATGGTTATAACTGGTCAACCGGAAGTACCCTCATTTGAAGATTTTAACAGTTTTTCTTGAAAAAACGATGTTAAATAACATTTTTTCACATTTAATGTTAATATAAATATTAAAGAATATTTTATTCTCTGTACGATTTGAAAGCAGTTTATACTTCATATTAAATGAATATAGAGTTGAAAAATTATAAAGAAATTAAATATCATATATTAGCCAGCTATGCTATTACTCTGGAAACAGCTGCTATATTAAAAAAAATCTGACTGAAAGGTGTCAGTGTCAAGTGCAGTTGACAGTATGTTTATATTATAATTTTACTGGAAATATATGATCTTTTGCTTGAAACTTTCTGTATGGTATTTGTATAAAATACATACAACTCCGGCAGGTAATGTACAAGAAATAGAATCTTTTGCAAGGAACTTTATGTATGACATTTATACAAAATACATAGAACTGACGCAAGGTAATGTGCTGGCCACATCTAATTTTTATTTATTTATTTCCATTTCTAAAATAAGATTCGAGAAGAAAAGCTTTGATTTCTTTAGATAATAGTTTTGACAATATCTCGTGTCAAAATGACATTTAATTAAACACTTTCAAGTAAGACATACCTTTCTCTGTTCATAGCCTATTCCGAGTTAGGATTTTTTTAACCACTGTACATTATTTCAGCACACAAGTCCCAGGTCAAATTTGTAAACAATAATTTAATTACTGCATGTTTTAATAATTTTAATAGTCGACTCGGTGGCCGAGCGGATTACCGCACATATCCTAGCTCGCTGTGACGTCACTCGAACCACGCTCCGAGCGTTTGATTAATGAAATAAAAAATAAATACAGCTATTTGTATTTATAAACGCGGATGCTACAAATTGGCCATTTATTCATCTTAAATAAATGAAGCAGTCGCTGAAATTCAACCGGCAGTACAGCAGTAGTAATACACCACGAAGTATAATCACAGTATAGCGAGCGAAGCGGTCAACCGCTATACTGTGGTATAATATATAAGGAGTGGATAAAAAGTTAGAAAACACGTCACCCATAATGTAAAAGGCGAGTGAAGAACGAGATAGATACAGTTATTTATTATTTACTTGAGAGTAATTTTGCTTCATACAAATAAAGTTAAAGATTCATACAGATGAAGTTAAAGACATTACATTAGATAAAAACGAAATAAAAAGCAAAATTACTCTCAAGTAAATAATAAATATTACCACCAAAATGAAGGCACAGTTATGGGAAATAGTTTATCACCATTTTTAGCTAATTTATTTATGAGTAATTTCGAAATTGAGTTTAAGAAAAACAACAATTATTTTCCTAGAGTTTGGATTAGATATGTAGATGATATTTTTGCCATAGTTAATACCAATAAATGCGATTTGAAAAAGTTTCTGGACAGTTTAAATTCAGTTTTCCCATCAATTAAATTTACAATCGAAAAAGAAACCAATGAACAGTTACCTTTTTTGGACGTACTGGTTATTAGAAACAAGAACAAATTAGATTTTGATATCTATAGAAAATCCACGAACACTAATAGATTTATAACGGCTGACTCAAATCATTTTTGGCAACATAAATTAGCTTCGTTTAATTTCTTAATAAACAGATTAACTAAATTTCCTTTAAACAAAAAACGATTTAAAACTGAACTAAACTATATTAAAGAAATAGCTAAGTATAACGGCTTCCCGGTTAAAACTATCGATAAATTAGTTCATAAATTTAAAAATCGCCAATCCATTTCTAATTTTACAACGCTAACGCCATCTAATAATAAAAATAATAATAAATACATAACACTACCGTACGATAAAGCTTCCAAAAGTTTAAACAAAATTTTTAAAAATCATAATTTAACAGTAACTTACAAATCAAATAATACCATTAAATCGTTATTAGGTAATCCTAAAGATAAAATAGATACTAACAAAAAATCCGGTATTTATAAAATTAGTTGTAATGATTGTAATAAAGTTTACATCGGTCAAACTAAAAGACAAATTGACACTCGGTTTAAAGAACATTTTTATCATCTAAAAAGCGGTAATCCAGAAAAATCTAGCGTAGCTCAACATATGTTCATTAATAATCACAAAGTTAACAATTCTAATATTAAACTTTTAAAACATATTAATAATGATAGATATTTAGATGCATACGAGAGTTTAATAATAAATAAATAAAAAATAATTTGATGAACGCAGATCTCGGCCCCATACCAAACTCAAAACTTTTCAATTAATTACAAAGTTAAATTTTATTGGACGATTTAATATTTAATGACTCATTATTGGACGAAAATTATCTTAGTTTATAGGTAATCATTCACCTGTGACTCCCATCCCTATATAATCCCAGTTCTCTCCCTTGTTTTTCAGAGTTGTTAGGACCTCTGGCATGGTTGACATGTTGAGTAATCTTGACTACTCTGTTTAACTTTTCACTTGTTGTATTACTGATGATGAGAACTTAGTTCTCGAAATACGTATCTAGTTTTTATTAAAATTAATTTTAAGGTTAAGGGGTAATTATAATAGTTTTAGTTATATCCCAATTACAGAGGACTATAAACAAAAAAAAAAAATAGTACATAATATGAAATAAACAATTATCAGTACCTCAGAGTAAAGTTGTAAGTATAAAGTAGTACACAAATAATGTTGAATATAGTAAATAATCAGAGAATAAAGAACTTAACCTAACTTTAACAAAATGTCAGGATGTTAACGTTTTTGCAAGAAATGTTGAACAACGTATTTCTTAAATTTAATAATGGTATTGAAAAATAGATCCAGATCATCAATGACAGATACAAGTTTGTTAAAATTTATGCACATTTGTATGACAGATGATTGAAATTCATAATTTGTCCTAGGTGTAGAGTACGTTAGCATAAACTTTGTTCTTAATCGAGGAACATAAAAATCAAAATTGGCCAAAATCATGGCATCATCTATCATTATATATTCTTGAGCTATAATCAAAATATTTTTTGTTGTAATCAACATCTTCACAATTATTATTTCAATATAATAATGATAGAAAAATATCGGTTTGGTAGGATAATAAACCCAGTTTGCAAAAATATTACTATTATTTTTTATACACCGCCTTGAAATGGCGCCCCTCAGGTGTGGGGTACAATCCGCCCACTCACACGGTGCGGCCCTGACCCCTGACGACGTTGTTTTTGTATAATTTCGTGATTCATGCATACTGTACATAAATGAAATTAAAAATGTTTTATTTACCTTAGCATCTCCCGATTTCCATTCTTTTATAATGTCTTCTTCATTAAAATGTCTCTTACAAACAATCTTTCATATTCTTTTCGTGATATAACATGATACTACTTATTTAGCATTTTCCCAACTTTATGGACTGAAAATAAACTTTATCGCCACAACTCTTAATCTATTCTTGCAGTTTGTCACTAAACACTTTTTTCTCATTTTATAATTTCACGTCGTTGTGTTAGCTGTCAGCCACCGCCGGCCATGTTGGCCCGACTCAACTTGTCTCTCTCTACCCTCTCTGCCTTTCATGTGTCATTTTGGGTGACACTTTTTAATAGCGACTACATACGATTTGTCCACTCCTTAGATATTATACTTCGTGTAACACACTTCGACTCGGTGAGTCCGGTTGAAACGGGTAAACGGAGTTGTACGAGTATACAAGCTCTTAATAGATAGATAGTTTTAATAATTAGCACAATATTCTGGACGCGGCGGACATACAACAAAATTATTTTCGACATTTCTGGTTTTATTTCTCATCATAGGACATACGAACGCACGCTTGAATTATTGGGAATCAGGCTTAACATGTATTAATTTTTTTAGAATTTTATTTTAAATAGTTCTCTTCATCAATAATGGACTTCACCATTCTTTCTTTCCTTTTCTTAAAAGCTCCCAATTAACCTTCTTTTGGAATGCTTTAAAAATAAACATAAACAAAAACTTTAATTTAACGTTTGCAACTTAATTTCAAATGGATTGTTAATAAACTCTAAGATGAAGACGTACCGTAGTGGGCACAGGCTCCCTCTACTACAATAAGTACCACAATAGTTACTTTTTACTTTTATATCAAGTGTCGAAAAGGGTAGTTCCGTGAAAGTGCGGAAATATGCACGCACATGTAATCTTTTTCGAAAATCATTAATAGTATATTACATCCGAGATGGGAAATGTTTCATTGCTGCCCACGGCTTGTGTATATGAGATACAGCGGTAGGCGGTAATGAAATTCCCACCGAGGTATGTATACTATTTTATTCACAATCATCCTCTTTTTAAATCAATAATTTTCAAAATAAATAACCTTCAATTTTATTAATATTTATTGACAGCTCTACAAAAATTTGTTTACTTTATCATAGGGATCTACGACAATGTTGCTACGCAACCCTACATAAAAATTTCCAACCCGTGGGGAGTTTTCTGTTATTTCCCACCCAAGAGATTATCATTGCAGTCAGAAATGACGTATTTCCCAAACTCTAAAAGGTTAGGAATCGACATATTACTATAACGATTGTGAATAAAATATTATTAAGATTGATGAAATTATGACGATATTATATGAGACGTGTGACAGCGTTGCCTTTCCGTTACTATGGTTTGTTTGTTGATTATTTATTGCTTAATATTTCTAGGTTACTTATAAATATTTCACTACTTCATGCTAATTTCTTCAACATCGTCTAGATTTGAATATTATGTTAGTTTCTTTCTTCGATCTTTACTACACTTGAAACAGAAATTGAGGTTAGTTGTTAGTTCCTAAAATACGAAACTTCGCGCTTCGCAGGATATTTAAATTGTTGTCAGTTTATTTTTGATTAGTGTTTTACGAGAATCTTGCATTTTTCTTCTTAACAAAACATATATTTATAGGTAAGGAAGGTATTGTTTTTGGTCAAAAAATTCGATGGTGAGTTTTAATGAACAAGCACGTTTTAGAATCCCTAGAATACGATTTTACTATTTTTGCGATGATGTCTGTGTGTATGTGTATGTGTGTGTGTGTGTGTGTGTGTGTGTGTGTGTGTGTGTGACGATTTTTTTCTCCGACGATAACTCCCAACACTACAATTCTAAAAATTATAATTCTTTCGTATTCCTATTAGTTACATCCATATGAAGAGCTGATTAGATTTTGGTTATAATTAGTCGACCGGAAATACCCTCATTTGAAGATTTTAACAGTTTTTCTTGATAAAACGCTGTTAAATATTATTTTTTCACATTTAATGATATTATAAATATTAAAGAATATTTTATTGTCTACACGATTTCATTACATTTTATACTTCATATTCAATGGATATTGAGTTAAAAATTATAAAGAAATTAAATTTCATAAAGCAGCCAGCTGTGCAATAATACGGGAAACAGCTAAGTAATATAATTTAAAAATTCTGATAGACAGATGTCAATGTCAAGTGCGATTGACATGTTTGTGTTATAATTTTACTGCAAATATAGAATCAATTCTAAAAAAAACTTTCTGTGTGGAATTTGTACATAGAACTGAGGGAAGATAATGTACTGGAAATATAGAATCTTTCGCAAGAAACTGACTGTATGGAATTTGTATAAAATACATAGAACTGATGGAAGGTAATGTGCTGGCCACATCAGACTTTTTAATAGTTTTTGATTTTTGTTCAAAACTGGGAGCTAATTAAATAATTACGTTTCGTAATGAAGCGTATATTTTTGGTCGTTATTTTAAAAATATTATTTTTTAGGAATTTTTCATTGTATTTAATGGTGATTCAATAAAAAAAATCTATATTATATTAAAAATATTGATTTGTGTTCTTAACATGTGCGCACTGTAACTGCACCTCTGCAGATACAACTTAAGCGATAACATGCAAGGGAAGAAATATGTAAGATGACTGGCAAGAAGCTTGCAAGCAGCCAAGATTTTTGTTTGCAAGAGTACCTAACGTAAAACAAAAATTATTTAAATTCCTTGTATTGTTTTGTAACGCACTTGTGCTTTACGTTTACGAAATAGTTATTTATGTATCAAGGCACTGAAGTTCTATTTTTTATCACGAATGTGCAGTTTATTTTCAGATGCCCTTTAGGGCAGAGGAAAATAAACCACATGAGTGATAAAAAGGTGCTTCAGTGCCGAGGTGCATATTAAATTTTATTTGAAATCGAAAATTTGTGAAAATGAAAGAAATACTTATTTTTATAGGTTATGTTTACATACCTGTCTGCCTTGTCTGCCATTCAATATTATCAAAATTATAACTTTGAAACAATTTATTTAAATATTTATATTTATTGAAATAGAACAATTTTTATTATTTGCAATATTAATGGGCTGTAATTTATTTAAATTATTAAGTGTTATATCGGCTGTTGATGTTGATGGTGGGGCTATGGATTGCCCTTCAAGAATTCTCGTAGCAATTTCTTGTTTTCTTGTAATGGATGATTCCACATAATGGCATTTCTATAGGTTATATCTAGCTGTCAGTTCGTCTGTTACCATTCGAATGTATTCAGTGTTGCAAACATCGGGCAATGAAGTTTTCGTAAAGAACACTCAAAATTTTGTGTTTTATTTAAAACTTATTTATTGGTATTATTTAGTCCGTTCATTTTGTATAAATTTATGTCATTTTAAGTATAAATTCACTATTGTACATCGTGTACCTGCTTCAATTATTTTACGTATACAATAATTACTATATCGTTGGCAACACTGCATTTTCAGAAATCGTCCTATAATCAGTGGCGGATTTAGAAAATTATAATAGGGGGGGGGGCACTAAATTCGGAAAAACAAATTTTAAATATATAGGGTGAGACCCCCCCCCACCTCTCTAACTTTTGTTTTGTATTGTAAAAAATTGCTTATATAAAAGTTTTATTATTTTAAATATAATATTTAATGGCAGATGTAAATATTTTTTATACAATCAGAACATTTATTTTTTAAATAGCAACCTATAATTATTTTACTAAAATATAAACCCCCATTTTTTGTCTTAATGATCTATTTAGGGTCCTGCACCATGACAAAAAATAATAAAATGTAAATTTATACTTAAAGTATTACCCAATAAATAGGGATTATGATAAAGAAAACCATTTTTTAATAATTACTTTGCGAGATTTCAGGTTTGTTGTCAGGGTCACTGTGACGTCACATTAGTGTTACCTTTCTCTCGCTGCCTACTATAGAACTTGTGCGAGAGAAAGATATAGCCACAATAGGTGTCGCCGTGACGTCACATTAACTTAAAAATCAAATTCAGTTAAATCAAAAACAATTAAGGCTTTTTAATACTACGAATTGCTTCAAAATTAAAAGAACTATCATTTAAAATAATAAAAAAAATCAGAGTGCAGGACCCCAAACAAGTAAATGAGTTTAAGAAATATGAGAAATAATGTTTATTCAAATATTCTAAGTAGCCATGTGGAAATAAATAAAATGCAACAATGTTATACAAAACAAGGTAAAACATCAAATTAAGTAATAAGAACAACTTAAGACAAAAATGGCGGTTTATATTTTAGTGAAATAATTATTGTTTGTTATTTAAAAAATAAAAGTTGATAGTTGTATCTTTTAAATTTGACTTTATAAAAAATATCTTCAGCTGCCATCAAACAATATAATAAAAATAATAAAACGTTTAAATGAACCATTTGTTCTATTACTTCTAATAAAAAAAGTTAGGGGGCATCTTCAAAATAATAAACAATTTGAAAAATAAATAGAAATTCTGTATTTTTATTAGTATGTTTATTTATCTATATGATGTACGGGAATGATAATAAGTAATAATTATATTTTAAAAATGACAGGGGGGGCACGTGCCCGAGTGCCCCCCCTCTAAATCCGCCACTGCCTATAATGGATTACTTTAGTGCCGATTTCTGAGCTTTTAATTTCAAATAAAAGCATGTGTTGCATTGTCCTTCCTTTCCAGTCGTAACTAAGTCAATAATAATAAGGTGATAACAAAGAAATTGCACAGTTGTAAGTAAAAAGTTTTTCGAAATATTTAAATTTAAAATACTGTTTTCCATATTAAACGCGTATGTGGTCCATCTCAAATAATTAATTTTCCCAACATTTTTACTAATCATGCTCTAAATTATTTCTATCACGATTTCATTCCTGCGTCACTATTTGAATTTCCGTATGACTATGCAATTCTGTATACATTTGATTTAATAAATATTAATTCTTCCTTTATTGAATTTTTGCTGGATCCCGTGACATTTACGTGTGCAAAACATGGTCCCTAGTGATTTGTATGGCGTGCTCTATGTCCATTAATCACAAGCCAACAATAAATTCCAACGAGCGGCCGAATTTTCTCAACTAGATCACATAATAATTGTTGGTTCATTTGCGTACGAGACCATTATGCTTGAATTCATCAACTTTTTATTGTCTTCCATTTTTCTGGTGCTCCGTTGTCACAGAAACAAAAGCGGAATTTTTTGCTGAACGTGAAATTCAAGTTCATACTTTGGGGAAGAGAATATTTACTTGATTTCAATATAGTCAACGAGTAAGTAATTTCTAACAATTGTTTTTGGAACATACCACCGGGATATCTACGTCGTATATTTACATATAAATATGTATATGATTAATCCAATATTTATTATCTGATTTTTATTTGTTTTGGAGTTAGTATTTTCAAAGTATAAGTTTAACGAAATAGGTCAGCACATATTAATTGTTATACAATAACCTTTCATTCATTGCTAATTGTTTAAGGACCGGTATTTTCACTTCCGAATAAAGTTTTGAATAAGTATTCGTGAAATAAATTTATTCTATATATTTATCCAACCAATAATTTCGTGTCTTTTCACAAATTTTACAGAATCAAATAGCTATCAGTCGAATAACTTTAACGTTCGTGAATTGGTAGCCTTGCAGAGTGAATTTGTGTCAGTAGAGAAGGATGGAGTTTGGCGTAGCCACGTTAAGCAGACAAGAATGAAATGTGTCAACTTCTTTTAAATCCGTAGTTGTGAAAATTTTGTTTGACATCTTTGATGTTATCTGTATTCTTCTGCATTTTTAGCTTCGGGTCGGGAGACTGTAATTTAACAAGTGTACTGTCTAATGCAGCAATCATATGTGGTAAACGAGATATGTATATTGTAAAATTGTTGTTTTACTGTTTGTATATTTATTTCAGTTCGAAGAAAATGTTTGTGACTGTATTCAACAAAAGTGTCCAAAATTTTAAAATATTTGCCACCGTCAAATAACAGGATCTTTATAATGATTCACCTAGTCACTGTTTGAGTTCAAATACGATCCCCAATATGGAATAATAAATTGTTTTCATAATCGGAATCAGTCAAAAAATTCCTTCATGAATGTGATTATGTTGCCATGTCTGACGGTGTTTTTCACTTCCGAATAAAGTTTCGAATAAGTATTCGTTAGATAAATTTATTCTATATGTTTATCCAACGAATAATTTCGTGTCTTTTCACACATTTTACAGAATCAAATAGCTATCAGTCGAATAACTTTAACGTTCGTGAATTGGTAGCCTTGCAGAGTGAATTTGTGTTAGTAGAGAAGGATGGAGTTTGGCGTACCCACGTTAAACAGACCAGGATGAAATGTGTAAACTTCTTTTAAATCCGTAGTTGTCAATATTTTGTTTGACATCTTTAATGTTATCTATATTCTTCTTCATTTTTAGCCCCGGGAGACTGTAATTTAACAAGTGTACTGTCTAATGCAGCAATCATATGTGGTAAACGAGATATGTACGAGTATATTGTAAAATTGTTGTTTTACTGTTTGTATATTTATTTCAGTTCGAAGAAAATGTTTGTCACTGTATTCAACAAAAGTGTCCAAAATTTTAAAATATTTTCCAGCGTCAAATGACAGGATCTTTATAATGATTTCCCTACACACTGTTTGAGTTCAAATACGATCCCCAATATGTAATAATAAATTGTTTATATAATCGGAATCAGTCAAAAAATTCCTTCATGAATGTGATTATGTTGCTATGTCTGATGGTGTTTTTCACTTCCGAATAAAGTTTTGAATAAGTATTCGTTAGATAAATTTATTCTATATATTTATCCAACGAATAATTTCGTGTCTTTTCACACATTTTACAGAAACAAACAGCTATCAGTCGAATAACTTCAACGTTCGTGAATTGGTAGACATGCAGAGTGAATTTGTGTCAGTAGAGAAGGATGGAGTTTGGCGTAGCCACGTTAAGCAGACAAGGATGAAATGTGTCAACTTCTTTTAAATCCGTAGTTGTCAAAATTCTGTTTGACATCTTTAATGTTATCTATATTCTTCTGCATATTTAGCTCTGGGAGACTGTAATTTAACAAGTGTACTGTCTAATGCAGCAATCATATGTGGTAAACGAGATATGTATATTGTAAAATTGTTGTTCTACTTTTTTGTATATTTCTTTCAGTTCGAAGTAAATGTTTGTCACTGTATTCAACAAAAGTATCCAAAATTTTAAAATATTTTGCCACCGTCAAATAATAGGACAGGATCTTTATAATGATTTCCCTAGTCACTGTTTGAGTTCAAATACGATCCCCAATATGTAATAATACCTTGTTTATATAATCGAAATCAGTCGAAAAATTCCTTCATGTATGTGATTATGTTGCTATGTCTGATGGTGTGTGATTGATTTCTCACCTTATTTATTAATTAATAGTTCAAAATATCTTCATAATCATCAAAAATATTTAATATATCCATTTTGTTAATAAATCCGCACTATGTGGAAATGTAAGGAACTTACGAATAAACGGTTATTCGAATAAATTTATTTGGAAGTGAAAAGACAACGAAAATATTTATCCGAAGTATAAATTTATTTAAACCTTTATTTGCAAGTGAAAATACCGGCCCTAAAAGTGATAAGGCCCGGTAGTTTCACTTCCGAATAAAGTTTTGCATAAGTATTCGTTAAATAAATTTATTCTATATATTAATCCAACGAATAATTCCATTGAGTCTTTACACACATTTTACAGAAACAAATAGCTATCTGTCGAATAACTTTAACGTTCGTGAATTGGTAGCCTTGCAGAGTGAATTTGTGTCAGTAGAAAAGGATGGAGTTTGGAGTAGCCACGTTAAACAGACAAGGATGAAATATGTCAACTTCTTTTGAATCCGTAATTGTTAATATAATGTTTCTATATTCTTCGGCATTTTTAGCCCCAGCAGAATATAATTTAACAAATTGCAAATGATATTGCAGTAAGAATTATAGTTTCACAGTATTACTATCCTATATCAAGCTGAATAATACTGAAAACTGATTCTTATACATTGTGATAAGGCGAGGGTAAGAGCAATAACAGATAAATAACTTTTTATAAACTTTTCTGAATGATAGTTTCAGTAATCATATATATTATCTTATCTATTTAAGTTATAAATGTCAAAATTCAGTTTAGAAATTCTTATCGTATTATGATAGTCACGACATTTATTTGTTAATCATTAAGTGTAGAAATTATTATATATACGTGCGTGACTTTGAATGCCCTAGCCTATGCACGCTGTACTCCTAAGATAATCCTATCCTGAAGATAGCGCTTTGTTTTAGAGAATCTAGATTAGTTCGTCGCGTCGTGCAGACGTTTGTTGTTTTGGACATGTAGTGTGTTTTAATTTTGGAGCGCGCGCTAAACGCCCGCCCGCTGGGTTACGGAATGTAACATGTTAGTAATTGCTTAGTTGTGTTAGTTATGTTTAGTTAATAATAATTGTAATCAAGTAAATAAAACCTTAGCTAGTCAGTAGTTAATCAGTAAATATAAAGTAATATCCATGTCCATAAATTCTCAAGTGTTCATCAAAGTGTAAAGTGTAAGTGTATATGTGTTTTTCCTTCTCTCGAAGTCATGGACGCCAACCATCCAAGAGTCCATCAGTAGCAGAATTAGTGGCATGATCATCTTCCCCAACCCCCTCGTGTTACAACATTCATACAAGTGTTTATTATGTGATCACAGAAAAATGTAAGCCCTTTGATTAGCAAGTAGTTTGAAACCGGGCATACGCATTCGATCTCAAACTCCAACCGTTTGCAAACCGTTCTATGAACAAAGCTATAGTATCTACGATGAAAGTTTACAAAAAAATCTGATGTGGCCAGCACATAACCTATCGCCAGATATTTTACCTGGCTGTACGTATAAAACGAAAAATATTTTGAAATACAAATACATATATTCATGTCTCATTACAAAATAATTCTCACATATATTTGCAAAATCTATGGGATATTTTAATATAAATTATGTACAATACATACATTTTCTTTATATTCAATATCCTGAAATTTTCTTTTTCTACTTTCCTTTTCTTTTTCTTTATATTTGTCATTTTTTCGCAAATTCCTTTTATATTCTTTTTTACGTATATTCTTTTGCGTTGTTGACTTTTTTATTTTCATAATCTTCATAATAATATACAAATATTTTTGACAGTGGCATACAAATATTTTTGACAGGGACATTTATGTGTCAATTACAAACATTTGAATTTCTTGCCTTGTAGTAGTTTGATCTGAGATTTTTTACATCAAATTATTTTATGTGCATTTCCTTATCTCTAAATCTATAGAAGATATAATAATGAATTTATATTTATCGAATAAAGAATATAACGTTCTTTAATATAAGTATTTACATAAATATCCACACGTCCACACACACACACACACATCCACACGCACATACGGACATCATCGTAATAATGTTATATTCGGATTCTAGGGACTTTAAAACGTGCTTATTCACTAAAATCTGGATATGCGATTTTTAGCATGAATACAATACCTCTCTTAGCGAGAGGTAAAAAGTTACAAAGAAATATAGTTGGTGTCGACGAGTTCTATTACTGGTTTATAATATACATATTTCGGTTACACCCTCTATAAATATATTTAAAAAATATGTAAATATATCATGACGATTTAGTACTCATTTCTGGGTGTGCCAATATGCTTCAATTCGCATATTTCAGTCATGACACGTAGAAAGTGTTTACCTGGAGTCATCTAACGAACTGCCAAAGCAGATTGAACTTGAAAATTAGTCGGTCGGATTCGAACGCGGGACGTCAGAACCACAACCGCTCACTTACCGCACACAGCCACATTTGTATGTGTCTTCAGGAAAGATGACTGTTGCATGACTGAATTGCGGATTCGTGTCAACCCACATTGTAGGTAATAACATGAATATATGTATGTAAGATTGTTTAATAATAGTACCACAGATTCTCGCTGTTCCTACTGCTTTATTTCTTGAAAACGGTGTGAATTTATGAATGCAGTTTTTAGCAATAATTGCACCACATAAATTCTGGTATTCTGTTGCAGTTATTCAATCCCTAACGAGAGGAAAATAAATAATTACTGTAAGTAATTTAGCGTAAGAAGTAAATCACAAGTGCTGTTAACTATTTTCGGAAGAAATTGTAAAATATATGAAGAAAGAAAATTAATGTTTCGGAAATACTTAATTACCTCGAGCGTAAGTTTTCAGAATCATGCAAGAGTTGGGGGCAGGATAACGAATCTTAATCAGGAGCGAACAACGCTCGATACCATCGCCAGCTAGGATAATTAACCAAATAAACTCGCCGTAAATGACTCAAAAACGCGTTTTTTACACCCGTACAAACAAAAACAGGGAGAATGTTTCGTATTTCACATAGCAAATACAGAACTTGGACGGAATGTTTTCTAAACAGGGTCAGAACTCTGCATTCGTGAATGAAACGTTATTTTTAAAAGAAACAAAGATATACATCACGTAACCGATTGTGGTTCTGGCGGTCCGAATTCGAATCGAACCGGAAATAATTACAATTTTTTAAGTTGTCCAAAAATGGCCCCAGTGGTTTTTTTCCATGACAATTTTGATGGAACTATAACTAATATAGGTTATTAGAAACTAATTCCACTAGTTTATAGTGCTACAATTTATAGCTTTATATTAAGGGGCTTTGTCAGACGCAAGGAGAAAAAATTAATTTGCAATTTCATTTTTTAACAAGAGTTGTTAGGACGTCTAGCATGGTTGATATGTTGAGTAATCTTAGCTATAGATTGGACGTTTTTACTTGGCAAGTAGAAAGACTGCAGTTCGGTTCACTATTCCTACGAAGCGTTTGTTATATTCCACATTTGTGTTCAAATGAATAGTAGACACATTTTTTCTGGCGAGCCTACGGTTTTCATAACTTTTCCGAAGAGAAATTAAATTAAACTTACCAAGTAAAATCGTCCAGACTATATCCATTCTGTTTAACTTTTCTTTATATTAGTACGTATGATGATGACATATGACAAAAACTTAGTTCTCGAATAATTAGGTCATGCACGATTTTTAATTTTTAACTTTAATCGATAGAGTAATGAAAATAATAAACCCGTATTTTTTATTTATCCTCAAACCTTTAATAATGAAAAAATTGCAATTAAATATGACATTGTTTAAAACGTGGCTGTTTTTCTCCGGCTTGCCCCTTGCCAAGTGACGTAAGATGTTCATCAACGCGGCCATTTTGATTTTCACACGAAGTTAAACGTCAAAGTGACAGTTAAAGATAACCTTATACCTGATATTTACGAAAGTAAACATGACGGTGAAACATTGTTTTGTGCCAAAAGCCAAAATACTAGCGAAAATAGTGAACACAGACCACATACACTATTGATAATTTGATAATGAGAAACAACCCAGAAAGAACGAAAAAAGTACTACTGTCAGCTGAGTGATGCGTGGATAACTTCAGGCGAAATGGAAATTATATTTATACAAATGAATAGAATGATGTTATATTTATGTATTATAGCATTTCTATCAAGTATTTAGATATGTAATTCACAATTTATAGTAATATATTGTTTTTTTTAGTAATTTTGTTTCGACATAATAAGTCTGTATGAAATGAGTCTGAACTTGCCCTGTGAACGTCTGACGTCACAACATGGCTGGTTCTTGCAATTTTTTAAAAATGTCATACTTTAAAACGACTTTATAAAACAAAAAATGTAAATAAAAAAATAATTTAATCATACAGAACGATAAATTAGACTATGCTTGTTCGATTTAAACAAAAAGAAAACATTTTTTTGCATTTCCTCATAATAATGATATGAATTATATATATATATATATATATATATATATATATATATATATATATATATATATATATATAGGGGATTAATCTCTTACTAATAAACTATCCGCAAACGCACCGTTTTCGAGATACAGGCTCTTAAAAGAGTAATTATCTACCTGAATTTTAGTTGGCTGTGACCTGTCACTTCAATTATTATTTTGTTTGTTTTAATTTTTAGTATTGAATGGGGCCGTCCAAAATTTCTTGAAATTTTATGTTATTAGGAATTTAAAAAGAAAATGCCGTATTTTTTGTTTTCTGTAAATTTTGCTTAATGTCACCTAAAATGATTATTAAAGTTTTGGCGCGAAAGTTGTGACGTCAACGTCACTCCGCCATAAGTAGACAGAATTGACATACTTTACCATTAATGTGGTAATATAAATATACGATAATTATTAAAAGAATTTTAAATGGCACAAAATTGACCCCTGTGGTGCACTGTCTACGCCACCAATGACTGCCCGTGAGGTGATGCCTGGTAAACGCCCGCACGGTACAAATATGTCATCATCATTACCGAAATCTGTGTACGAAGCAGATTGGCACACCCAGCAGTAGGTAATATGCCGTGATGATATATTTATTTATTTATTAAAAGAATATATAAATAAAAATCATGTAACTAAAATTTATAATTTTGGGTCTTTTTCATAATCATTAAAAATAAAATGAATAGCAAAATACATCATCACAGCTTATTACCCATTGCTGGGTGTGCCAATCTGCTTTGTACGCAGGTATCGGTAATGAAGAAATATTTGCACCCGTGCGGGCGCTTACCAGGCACTCATTGCTGGCGTGGAGAGTGCACCACAGGTGTCAATTTTGTGACATTTGAAATTCGAACAATATTTGGCGTTGATCGGAATCGTACCCGGTTCCCCAGATTCGCGACCTGACACTCAGGCATTCGGCCATGAGACCCCATAATAATCATTGGTTTTAATTAATGCAACTTTCTTTAATATAATATTTTGTTCAGTCAAGAAGTCAGTTTTGCAAGCTCATCCCATAGGTTTATTACGATTTTTTGACAAGTTGCACTGCACTCTATAAAGTTTCTTTATAAAATATATACCTATAAACAGTTTATAATTTTAATGTTTTGGTTATCGTACGCAGACTTTATTGTCATAAAATTAGGAATATTTTCAATGTTTGCCTCATAAAATAACTATTTTTTTTTTCTGAATACAATAGGTACGTGTTCTATCGGTGTCAAAAATATTCCTACTAGAATAAGAATATTCTTAAAGCAATAGAACACTCAGTAGCAAATAACTGTCAAGTGCTGTCAAGTAAAAAAATAAATACAATAGAACAGTGGCAGTGGTTATGTTTTATTGTTGGTTAACAACTAAAGATAACTTTGTATGTTTATTTTGGATCTTCAAAATGTTGTTATGCAAATATTTCAGAGATTATAATTATATAAAAATATATTAAATAATAAAAACGTAAATGAGGTATTTTTGTTGAGCACAGTCTACTCTAAACATTCACAAATGTGACAGAAATGTACGCGCGACAGTCCGCTAGTAAAATTTTTAATTTATCTCCACTATATATCTTT
Organism: Harpalus rubripes; assembly: GCA_963082715.1. NCBI lineage: Eukaryota > Metazoa > Arthropoda > Insecta > Coleoptera > Carabidae > Harpalus > Harpalus rubripes. The sequence continues at coordinate 20,162,495 of OY720464.1, forward strand.
CTACCAACGCTTCCAACTCTGAAGTTGGAATGATTCGTAGGAATATTTCGATTTTTTTGACGCAAAAGAACGACCATTGATGTTCTACTAGAAGACGTAGGAAGATTTCTGACACCAATAGAACGTACCTAATGTAACATAGTGCTTATCGTTTCGGATAAAAAATGAATTAAATTGGATTTTAGACTGCTATTTTTTCTAAAATAGATTGAAACTATTGTCGTATAAAGACTGTATGTACTATCTTTGATAATCAAATTCTTAAGTCAAAAATAAATACTAAAAAGAAAAGGAAGAACAAAAAAATGTTAATACAGTATGTTGAATTGTCGGAAAGTCGGTGACTGTTGCATGGATTATAACGATTGCCAGTAGCGAGGGGCACTTTGTTTCTGCGGGGCCCTGAGCTGCAGCCCATAAAGCCCATGCCTAAATCCGCCCCTGCACTATAGTGTTCGCGTACTCCCTATCTTATACAGTTTAAGTCATATTATTGTACAATTCACGTACCCACTAACTATACTATCGTTGATAGGTCTTTAATATTACAAATAAGTTAGCAAACATTAAGATATAAACGAATTATGAAAGAATGATATTAATTACTTCTTATTCTGCAAATATTTAGTACGAAACTATACGGAGTATTATGGCCTCAATTTTGTGGTGATCTTGGTTTACATTGAGAGTTCATGAGGTGAGACCTTATAAGCGCCCTCAACAGAATGTCACTCCAAAAATAGGTAATAAGCCGTGAACACATTTATTTATATCAACAATATTTTTTATTGTGACTGTTTTTCCAATCATATGATCTATTTACCATTAGGGTAAATTGCCTATTTGACTTCAATTGAACATTATCCTCTAATGTATTTATTGATGTTTTACAAACAAACATAGAAAATTAGTATCTGTCACCTTCGGTGGAAAATATAGAACAGTGTGCCAGTGTGACAAAGAGAGGGAATAACTCATCGGGATAGAGAAGGATACAGAGCACATAGTTAGGGCACAGTGTCCAAGCAGTTATAATGGAGCAGTAATTTACAACAATGGAGCATCGTTGGACTAAGCTCGCCTACTACTATTATTATGCTTCCTCATTCTACTTCTATTGTTACTATTATTGTGATATATTTCACCGCGCACATAGGCGGAGGGCTGCCAATATTAATGGAATTTTAATATATTTACAGAAAGGCATTATATGGACGATTAGAATTATGTATTTCACCTAGAAATATCTTTTAAAACGAGGTTTAAACATGCACAGTTTTTACACAAGATTTGAAGGATTGAAAGATTCATGGTATGAAACAAAAGTTTTGTTTCAACATCTTAGGTCAGAGTTCTACTTGAAATTTCGATTATGTGACAGTTTTTGCAGACCAGGAGGACGAAGCATTTTATACGACCGGGATCAGGACATTGCAGCATCGATGGATCAAGTCTGGAGTGCATGTGCATACTCAACGCCCGAATATTCAAAACCAGAATATTTAAAACCAGAACATTCAAAACCAGAATATACTCGTTACATACATCAATTCCCGAATATTCAAAAACAGATTCGCGCATTGTACGAAAACTTATCTAATTTAATCAAAACCTAACCTAGCCTACAATGACCTTCGCTTATTCGGTTTTTGAATGATTTGGGCGAAGCGCTTTCTGGCGATACGCGATTCTGTTTTTGAATTTTCGGAATTTGAATGATTCTGTGCCTGCATATTGTGGTTTGAAATATTTTGGTTTTGAATATTCGGGTGTTGAAGAAATTCTCCCGATTATAATAAATATAAATATAATATAAATAAATAATGTATATACCTATAGGATTTTTCAAATTGTAATGGATAATCAAATTTAAGGTTGCATTTGCCATTTTTTTCTCGGAAGTATCTGTCATGTGACTCTTGATATTTGGAAGTAAAGTATTACGGTTTTTAGTTATGAAAGGCTATACGGCGCATATATATATATATATATATATATATATATATATATATATATATATATATATATATATATATATATATATATATATATATAAATAGTTAGAAAATGCTGTGGGAATTTGGAAGAAACAATACTTAATTCAAAACATCTATTGCTAAATTATTAAAGAAATGTAATGAAATTGATATAGTACAAGATGCAAGATAGCGTGTTTATCATCGTAATAGTTCTTCAAAAAATTTGCTGGAGTAGTGAAAATGTTACTGAAACTCTGAAAATATCTACACTTTCCCCATATTTGTAATACGTTTTTATTATAAATTTGCGTTGTTGCATCGTATAGAGTTTCATAACTAAAACCATAATGCTTTTAATTCACAAAATGTCATATCAACAGTCACACGTAGATATCTACGAGAAAAAAAAATAGCGGGTAATTCAAAAAGCAACCTCAAATTTGAACACCCTATATGTCCGGATTTTAAATTGCTGTCATCCACGAACTCTAGGAATTTTGAAGCATCTGAATTGAAAGAAATAATAATATATGTTTGACATTTAATCAGGAAAATCTGCACAGTCCATCAATTAGAAATTATTAAGTGATATTATGAAAATTCGCGTTCTGTTCAGCGACGAAGCTCATTTTTGGCTTAACGGTTTTGCAAAAAATCAAAATTTCTGTATATGGGCTTTTTGAAGTTACTTGTGTACGCCAAAAAGCCAAGACAATTCAAGAGCTGAAGAAGAACACACGACTCGAAATGGCCGGAGTGAAGTCTCAAATACGCATAATTGAAAATTGGACTTCACGTATGCAAGCCGCCAAATGCAACCAAGGTGGTAATCCCATTGATGTTATTTTCTACTATTAATTTCAATTATTGTACTTTGATTAATTAATAAACGTTTGCTAGAATTTGAATTCGCTCGAATTTTAGCCAATTTCAAAATCCGGACATTGAAAATGAAAAACAGTTTATTCTACAGAGTGCCCATTTTATTTGTTTCCGCCTGAAATTTTAAGAATAGGCTAAACAGAATATATTTCAGGAGTCACTTGGTAAATATTAGTACTTTAAAACCCGATTGCAGAAATGTTCATCACCGCATTGTTCGGCTAGTGGTTTATCAAAACGAACAAATTCGGATCAGTTTCCTTGTTCTTATGGCATTTAAATCATTATTGCTGTCAAAAATCGCGTTGCATTGGTTCGTTTTGATGAACCGCTAACTGAACAATGCATCACTTATGAAATGTAATATGGATTGCTTATTTATGAATTTTCAGGCAGGAACAGATAAAATGGGCACTTTCGGTGTAATAGGCTGCGAATTTTTCAATTGACCCACCTACAAATGATTACAAATAATAAAGACATTAAACACTAAACCTATAGCCTGTCAAAAGTATCTCTCCGGAGGACTAAAAATTGTAGCACAGGTTGTAAATAAATACATCATCCATCTCGTTACATTTTCTCTAAAAAGAGTTTTGTATTTTCTCGTCTGTTTAGCTTGCTTGAAGAACATTAGCAATTCGCGAGCACCAAGGGCCTAGTTGAAGTCGCCACGTAAATTTGTGGATCATAAACTCTGCTGCCGTTAATGTTACATTAGCTTACCAAGTTTGCCAACTTGAGGCCACAAAAACCAGAGTCTTACGTGCGCACTATGAATAATAATGCACAAAAAATCTAGGGCGAATGAACTACGAAAGACAATGTAGTTTTCTTGATGAATGAGGGATCTTTCCGCATTTTATGAGGGGCAGAAAGATAGGAAACGATTCTTAAATTTATTCATAAAAATAAACTAAAAATAAAAATTTCGTTCTGATTGAGACTTTATTTTAACATTTTTTTTAAATATCGGCATACATTTTTAAAACAAGATGTTATTCAGACCAAAAAGGAAGGAGACCTTTTTTTCCTTCATTCGAGAGATAATGAGTTTCTTCACCATAGTAAGAAATTAAAAAAATTGGTGGATTTATAATAAAACAAGATCTTAAAACTGTACGATAAGAACTATTAAAGTTTTAAAAAAGTTCTTAGTTTTTAAAATTTTCGAATTTTTAATGCTCTTAACACTGATCTTAATATCTAACATTGCTATGTCTCTTCACCGCTCTTAGTAACACATCTACTCTATTCCACTATTCCAAATTGAATAACAGTTAAACAGTTGGTTGAATTTATGATGCCTCGCCAGGCAAAAAACACGTGCGTTTATATGGAAAAAAAGGTATGTTGAATGACACACGCAGCAAAATCGTATTCGCAATCGTAGATAAAATTTCCCCTCTCGTGTCGCAAATCGGTACTACGGAAAGCAATCGTACAAGCGCCATATTGAATAAGTGACAGCTGAGTGAGTAGTGTATTAATTAATAATTAAATATTTAAACTTGTAAATAAGTTTTAAACTCGGTTTGTATACACAGTCAACGAAACACAGGGAACAATGTGAACTGCCATATAGATACCAAACCCATCGTACGGCGGCCATCTTGTTTCGAAAATCAGCGCCTCTATCGTTAATTTTGATTGCGAATAGATTGTGTCACGATAAATGCACATTGACTTCGACTTCTTATAAGGCCAACGCGCGCTGGAGCGACCGAAGCGAAGCGAGGCGAAGAGAATTTTTTTCATTCAACGTATTATTAAGTGTATACGCGCACTTTGGAGCAGCGAAGAGCAAAGCAGCGAGGCGACTGACTATTGGCGACTAAAACTACCGATGGCGGCGCTAGTGTTGTAGCATACACGTGCTCTGAAAATGGTATTGTGCTATAAGACCGCATACAGAAACATTGTATAACTAACATTCGTTTTGAAGTATACTAACCCTTCATTAAACTTTTTATAAATAGTGTTAGTAATAATTTTGTGTAAATTATAATGACATTCGAAGAAAGTTATCTTAGACTTATTTCTAAGGAAATGTTTACTTATTTGGAGGCAACAAATTCTTCTCGAAGTTTTATAGAACGGGGAGAATTGTTGAATAGTGGGTTATTTTTATGTGGCATCAATAAACATAGTGCTACAGACTAAAAAAAAATTTGGGCCGTGTTTAAACAAGTGCTCTAGGGTCACAACCTCATGAGATTAGAAGAACTTTAAATTTACAATTGATTATTTACAAGATGCCCTTGTATAGCTGGCCATCATAGTGGCCAGTGCAAACACATTACAGCTGTCTTAATGTTTTGTATAAGATAGTAAAATAGTATCATATATTATTCATGGATATTAAATAAATATGTATTTACTTTTCTTAGTTAAGAATAGAACTAATGTCAAAAATCTTTCAAATTGTTTTAATTACAAGTGTAAGAAATATATTCAATGCTACACATAAAGTGAAAAGTGTATTATTTTACTTTGGTCAGGAAATAGTACAATAATTTTCATTTTTGTTATCATCTTATGATTCGACACTTGCTTTCCCGTTTGTATTTTCCTAATCCAGCTCTCTCTCTTTTGCCGATAGACTCCATTTTCCAAATTTATTTTGGATGTCACTCTTTCTCTCACCAATTTTTGGGACAGATAATTTCTTACTACCCCGGGAATGACAGCCATAAACGCAGCAATTGACGTTGTTAATATTTTTTCGTTCTTTGCTCATATTTCAAAGTAATTTATATGTACTTTAAAACGAAAATACAAACAAGAAACCGGCAAGGAATCCAATGCACTATATATATATTTACTGTGAAGTTGAATAACAGAATACCATTTTCAAGAGTTGCAAATATCGTCCGCTTGAGGGATTCACGTTAATTTTAGTCGTCAATACACATAAGAATACATTGAATGAAAAAACTTCTCATCGCTGCGCTTCGCTTCGCCACTCTTCGCATCGCTCAAGTGTGTCGGCCTTTAAGTTCATCCAACCCATCACCCAGGGGTATTTCGATACTTGAGCGGCCAGGAGCGGATTATCAAATTTACAGCATTATTGTTAATTTTTAATTTATGTACATATTTTTAATATTAGTAAATTTTAAAAAAATATAAATATATTAATTGTAGTAACTTTATTATTAATTTTTATTACATAATTTGTGCTTCTTGATTTAAATTTGGTAATTGAAAAAAATGTGAATAGCTCTCTATTGGTTTCTGAGATGGGCGGAAAAGTCAAGTGCATAGATCTTGACACAAACTATACCAGGAGCAAGAAAAACTTGGACTAGAATACGTAGGTATGTAGTTTTTTTTTGTTAGTTATTTTATTAAATTAATTATTATCCATGCATATTTCCAATTATTGACCACCAAAGTTATTTTAAATATATTTATATATTTTTATAAGTGCTCAGTTATTAGCAAAGTCCACTGTCCACAGCTAATAACAATGGGATATGTGGCCGTAATGGAATTTCAATATATGGGTCAATAAATATATAAATTAACCTCTATAGTTTCTTATTAGATACAATAACAAAAATTAAACATTGTTTTCTAGTAATAAAGTTATTTGAAATTTAATGTTTTGGAGAGTAGATACGGTAACGCGAGTGTTTACGGGAAAAAATCTACCGTTTGATATATTGCCTGTCGCTATCGGTACACTATGACGTCACGATACCCCTTCTTCAAAACTTTAGTAATTTATTTCTCGTAAACTATAAATAATTAATCGATTTTAAACAATACAGGTAGTTTATTTTTGTCTAGTAAATGAAGTGTCAAAAAAATGTGGAAGCCCCATTGCTCACTAATAAGTAGGTTACCGAAAATAAGAAAGGGGGTACCTATATAGAAATTTTTACTTCCTTGTACATAGTAAAGGAAATATTGTAATCGCGAAAAATTTCGGTTTTCAGATTTCAACGGAAATATCCATTTTGACCATTCCTGAATCCATTTTGACTAATTTCGTCGTGACGTCTGTACATACGTATCTCGCATAATTCAAGAACGGTAAGCCGTAGAAAGTTGAAATTTTGTATTTAGGACTATTCTGACATCTAGTTGTGCACCTCCCTTTTTGGTCATTACATAATTTCCAGAAGTGGAACTTTACTTGTAGCCTATAATAGATTTTAATGAAAAACTATTTTAAAATATAATCCAAAAGTTTTCAAATTTGGTATATAAGACTTTTATGTCAATGGAAATAACAGTAGATTTTGGTTAAAATATGATAACCGGAAGTGATATATTACCTGAAGTTATTAACAGTTTTTCTTGAATAGATGCTTCAAATAATAGTTTTAGAAAATTAAATTCTGCGTCTAGCACAACAAATATTAAATTAGCCCTTTGTATAAGCGAGATATGTAAATTTAAAAATTATATACTTTTTGGTTTTTGTAATAAAGCTTGTTATGGATTAGGACAAAAAAGTATAAAAAAAATAATATTATGTTAAATTATGTCCAATACGTCCAATTTTATAATTGGGTCTATACGAGTATTTCATGTTGGTCTTGTGTACAAGGAAGTCGTGTGGTGTCCACATCAGATTTTTACTTCCTTGTACAAAGTAAAGTAAGAATTGTATTCGCGAAAAATTTCGGTTTCCAGATTTCAACGGAAATATCCATTTTGGCCATCCCTGAATCCATTCTGTCTAATTTCGTCGTGACGTCTGTACGTACGTACGTACGTATCTCGCATAACTCAAAAACGGTAAGCCGTAGAAAGTTGAAATTTTGTATTTAGGACTTCTATAACATCTAGTTGTGCACCTCCCTTTTTGGTCATTACATAATTTCCAGAAAAGGTACTTTATTTGAAGCCCATAATAGATTTTAATGAAAAACTATATTAAAATATAATCCAAAACTTTTCAAATTTAGTATATAAGACTTTTATATCAATTGGAATAACATAGCAGAACTTGGTTAAAACATGCTAACCGGAAGTGATATATTACCTGAAGTTGTTAATAGTTTTTCTTGAATAAAATGGTTTCATTTTGATTTTAGAAATAAATGCTTCAAATAAGAATTTTAGAGAATTAAATTCTGCGTCTAGTACATCAAGTATTATTAAATTAGCCCTTTGTATAAGCGAGATATGTAAATTTAAAACTTATATACTTTTTGGTTATTGTAATGAAGCTTGCTATGGATTAGGACAAAAAATAACAAAAAAATAAGAAAACGATGTTAATGTCAAATTACGTCAAATACGTACAATTTTATAATTGGACTATACTTCATATTGGTCTTGCGTACAAGGAAGTCGTGTGGTGTTCATATCAGATTTTTTATAATAGAATTTGAGAAAAAGAGCTTTAAAATTTAAAATTGTTAAAATTTTATTAATATTAACAAATTTTATAAAATACAGGTATGCCATTTTTAACTCTTTATTAATAATATATAAATATTTTCTCTAAATTTGATCAAAGTCACATACTCCATTTGATAAGCGAATTTACGAATTTTTTCAAATCGCCGAAACAAATACTCTGATTACAGCCTATTTCGTTTAGTATTGCGGTCGCAGACTTTAACAGTATGGACCTCTTATTTGACATGCTTGATCTAATGTACAGATTTTTCTTTTAAAGTTTAATTTTATTCATTGTCCAGTTATCCCGGAATCCCTCAATTATTTCCTTATTGACTTAGGCTCGGTCGTTGTGTGTAAATCACCACCAAATTAATTCCAATTATTAAATTTCCTTTACAATTACATTAAGTACGGTCCCGTAAAACAATTACCCGGATCTAGTAGTCCGTTTCACATTCACATGTTCGCACCCCTTCATGCGGCTCAGCTATTCCCTGGCCTATATCCCGCGATCGAAGAGGGCTGATTTATAACTCTGTGTAGAACCCAAGGAAAATGATTTAATAAAGAGCGGTGAAGCCCTATCCTTGTAACATGTGTTTCAGATTTTATTTTATTTATTTTTTCGGGGTTTTAACCACCACTGGACTCATTTATAAAACTGTCAACTCTTGGAAATTGAAATGAAAGTTTTTATGGAGATGTTTGTTGTTGCCATCGTTTGTCATTATTATGCTTTTAATATACACGTCATACTGGGAACAACTGGTAACTAGAAATTACTGCTATCTCCGAATGGTTTCAACATCACGTTTTATTACCCATTTCTGGGTGAGCTAATTTGCTTTTGTTTGCGGACTTCAGTAATAACAATACGAGGTATGATAAAAAAGTAACGAGAATTTTTTAATATCGCGAGTTATTCGTTCTTGATTGTGCTCACTTTTGTTTTTTTCGTGATGGTACTATAATCTGTAAAGTATATGTCGAGTTTCATTAATATGGGACGCGTAGTTTATATTGACGAAACATTTCGACATGCTTGATTTTTTTATTAAAAAATCTGGTGTGGCCTACACAATACCTCCCGCCATTACCTGGCAGTTTATTTCTTATAATATAGTCTAATCTAATCCAAGTAACTTCCTTTTTTTAAACCCCTCAACAGGATTAAATCCCAATTACAGAGTGGGTTCACATTCACACACATCCATGCCTTAGTGGGATTCGAACTCGGAGCCCCGAGGGCCCTCATGACATGAGGCATTGCTCTAGCCATTGAGCCACCGGAACTATAATAAAATGAAGATTAAATTTTAAATAGCGGGATAGAATAGAATTCACTAATCCAAAAATGAGGATTAGCTTAAAAAAAATTTTGAATCATAAATTTTTAAAAATCTAAATACATACCTACATATATACTTATGCTAGAAACTGTATTGAATTCCTTTTCTATAGTTCTATTTACCTTTTTCTTTTTAAAACGTTACTTATATTATTTGGAAATGATTAGTTCTTTTATAGTGACATTTATTTGTCAGTTACATACATTTGAATAACTGTGTTTTGTTTGCTTAAAGCGAAGGCTCTGGGATTTAAATTATAGATAATATTATAAATTTATCCATAAAATATATAGAAAAAGTATTAATGCAAATCTATAGAAAATTTAATAATCTTTAATTTTTATAATAGCATTAATCTCGAAAAAATAACATTTAAAGGTATTTTTCGAAGAAAAACTATTTTGAGCTTCTAGTAAAGTGCTATTTCCGGTTATCCGATTTTCACCAAAATCTAATGGGCTTTTTCCATTACAGAAAAAGTTCGAAATACAAGGTTTCAAAATTTTCTGAATGATAGTATTTGATTTAGAGTGAATGTATTGCTGGTTTCGTCACGGAGTCTTCAGCCGTGTTCTTTCGCTGCCTTGGATCAAATCCAACTGATCGTGCGGATTAGATCAGATCAGGTCATGTGGACGCAGACAGAGGCGTATACTTTTAATATTGGCTATGGGTGCACTATTTTTATTTTAAATCTGAGTACCTATATGTTTTTATACATGCAAATAATACAGTCAAGTAACGTACTTATTTTATTATACATATATTAAATTATGTGTATATTTAACATAAATAAAAATAAAATCTATTAAAAAAAATAGTATTCCTAATATTTATATACAGGGTATCTCTAAAACACATAGACATGGCTTAAATACAGATTCCTAGGCCCAAAGTAACACGATTTAACTTAATTTACCAATATATGGAAAATCGAAAGTACGTTTAGTAAAAAAAAAATTGCTTATAGTGACAGAACGCTTTGAATGAAATTTGCTGATAATATATATGTCATCTTTTAAGATTATATTTGTTATTATTGATCTAACCACTAGTGTGTGTATGAAACTTAGGTGTCACGACAATGATACATTTTATGGTAAACGTGTCTGTCAATGCGGAGGTTGTGATATCTGTAACAATTTAGGCAGAAAAAAATAAAATATGAGTGACTGCGCAGTGCAATTTTTAAAATAAATTTCATCTAGCAATCTATCCAAATGTCAAACAACTAATTTTTAATGACAGTAACAATTATTTATCGGTTCTCAATAATTTTCTTCGCAATATCCTATAATTATTAACATATCCCTTTGTTCGGCTTAATAGTTGTATTTTACTGCCATTATTGTGACATGATTAAATAATGTCAGCTTACTCTTAAACAACTTGAAAAGATTGACAACTCATTTTTACAATGTATGAAATATAATTAAAATGATTGGACGAAATTTTTCTGTGGGTGCATTTGCGTCCATGCACTCATGTAGTTCACGTACCTGGCGGGGCAATTCTTGAAAGTGAGATGTCAGTGAGATTTGACAGAAGTAAGAAAAAACGTCGCGTGACTTACATGTCACGTAGTGAGATTTTTTCTTTAATTCTTGAAATAATTTTGTCGTCTCACTTCTTCACATTTCATCTAACTACGTGAAACTTATCTCCCCACCTTTTTGGTTGTGAGAATCAATGTCACTCGCTAATGTTAAATAGAAATTTGCTTAATACTAAATTATATTAACTAATATTATAAATAAAATTATTACAAATATCATGGTTGACGAAAGAGAAGTAGCTGCTGCTGTAAAGCATTTGGAAAATACAGAAATTACTTTTCGAACCAAATTTTTGAAATATTATTTCGGCTGAATACAAATTTAGTGGATCGCTTGGGTGATAATTTAAACCAACCAACCAAGTCATAGATCAGCATTAGGGATACCAACAAAAAATTTAACTACTTTACGTTTTTTGATTTGTGGGTATCCAGCTTGGTGAGGGAAATGACATACATTTAGTTATTATAACTACAGCCTGATTTAAATATTTTGCATATACTTATACAATACAAATATACGTTTGTACGTAGTAAGACATTTTATTTGTAGTTGTTCGATTACGGTAATAATAATAAATAGTTAATATAGAAAATTTAGTTATACGTTAGTCACTCGTAAGCATAGGGGCGGAGAAAATTTGGCCCGCGGGCTGCCTAACACAGACCACTACACTACGGACACGGACTACGGAGACCTACGGACTCAAAATTCAATAAATCTAGAAAAAGTAGTTGCGTATGTCAACATTATCAATACCAGCTAAAATGAAAATAAGAATATCACGGTAAATATGTAAAGGTAATCAAAGAAGACTGCAATGTAGTACTGTCAATGTCAAAAATCACACTTTTATGTCAAATTTTTCACTTGCTAAATCATGGTCAATTAGATAGGTGAAATATAGGCGATTTCGGGCGACATACCCGTTCACTTCTTAGGATCAGTTACGGTCACTTGCGGTATGCTATGGTCAGTGGTGTCGCCAAAAATCAATGGTTCACTTGTTGACACCGTGCTTGGAGGTTATGTATATTCTGCGACATTTAATACTGTCAAAAATAGTGTCTGACAATTAAAATGCATTAACGGAGAAAGATAGTTTTTTCCATATTTGTCCAAAAAAGAGTCAACGAAAATAATGTCACTCTGTTTGACATAAGACCACGATTCCGACTGTTTTGACTTTTGACATTTCAAAAAAATACATGAAAAAAAGAGATAGAAATAGTGAACAGAGAGCTGACCCGACTATTTAGCAAACCCGTTCAGCTGTGTGCACTGATCCAAGCATACCGGGTATGTTGTTCCTAGCGCCCGAATGTGTGAACGCACCTGAACGCAACATACCGCAAGTGAACGGTTGTCCCCCGAAATCGCCTTATAACTCACTTTGTTTCGGGAATTATGAAAGTGAGAAAATATGAAAAGCAATGAGAGTGAGATGAAATTTTATGTCACCTTGTGAGAAAATTCTCATATTTCAAGAATCGGTATCATGGACGCAGATTAGTTTATTCGAAAGAACACAAGTTTTTATTATGATTTGAGAAGTTATAAGTTATATTTTACAAAAAGTCGAATAATAAAAAATACATATAAATACTTCTAGTATTTTCTATATTTACAATAGTTTGTTCTTGTTTTAATTTCTACTAGGAACCTAAATGGTTAAATGTAATCTCTTGTTATGATGGACTGTCATAAATATGATAATTTCTTTCACAGCTTCAGCCATTTTTGAATCTAAAGTGATCTGCTCCTTCCAATCCAAGTTTTTGTTGGAGTAGATGGCACTGATCTGGATTACTTAGTCTTGGGGTGAGGATACTGATCAGAATTCGAAAGAACATGCAATTTACTGATCCATGTAAGACGGATCTGATCCAACGAAGCGAAAGAATGCGGCTTTCGTTTCTACTCACTGCATAACCATACAATCTATGCCTTGTTCTTGTTCTCTCGCATTTTATCTGCTACGGGTGCAACATCCATACGCTTCTATTTCGCATATCCGTATACCTAGCATGGTAAAGCAGCTTGAGACCAAAACTCATACTAATTGTAGGGTAACATCAACATGTTCTATTTAAAGTACAAATGAAAAGCCAGTGTAGTGTTAAATATCCTGCTAAGGTCTCCTACAATTTGTGTTTGTATGTAAAGAGTAATAAGAGTATGTTCATAGGTAGAAGTGATTCATTATCTAGACATAAATAGCTTTGTGAGAAACGCTGAAAATTCTGATTAAAAACTGCCGCGAATATTTCAACTCCTTTGTTTCGTTCTGCGTGTAAAATTCATTAAAAATTTAATTAAAAGAGAACATATTGTAACTTGGCTGATATATGCTCCAATGATTACTTTTATTATAGATATGACGGCTTTCCTCACAGCTCGCTGCTTTCTCAACGCAAAATTGACACAAACTGTCTTTATAAATGAACACCACTAAAGAAATGAAATACACTTTTATTTTATATTTACTTTGACGCAGAATTAGCCTCATATTTCACAAATTACAAACGGGAAGTATGTTTTATACACTTTTTACAAAAGAGAAATATATTTTCCTATTTCGCGTACACAAAGTGAATTTTGTATAGTATTATTCACGAAAGATGACTACTTATGGGTCGTCTGATATAATATTACTTGCAGATAACTTCACTGTATTTCGTATCCATAGCCATGCAATGCGAAATATTTATGGATATATGGATACAATTTTAACTGAAAAAATAAATGTATTTTGTTTCTTTTTAAATAATGCTTAAATATTCTTTGCACCAGGCAAGACATGCTTACTCTATAATGATCAAGCCAGTTATAGAGTATGCAAGTCTTGCCTGGTGGAAAAGAATAGAGATACAGCACTGCAAAGACACACTAAACAAAGTCCAACGACTATCCTGTTTAGGAATCACTGGAGCTATGTCGACCACACCAACAGGGGCAATGGAAACTGCTAAATATACCTCCGCTACACTAAATAGTAAAGGCGAGGGCAGTTAGCGGAGCTTACAGAATGAGAATTCACTCGAGAGAGGATAAATGGAGAGATGGTTGAACCAAAATCTTAAAAGACATAAAAAACAACTCCATCCTTCGAATGGTGCCAGACCGGACCAGCATAAAGTTTACCATCAATAAAACCTACAGGGCAGAAATTCCCATAAGGGAAGCATGGGAACATGTAAATAGTCCGGTGGAAAAAGATGACATAGTCATGTATACAGACGGATCCAAAACACCAAATGGAACCGGAGCAGGAATACATGGAGCTAAAGGTCTGAGGCACAATCAATCGATTCGACAGTATTCCATGCAGAACTGTACGCAATTTTAACCTGCACCAAATTACTACTAGAGAGCCACTTTAGCAACAGAAGAATCTCTATAGTAACAGACAGCCAAGCCGCACTAAAAGCACTAGAATCCTGTGAGACAGAATCTGGACTTGTTCTAGAGTGCATCCACAGATTAAATGCACTAGGAGCGAGGAACAAATTGAAATTAATATGGGTACCCGGGCATTCAGAGATCGAAGGAAACCAGGTAGCAAATAGTCTGGCTCAGAAGGGGACAAGTTTTCCTTTCACAGGACCAGAACTGTCTTTCGGAATCTCAGTGGAGACAGTTAAGCTGGAAATAAAAACATTGCTGAATCAATGGCACAAGAATCACTGGTTGGAGTCACCAGGGCAGAGACTCTCAAAGCTCTTCCTAAATGAACCAACCAAGAAAAGAACGGAGCGTTTACTACTAATGAGCAAACAAGACGTTAGATTAATAACAGGACTCCTAACAGGACACTGTCTACTAAACAAACACCTACACACGATGGGACTAACACAAGAACCAACATGCAGGGGATGTGGTAAAGAGGAAGAAACCCTTCAGCACCTTATATGCCACTGTGAAGCCTTTACGAGCAGCAGATATAATATCCTCAAGAAAACCCTGGAGTTTATTAAACAAACAGAACTCCTAGAATGGGAGTAAATCTGGAGGGTATAATAGATCTACAGGTCGCAGTACAGGGATCCACAGGAGACCACCTCTTTTAATATAATAATAAATAAGGCTTTTCTCAAAATTTAGCGTAAACAATAATAAAATAATAATTTGATTTGAATGTCAACGCCACTGAAGAAACATTAGTACAGAGGGCAGTATAGTAGATAATTACATTTCTGTAACGTTATACGTTACTGCCATTTTTGGTGTGTTAGAATGAAATGACACTATTTACGTATATCTATCACACTACATAAATTAAATAGACATACGTCAAATTGGCAAAGTGATTAGTGCACGAAGCCAACAAAGAAAACTACTGGTCATCAATGGATGATCAATAAGCATAATCGTGTTAGTTTTAGATCAGCAAAAAAATAATGACTAGTTTTAATTCTTATACAAATTCAAATCAATAATTTTTTTAAAAAATACGTCATATAATCTTTCTCTTTCTAACACAAAATATTACTATGCTATTGCTATAAAATGCTGTGTATTCTTTCTTCGAACAAATGACATTGAATAGTCATCTTTCGTGAATAATAGTTTACAACAGTTTTTGTCAAAAACAGAATTACCTACAATGAACAATTTTGTATAAATTTTTTTGGGGATTTTTTAAATTGTGAAATTGGTAACAGTGTTAAGTGTCAAAATCTTTCATCTTATACTTCATTTCACGTAAGAAAATAGTGATGGGAAGATAGGTGCAGTTTGATCTTCCTATCACTATTTTCCTACGTGAAATGAAGTATAGTTGTCATTTCTTATGGAAAATTACTGAAATTAGATTTTTTATCGTAAAATATTTACATAAAACAGTAAAGCACTTGTCATGACATAATAAATATAAATTTTAACTCTAATCTAACTAGTAATAACTGTTGTCAAAATGTTAAATGTCAAAATAAATTAAATTTAAATTTTTAAACTGTTAATATTACCAACCTTGATATTTTACTATTTCTTTCAATAATAATTTTGAAATAGAAGTAAATTAATGCGAAATATGAAAAATAGTATGAGAAACACGTATTACAATGCCCATTTGTAATATTCGTACTCGTATTACAAAAAGGATTATTGTAATATTGTCAATATACTATTTTGAAATGCCAAATTACAATAGACTTCTAACAAAATATTTCCAAATGAGGGGTTCTACCACAATAACATATTACAACATAGCTCATTTATATTTTGTATTTATGTATGCTATAGCAGTCGAAAAATTATGCACATTTAATAACAATAAAGAATTTCTAGAACTACAGGATCGCATTCAATTTAGACGAAGTTTCGTAAAAAGATAGTGGAAGACCTCCATTAAGGAACTTTCAAAGAAATGTTGTGCGTTTTGATTCATTAAAGTCGGTAATAATAAATATGGTTTAAATTCAGAATAGCCTCCTTTTAACACAATATAGTTTATTACGAGTTTAATCCACAAATATATAATAATAAACATGGTATAAGAGTTAACTACAGAGTGTAAATGAAATAAGTACATCAAATTTAACCAGTAATGTAACTCGACAAGAGCATCAATATTTCTTAATAACTTTTTTTTCTAAGTCTTTTAAATTTTGAGTTAAAATTCTTTATAGATTTGCTGTATACTTCGTTACCCGCCCATGGAGAACAAATGGCTGCTGCCGTATTCAAGTGGGATACAAACAGGTCAAAAATTGTCGGTTATCGGTTACACTTGCAGTCACAGTAATTAATAAACGAATCAACGGAAATAACATTTATTATTAATTAATTCGTAATAGTACAATTTTTAAAATAAAGAAATTTAAATTTGATAACAGAATTATAAAGTTGCGTATTAAACCAGACTTTTAATCACCTGTGAATAGAGGAAGACAAGGAGGAACAAGGTAATGTGGAAGAGCAAAAGCATAATTATTAGGTTATGAGATGATTATTTATCGTCGATAAATCATAATAATTTAAATAAGTTATTCAAAAAATGTAAGTACAAACTTTTGTCCATTTAAATGAGGAACATGAGTACTAATAATTAGTCGTAGTAGTAAATTCAGTCTCATTAATGAACATTATGAGCCATTCCCAAGATTGAAGTTTGTTATATGCTGAAAACATTGAACTTTTTGCACATCGTATGGATACAACTGTTGCTTTTTTTAAAATTGTCATATGTGACACTCTGTATTGTGATAAAGATGTACAAGATTAACAAATGTGCCAATATTAGAAAAGTATTTGGAAACGCTCCGTCTAAATGTGTTGGCAACTCTATAATACTGTCTTTATATCAACCATAAATTAAAATGCAGTAAAGATACGAACAAATAAATAAATCATAGGTAAGTAAATTACAATGTCTGTGTACTCGCTATTTGAAACGTAAGTATTTTGACAGAATTTTACCTTATAAACAAGTTTATTACTAATGTCAAAATTTAATTGCAACAATTGATAAGACTTTCAATTGCCAAAACAAAATTTTTCATAGCTACTGCTACTGCATTAAATTATTAGAAAAGTACGTGGAACTACTCGTCAATTTACAGGATGAAAAAATGCTATATAGGTATAATAAATATACGATTTCGTGAAACAGTTAGTAAGAAATATTTTTGCTCTTGACGAGTTATATTACTGATTAAATTTAATGTACTTATCTCATTTACAGCCTGTATATATATATATATATATATATATATATATATATATATATATATATATATATATATATATATATATATATATATATATATATATAACTCTATAAACTTCATTCTAAACCTCATTTCTCGCCTGGCGGTAGAGAAAATGCCCCAATTTCCCGCTGAAACAAAAAGTGCTGTTTCTATCATGATTTTGGAGTCATAAACAACAAGTTTCTTTCCCGGTGTGGAAAAATATATTTTTCTTGCATTAAGTAACTAAACAAAAGAACATCAGGAACGAACCTCATAGATATTGTGACCGTAGTATTTGTTTTAAATTTTGAAGTTTATCTATCATTTGTAAAAGCCTGTGGCAAGACTATTTCTTTTTTTAATTTTAAGCTATCTCGAGCTTGCTGAGCTTTCCTTTGCAGAGCCATCACATGAGAAAGCCCTGGAGATATCGAGTCTCAATTAGCAGCTGATTTATTTTATAAACGTTTTCTCCGGAGTAGGTTTACGTCTTATTAATTCCGGTCCGGAATCGCTCTACAGCTCCGGGTCTAATGAAACGTCTGACAACCAGAGAGGCTGTGGAAACGAGACTTAATCGAATTAGCAGCAGCAGTGTAAACTGAGCTTACAAATTTACCAGTTACGGTAATCAGCGATATGTTTATTACTGCACCAATATAGAAATGAAGAACAAATCACAAGTTATATAAATTATTTTGGATTGCATTTATTATCTTATATGATCGTAATAAAACGTTCATTGCATATAGTGTCACTTTCTCTCTTTTTATACATTCCCATATTGCGACAAAATTTAATACGCATTTACGTAACTGTAATTTCAGTATTTTCTATGGGATTTTCTAGGAAAAGTAGCATTTTCAAGCTTATTAAAGGAAGACCACCTATTAAGTTCGCTTTATTTGAGTCGTTGGGTTCCTTATCAAAAATTATAACACACAGTTATTTGTATCACTAGTCTAGAAACTGCACTTTGGCGAGAGTGAGTAAGTGAACCTTTAAATACGAGTACTCAAATGCGCAAAGCAGTTTCTGGACGTGTGATGCACAAAAATGTTGTGCTGACTTCTCCATAAATTTATTAAATGAATTTGATTTATTGTTTAAATACAGGGTGCAAATGAAATAAGTACATTAAATTTAACCAGTAATATAACTCAACGAGAGCAAAAATATGTCTTAATAACTGTTTCTCGAAGTCGTATATTTATTATATAACATTTTTTCATCCCGTAAATTCACGAGTCGTTCCGCGTACTTTTCTAATAATTTAATGCAGTAGCAGTAGCTATGAAAAATTTTGTTATAGCAATTGACAGTCTTATCAGTTGTTGCAATTAAATTTTAACATTAGTAATAAACTTGTTTATAAGGTAAAATTCTGGCAAAATGCTCATTTTTACGAATAGCGGATACACATACATTGTAATTACCTACGAGCCCTGCATCAAAAGAATTGGCCTACAACTATTTTTTATAATTATTCGTATAAGAAAATTGTTTACTTTTTAGTCGATTATTATTCCTAAACTAACATTTGAGTTATTGGAATTAATTTATTGCTTAAATTAAATGCGTTATTATCATCAATAAATGTGTAGTTGCCTTGTAAACATATAGGTTGTAGGCCAATTCTTTTGATGCAGGGCTCGTATGGTGAAGTTCTCAAGGCTACGAATTTACACGAAAATCATCCTCTTCCTAATATTCGCACATTTACGTTGTACCACATGCAAAATCTTCGATATTTTCACAGTAGGAGGTACCACATATTACAATTTGGAATATTTTGAAAGAGCAACAGTTACATCCATACCATGTGCAAAAATTTCATTATTTCCAGCACTTCAATTTTGCGAACGGGTTGTCCTGTTCACTTTTAGGGCTAGATTTATTAGAGAAAGTGTCTTTAATAATGAACAATATACTTATCTGGACACAAAAATCGTCACACTAAGAAGGAAACACAATTATCAACAAAAAATATCATTAATTATTTGGGTGGGAATAATATAATCTCACATCATTTAAATGGACAAGAGTATGTACTTACATTTTTTGAATAACGTATTTAAACTATTATGATGTGCCGTGTTGACACACGAAAACTCATCTCATAAACTCATAACTATACTCTTCTTCTATTCACACAAGTTCAGAAACCTGTTTTAATACACAATTTTATAATTTTGTTATCTAAAATTTAAATGTCTTTATTTTTAAAATTGTACTACTACGAATTTATTAATAATAAATATGTTTTCCGTTGATCGTTTATTAATTGCTGTATCTGCAAAAATGCAACCACAACCTGACAATATTTGTGCTGTGTACAACGAACTTTGATCCAGACAGCAGAGGGCCGCAGAGATGTTTGCCAGAGGCGGGTAACCAAATTTTAAACAAATCTTTAAATAATTTTAACTCAACTAGAAAATTTAGAAAAAAAATATTAAGAAATATTGTTGCTCTCAACGAGTTACATTACTGGTTAAATGTACTTGATTTACAAACATAGCCTGAAAAATCAGTAAAGTTATTTTATCAGTTTTGCATTGTAATTTCAAATATAATTACATTTTTATATTTAGCTTAAAATGTATTCATATAAATTATAATTATCAATTCAGTATTAAAAGTTGTAAAATTTTGCTAATTCTTGTGCTGAAAATACTTGTAAGATGACATTTTACCAGAATAATACCAACTTATAACCATAAAAGCCCCTATATTTTTGCCGGCCGAGGCTTATAAAAAACAGTTTCTGGCCGTTTTAGAGTAATGTAAAACTACTTTATAGCGGACAGAGGCGATTAGAAACCATTAGAGACCCTCAGAACCAATTCAAATCGTAATATGCTATTATCATCACTAAACTTGTTTCGTATTATACCATTTTGTTGAAATACAAATACGCCTTTATACGAGATGAGTAAGTCAATTTTTTCTTCTTAATATGTAATAGAATAACTAGACCATCAGTTTGTATTTATCTTAAATTGATAAACTTGCATTGCACGTTTTATGTAAATATTAGCCCATTATCAGCAAAGGCTGCAATATAAAAAAAATGTAGTTACAGAAATTTATTCTACTTGTAGCAATAACTAACCAATAAAGTAGGTATGTTATCTTCATGGCGGCAGAAGAATCCTTACTATTTGCCCGAAAAGTTTTATGTAGGTAAGTATATTAATTTAGAAAAAATACAACATGGTAATTTAAGACCGTGTAATTCTCACTAGAAATGATTAAATATACGAAGAAAATTCTGCCTTTAGCCGGTCAGTCGGTCAGTGCCTAAGGCCTATGGAATTGATCTACGAAAATTAGGTGCATAAACTTTTTTAAAAGCTATACCTTCGGGCCATTAAAAATTCGGGACACCGATTTTTAAAAGGTGCGACAATTCAATCCGAAGCACAGTTTGCAACAATGGAAAATTCGTATGAAGAATGTATGTAGTAGATGAAGGGACTGAGTGCTCTGAAAGCTATAAAGATTAATTAGTAAGATTTTCATACCAATCCCACCATGAAAATATTAAACTATCACTATTAAATATACAAAATAAAAATATTTCACCATGATTTATGATCCATTTCAGGATTAAAAATCTGTTTCTATTTGTAAATTTCAATAATGTATCTCGTTCCATCAGTATCAGATAATTTTTGTCGTAGTGGATCCTTTAATAACTAAATCCTATTCCATGTCCTTTTTATAGCTTTGCAAAGCTATCTCAAATTACATAATTAAATTTTATAGTTTTCAACAAAGGTCCAATTACCCGATCAATTATCGAAGACACTAATACGTGTATCAATATCACCGCTGTGGAACGAAGTTAATATACTTTAACAATTAAATTTTCATTAATTACTGCATTGATAGCGGTTCTCATTAGTTTAATTAATCTCATTACACAGTTCACGCACTCTATGATGGTTAGTTACCGTTTTAAAATAGAGCACTCCTCTAGCTTAGAGCAATAATAATATTTGTTTCAGAAATAACTCGTTAGTTCCTTTTAGAATCATGACGTCTAAAGGACCTACAGTTTTTCGTTGAATAGTTTAATAAAGTACTTGTGATGCATTGAGGTGCTTGATCTTTTATTTTGTGCCGCTATTTATTTTTTAAATCCAACCATGTAGAGTGTGCGGTACCGAAAGGAGGTGAATAATTCAGATTTGGCGTCCGTCCTGTATTTTTAAAGTCTGTGGTTATTTGGGGCACATCGGGGACTCCGGACGGCTGTGAATCTTGCACCAGAGCGCCCCAAACCTTTTTCATTTCCTTCGTCCACTGAGAAATTAGAATGGAAACTAGAACGGTAGTTTCAAGATATTGGTTGTTGGTTACTAAAATTAATATGTTTGCTGTAAATCAATTACTCACAAGGGACCTACTCGTACATCTTATGTTTCCCAAAACAATAGACCTTTTCAATTTAAAGAGATAAAAGATATGCATAATGGGATCTGCGCATAGTAAGAACAACAGATCTATGGCGTTTGTTTCTAAAAAAAATAGACGTAAAATATGAGAATATCTCAGATAACTTTAAAAAATCTTATCGAAATAAGTTACAAAAGCTTTTATTAAAGTGAAAACATCTAATGATGCAAATTTTCACTGAGAATACAGGTATTTTAATGACTTTAATATATTTGACGTTTCGTTTGACAGCCAAGTGGCAGTTGTTCGCGCCATTTTCTCACTATTTGCAGCGATAGAAAGAGATAGCCGTTAAATTGAAAAGGTCCATTCGATTTAAGTATGGGTCAATTTCTCAAATGTGGTGGAAATAGGTATTACCAATTATTCAAAATTTCAAACATTCAAAATTTATTATTACAAAATCAATGTTTCGGTACAGGTTTTGGTAGGGTCCGTGAAGTTGGAGTTACAATATCACAATGCCACATCTTGCTTCATATAGTAATATTTTGCTCACTTTTTGCTATTTTTGCTGTACATCATGAAATTTTTGCTATAGCTATTCTCAAGTTATAAACAAATAAAAAATGTAACTCCATCTTCACGCTGGTATTACAACTAACTTAAATCGAAAATGCTTTGGCACTGCCATACTTTGCTCATTTTTTGCTATTTTTTGCTGTATAGCATTAATTTTTTGCTTAATCCATTCTTAAGTTATAATCAAATTAAAAATGTAACTCCATCTTCACGCTAGAGTTACAACTAACTTAAATCAAAAATGTTTTGGTACTGCCATATTTTGCTCATTTTTTGCTATTTTTTGCTGTACAGCATTAATTTTTTGCTTAATCCATTCTTAAGTTATAAAAAAATTAAAAATGTAACTCCATCTTCACGCTAGAGTTACAACTAACTTAAATCAAAAATGTTTTGGTATTGCCATATTTTACTCATTTTTTGCTATTTTATGCCGTATAGCATGAATTTTTTGCTTAATCCATTCTTAAGTTATAAACAAATTAAAAATGTAACTCCATCTTCACGCTAGAGTTACAACTAACTTAAATCAAGAATGTTTTGGTATTGCTATATTTTACTCATTTTTTGCTATTTTTTGCTGTATAGCATTAATTTTTTGCTTAATCCATTCTTAAGTTATAAACAAATTAAAAATGTAACTCCATCTTCACGCTAGAGTTACATCTAACTTAAATCAAAAATGTTTTGGCATTCCCATATTTTACTCATTTTTTGCTATTTTTTGCTGTACAGCATGCATTTTTTGCTTAATGTAACTCCATCTTCACGCTAGAGTTTTAGGAATGCATACAAACTCCTAAATACACACATATCAATCAGTACATTTCTTGGCATATACATTTTTCTATCGTACAAATATGTCACTTGAAGTTATATTGCCCTGTTCATTTCTCGCCATGTACATTTGTTACTGTGTACAAATCTATACCATGAAGTTGCTGCGCTTCAAAGAATTCAAACTTGGCGCGTTAACTGCATCTCGAATTACACTTCAAAAACAAAACGTATTTTAATAAAAACATGTGTAATATTTGCATTATGTTTTAGGCTAACTTTACGTTTCTAGTTTTTATTAAAAGGAATAAAATATATTTTATTTTCGAAGTGTACTTCGAGATGAGATAACGCGCCAAGTTCGAATTCTCTGATGGGCAACTTCATGGTATAGATTTGTACAGTCACGAATGTACAAGGCCCAAAATGTATAGGCAATATAACTTTTAAGGATATATTTGCACGTTAGGAGAATATACATGCCAAGATATGTATAGAGTGATATACTCGTATGTGCAGTTCGGACTTCGTATTCCAAGCCGAATTTTTTGCTATAGTTAATCTCAAATAAATAAAAAATCTGGTATGGCTAACACAATACCTCCCGCCATTAACCGCCCGAGTCACAAAAAATATTAAGCTAATCCCTATTTTTAGATTAGCAAATTTTACTCTAATTTTGGCAGTTTATTTCTTAAAATATAGTCTAATCTAATCCAAGTAACTACCTTTTTTGATAATAAAATGAAGATTATATTTTAAATACCGGGATAGAATAGAATTCACTAATCCAAAAATGAGGATTAGCTTAAACTTTTTTACGAATCCTTAATTTTTATTAATCTAAATACATACCTAGGTACATATTTACTTTTGCTGGAAACTGTATTGAATTCCTTTCCTATTGTTCTATTTACTTTTTTCTTTTAAATACGTTACTATTATTAATTTGAAATGATTAGTTTATTGACAGTGACATTTATCTGTCAATTACATACATTTGAATAACTGTCTAAGGAGTTTTGTTTGTTTAAAGCGTAGGCTCTGGGATTTAAACTATAGATAATTTTGTAACTTTATCCATAATATATGTAGAGATAGTATTAATGCAAATCTGTAGAAAATTTAATAATCTTAAATTTTTATTATAACGTTAATTTCGAAAAAATAACATTTAAAGGTATTATTCGAAGAAAAACTATTTTGAGCTTCCTATAAAGTGCCATTTCCTGTTATCTGATTTACACCAAAATCTAATGGAACTCCAACTTCATAAATCAAACTAACTTAAATAGAAACTTGCCGCTATTAATGTCTATGTTTACACGTATAGCAAAAAAGTACTTTGACTTGACTTTGATTTTCAAAAGGCGACTTTTGCCGTTGTGTAAACACTCTCGCCTATAACTTTTCTTCCTAAAGTCAAGTCCAAAATAAAATAGACTTGACTCATATAAGTGACTTTTAAAAAGTCGTATGAACCAACGAATGAAACATACTTTACTTTACTAACAGTGATATCAAATTTTCATCCACAAATTTCTTGTAATTAGATATTTAATTACACAATTTTGTGTTTTATATCTAAATTTAAAATTTTCTCGAATCTATTTCGCAGCCAATATTGTTGCTGCATTGTTATATTATTTAAAAATATCGCGCTTAAATTTAGAAACTGTAGTTTACTATCTGTTTTTTCTATAAATAATTTATTCTTAATTATGATTATATGATAATAGTTAAATAGGTAACTTACATCACACGTATTATAACCAAACTTTACTTTGCTGCCAAAGTCAAAGTTGAGTGAAGGACAAGTAACAAACGTAAAGTAGATTTGACCTTACGTGTAAACGCACCATTAGATCGACTTTTCATAAGTCGCCTTTTGAAAGTCAAGTCAAAGTAAAATTTTCTCATACTTGTAAACGTAGTCATTATCTTGTTAAATTCATATTTGGAAGAAAGATGAAGAATATGGAATGAGAATAAACATACAGATAACTAAAGTAATGAGAATAGCTGCGGAAGAGGCACCCATATACATATGATTGGAAGCAGATAGGGTAAAACAAGTAATTATTTAGGTATCTATTTATCGTAATCAAACCATACATAACATAGTTATTAAAAATACAAAATATACTAATATAAAATCGTTAATTTGGTAGTAATATAGTATATTAGGCCAGGTACATCACTTGGCATTAACTAGGACGGCGAGAAAAACCAAAACCCTGGCAGAGAAGTGATCTAGCTAAATTGTACTTTTCCAGAAAATTCACAATTTAGAGCTGCTGATGTTGCTTTAGCCAGGTCTTCTCTCGTGCATTCCTTTTGTAAGTTGGTGCCAATGAGCAGGTGAGCAATTGTTTGTTTGTACGTGGCCACATGACCATAGATGCCAACAAGAACGCACAGAACTCACTTTAGGAAATTCGGGGAGGTTATTGTTGATGAGTTCTGTGCGAAAGGTGACGTTATTAATGGTATTTTTTAAAGTAAGTAAATAGTTACATGAAAATGAAGTGATTTTTGTCCAGGTGGCGGAAAAACTTTCAAATTAGAATATGAGAAGTCGCTTTATGAAGTGGATGTCCTTTTCGTGAAATGTATAATTACATCTTCTGGATTCAACATGTACATGTATCGTATAATACTTTACATAAAATTTTAAAATAAAATATTCTTCTGCAGTGATGGATTTACGCATAGGCACAGTAGGCACGTGCCTACGGCGGCAAATTTTCGGGGGCGGCAAATTTTTTAGAAATTTAAATTTTAATAAATATTCGCCGATCAAAAAGCGCGACGTTTTCTGATGGTAAATTCATATAAAGTAAGATTTTTTAAATACTTTTTATTATTCTAGTGAATTTGTAATTTTCGTGTTTTTCAGGGACTTAGGTGATGGAATATGTGCTCTATTTTCAACAAATATCCAAATAATAGAAATCATGTTTTATACTTTTCAGGGCCGGCTTGAGGCAGGTGTGAATGGTGCAACGCAACCGCACCAGGCCCCAGCCTTCAAAGGAAAAAAAGCCCCGCGATTTGTAAACAATTCATATGTATTTACTACTAATTAGTAAAATATTTTTGTATTCTTTAAAATTTTAATCTTACAACTCTTCAGATTAAAAAGAAAAATTTGATGTCTACAATAAAATTATTGATTACAATAATGAAAATGACTATTTACATAAATAATTATATATTTTAGTTTTCAATTTATCACAGTCTTCTTAATTTGCCGTCCATAGTAAATGTCTAAGCAGCGTAATGCCTTGGCGGTCATTCAATCTCAAAATCTTATGTACCTAACATAAAATGAAAATGGCAAGAAGTATTGTGCTAGTCACAACAATTTTATTTATGAGATTAAAAAAGCTGTCAATCTGATGGTGCAGGTCTTAGATGTTCGTAGAAACTACCTATACAGAAAAATAATTTGAATATGAATTTTTACCTCTCGCTAAGAGAGGTATTGGATTCATTCTAAAAATCCAGATTTTACTGAATAAGCACGTTTTAAGGTCCCTAGAATCCGATTATTACATTTTAACGATGATGTCCGTATGTATGTATGTATGTATGTATGTATGTATGTATGTATGTATGTATGTGTGTGTGTGTGTGTGCGTGCGTGCGTGCGTGCGTGCGTGCGTGCGTGCGTGCGTGTGTGTGTGTGTGTGTGTGTGTGTGTGGATGTTGGATCCATGATTTCTCAAATTCTATAAGACTTAAGACATTTTTAACTACGGATTCCTCAATCTAACAATAATGGGAAGAGTTGATTAAGTTTTGGTAACAATTGGACAACCGGAAGTAGTAGTTACAAGAAAAAAATCATCTAAATATTATTTATCGAAAATTTATGTAAATACTTATATTAAACAACGTTAAATTCTTTATTCGATAAATATAAATTCATTATTATATCTTCTATAGATTTGGAGATAACGAAATGCATATAAAATAATTTGATGTAAAAATTCTCAGATCAAACTACTTCAAGGCAAGAAATTCAAATGTTTGTAATTGACACATAAATGTCACTGTCAAAAATATTTGTATGATACTGTCAAAAATATTTGTACATCATTATGAAGATTATGAAAATAAAAAAAGTCAACAACGCAAAAGAATATACGTAAAAAAGAATGTAAAAGGAATTTGCGAAAAAATGACGAATATAAAGAAAAAGAAAAGGAAAGTAGAAAAAGAAAATTTCAGGATATTGAATATAAAAAAAATGTATGTATTGTACACAATTTATATTAAAATATCCCATAGATTTTACAAATATTTGTGAGAATTATTTTGTAGTGAGACTTGAATATATGTATTTGTAATTAAAAATATTTTTCGTTTAATGCGTAAAACCAAGTAAAATATCTGGCGAGAGGTTATGTGCTGGCCACTGGAACCGGGTTCAATCCCGACCGACGCCAAATATTTCGAATTTTAAATGGCACAAAACTGACCCCTGTGGTGCACTCTCCACGCCAGAAATGAGTGCCCGTGAGGTGACGCCTGGTAAACGCCCGCACGGTACAAATATGTCATTATCATTACCGAAATTTCTGTTATTTTCAAGAGCCCCACAGTAAAATTTTGCACATTACCCAACAAAAGATCAAGCCGGCCCTGTCGGTAATTGTAACGTATCTTTAATTTTACATTTATTAAATTATTAAAAATTCAAACTCATCTTAAATTAATCAAAAATAAATCAAAAGCAAATAGTGGAAATATTAAAAAAAATAATATTTCACCATTATTATAATTTTTGGTTAATATTTAAAAATTAGTTTTATTTCGTCCGTTAAAAAACTGCACTTTCTCATTAAAATGTGTTCATTAAGTTTGTAGGTATTTTTCAACATAATAAAAGCAGAAAGAAAGGTACATTTTTGTAAAGCAAACGGGTGAAAAAATTAAATGCTATAGCAATTTTTTATTCACTCTTATATTGTAAACAAAAAAAAAATTGTATGCAACTAGAGTAAAACCTACTGCTCGTGTGGTCAAACTTCCTATTCGTGAAATGAGACTATACTTTTAATATTCTAAAATGGCGGCAATTTTCTGGGTGTCTACGGGCGGCAAAATTCTTAATCCGCCCCTGTTCTTCTGTTTAATATTGTTTAAATTAATAAACATTATTATATATTTTATAAAATCAAAAATAATTTTATATTTCATTACTGGCCAGTAGCACCGCTTATAGTTAATGCCTTAAGTATAGATTAACAAAAAAAGTGCATATCGAAATTTTGACAGTAATAAGTATTTAACAAATCATTAGACATTTCGTTTATATTGCCAATTTAACCAAAAGTTAAAATTTAACTACACGCAGTGCAAGTTCAACTGGCTATATAAATTTTAATTTAATCTTAAATAAAAATTTGTAATATGAATATATAATGATAACCTACTAAATGATTTTTGTAAATGCTACAAATATATTTGTTTATATTTTCTTATTTATTTATTTATTTATTTATTTATCTATTACATTTTATTTCATGTCACTGTTAACTAGCAAAAAACTTATAATTTTATTTTAAATGTATAATTTAAATTTTATTTACATACAAAAGTAACCATCAGTTTTAAATTCTACTTCTGCGATATGTTCCGCGATTACAAATGTTACGGATTTGAAATATTGACTCATTTAGAGCCAGTTACACCGCTTGAAGTTAAATATTAATTATTGCTTAAATAACAATATCGTATCGAAACTAAATGTCAAATCAGTTGTTAAATATATTAGTATATTTTGTATTTCTAATAACTATATGTTTGGTATGATTACGAAGAATAGATACCTAAATAATTACTTGTTTTACCCTATCTACTTCCAATCATATGTATATGGGTGCCTCTTCCGTAGCTATTCTCATTACTTTAGTTATCTGTATGTTTATTCTCATTCCATATTCTTCATCTCTCATCCAAATATGAATTTAACAAGATATTAATAGCGGCAAGTTTCTATTTAAGTTAGTTTGATTTATGAAGTTGGAGTTAGAAACATTTTTTTACCTCCCGCTACCATTGGTAAGGGAGGTATAGGGATCGTGCTAAAAATCGCATATCGAGATTTTGGTAAAGGAGTAGGTTCTAAGGTCCCTAGAAACCAATTTTAACATTTTCACGATGATGTGTGTATATGTGTATGTATGTGTGGATCCTCACTCTAACTCAAATACTATTATTCAGAAAATTTTGAAACCTTGTATTTCGAACTTTTTCTATTGTGGAAAGAGTCCATTAGATTTTGGTGTAAATCAGATAACAGGAAATGGCACTTTATAGGAAGCTCAAAATATTTTTTCTTCGAAAAATACCTTTAAATGTTATTTTTTCGAAATTAACGTTATTATAAAAATTAAAAATTATAAAATTTTCTACAGATTTGCATTAATACTATCTATACATATAGCAAAAAATTCGGCTTGGAATACGAATTCCGAACTGCACATACGAGTATATCACTCTATACATATCTTGGCATGTATATTCTCCTAACGTGCAAATATATCCTTAAAAGTTATATTGCCTATACATTTTGGGCCTTGTACATTCGTGACTGTACAAATCTATACCATGAAGTTGCCCATCAGAGAATTCGAACTTGGCGCGTTATCTCATCTCGAAGTACACTTCGAAAATAAAATATATTTTATTCCTTTTAATAAAAACTAGAAACGTAAAGTTAGCCTAAAACATAATGCAAATAGTACACATGTTTTTATTAAAATACGTTTTGTTTTTGAAGTGTAATTCGAGATGCAGTTAACGCGCCAAGTTTGAATTCTTTGAAGCGCAGCAACTTCATGGTATAGATTTGTACACAGTAACAAATGTACATGGCGAGAAATGAACAGGGCAATATAACTTCAAGTGACATATTTGTACGATAGAAAAATGTATATGCCAAGAAATGTACTGATTGATATGTGTGTATTTAGGAGTTTGTATGCATTCCTAAAACTCTAGCGTGAAGATGGAGTTACATTAAGCAAAAAATGCATGCTATACAGCAAAAAATGAGTAAAATATGAGAATGCCAAAACATTTTTGATTTAAGTTAGATGTAACTCTAGCGTGAAGATGGAATTACATTTTTAATTTGTTTATAACTTAAGAATGGAGTAAGCAAAAAATTAATGCTATACAGCAAAAAATAGCAAAAAATGAGTAAAATATAGCAATACCAAAACATTTTTGATTTAAGTTAGTTGTAACTCTAGCGTGAAGATGGAGTTACATTTTTAATTTGTTTATAACTTAAGAATGGATTAAGCAAAAAATTCATGCTATACGGCATAAAATAGCAAAAAATGAGCAAAATATGGCAGTACCAAAACATTTTTGATTTAAGTTAGTTGTAACTCTAGCGTGAAGATGGAGTTACATTTTTAATTTTTTTATAACTTAAGAATGGATTAAGCAAAAAATTAATGCTGTACAGCAAAAAATGAGCAAAATATGGCAGTACCAAAACATTTTTGATTTAAGTTAGTTGTAACTCTAGCGTGAAGATGGAGTTACATTTTTAATTTTTTTATAACTTAAGAATGGATTAAGCAAAAAATTAATGCTGTACAGCAAAAAATAGCAAAAAATGAGCAAAATATGGCAGTACCAAAACATTTTTGATTTAAGTTAGTTGTAACTCTAGCGTGAAGATGGAGTTACATTTTTAATTTTTTTATAACTTAAGAATGGATTAAGCAAAAAATTAATGCTGTACAGCAAAAAATAGCAAAAAATGAGCAAAATATGGCAGTACCAAAACATTTTTGATTTAAGTTAGTTGTAACTCTAGCGTGAAGATGGTGTTACATATTTAATTTGATTATAACTTAAGAATGGATTAAGCAAAAAATTAATGCTATACAGCAATAAATAGCAAAAAATGAGCAAAATATGGCAGTGCCAAAGCATTTTCGATTTAAGTTAGTTGTAACACCAGCGTGAAGATGGAGTTACATTTTTTATTTGTTTATAACTTGAGAATAGCTATAGCAAAAATTTCATGATGTACAGCAAAAATAGCAAAAAATGAGCAAAATATAACTATGTGAACCAAGATGTGGCATTGCGATATTGTAACTCCAACTTCACGGACCCGTTTTGGTATAGGTACATTTACACTTTCATCAATGTCTACAAATATTAATGTAGTAATTTCTTGACTGCTTGTAGTATATTTTATACCGAAACGTCGGTTCTAAAAGAATAAATGCGGTATACAACTGAGATGTCGAATATTTGTTAACGCCTATTTTGTTTCAAAATTTATAGATAAGTGATTTGTTGTTAAAAAATGAATATTTGTTGAGTTACTACTAAAAATGACGGTTTTTCGAAACACCTGACTATAGAATACAAAATGTAGCTTCTACAGTAAATAAGTAGGTATACAGAAAGAACACTAGAAACCGTGATATAGGTGTATAAAGTGAGAAAAAAGTTTTTCTCGAATATAATCTGTCCCAAAAAACATTATTTTGTGCTCTTTAAATTGACAAAATCGAATCGAAACGAAACCAAACGTCAAATGAGTAATTAAATAATGCTGTCAAAATTTCCATCTGCATTTTTTGTTTAAGTCTGGTTTAAAATATAAGGGTCAGCGGTATAACTGGGCATTAGAGAATAAAATTTAGAATTTTGAATGCTAAAATCTTTAAATTTACGTTTTTGGTGCCCAAGTAAAATTAGTTTAATGACATGGTGAAAATGGTTTTAGAATGCGAGTATTTCAAGAATAAATGTCATGGAAACTGTCAAACCAAGTAGCCTGTCAAAAATAGGTACCTGACAGTTTGACAATACTCACTTTTTGAAATATCGCATACTAAATCTGTTTTTATCACGTCTTTAAATTAAATTTACTTGGGCATCAAAAGTGCCAATATAAAATTCTGAATTTTATTCTCTAAATTTCTATTTTTAAATCACTACATAACGTTTTACGGGACAGATAATATTTGGGTCAAACTATTTTCCCATGTTAAACGCCTATGACACAAAGTTAATTAGTTATACTGTTTATTTCGATTAACTACCTAATCCTTTTGATAACGCGACAAACGTATAACTTCTTACGAAAATACATGACACCCCTGACAAAAATGTAGGTATACCTATACCTACAATGTGACAGTGTGTCACTATTTTTAGTTACTATGTAATGTTTCCTATATGTTGTCAAGACATTCATATATTTTTTTATCGGCAAAAGTTAATACTGTTTCGATTCTATTTTTGTGACTTCTTTGGATTAACAAAAAATTAAGCGACACCCAAACTTCTGAGTACTGACATCTATGAGTGACGCGACACATTGGTTGGGAAGCACTGGGTTAATTGGTTATTATGATTGTCAGACAAACTGCAAGTACTCGGCTTACTGACTTTTGCAACTTGTTGGTATGCGGAACGTTGAACAGACGGTTTTTCGTGGTAAACAGGTTAATTATGGTTACTATTCCAGTTAACCGGTTAATATTTTCTATAGTTTTCGACAGTATTAATGCCAGCCCCTGGACTCAGAGGTCTATGGTTCGAATTCGGGCCAAGTCGGAAATTTTTCAAGAAATTTTTCTCGACTGGCCTTGATCGGTACCTTCTCTCGTTACATTTCCAAGTTGGGATACAATTAACTTGGCAACCACAAACCTATTTGGCACCGGCTTCTGGTTGTAACAAGGGCCTGCATGGGCGGGCAACGCACATGACATCTAAGTAAGAAACGTCGAGGGTATGTAAAAGCAAAATTAATAGGTGATGGGTGTAACCACGAAATGCGTTACAGTACAACACAGGACAGTATATATATATATATATATATATATATATATACCGGGTGTTTTTTTTCAAAGTGCAGGTAGGAGATTATCATAGGAAATTAGTTCTTTGCGGACTGTTGCCCCCCGTTTTAATTTAGATCGTTGGATGTGGTATCAATAGAAAGATAAAAGAATTCTGTATTAAATGACACCAAATACATGTAAATTATATAATATTTTGGTCCCATAAACTAATTATGAAATTTATTCAATTTTGTATTAACAGCAATAGCCATGGCATATTTGAACAAAAAGATAAACACATGTTCTACATTTTTTCTGTCAGAATTTGTTAGGTATGATTTTTTGTGCTATTTTCCTTTTACGTTACCTATACTAAATTGTAAACGTCTTATTACATAGCTCAGTCTCTAGTGGTAAAGAAAGTTAAAAAAAAATTACGAGCTGTTAAAACTATAGCAACATGTATACAGATTTATTTATTCATTATTTCACTTCGCCATATGTTTCCAAAGACTATTTCGATCAAATAGTTTTTTGTATTGTGTTATAGGTTGCATTTTTTACCTTCCGTCACCTTTAGGTAAGGAAGGTATTGTCTTTGGTCAAAAAAATCGGTGGTGAGTTTTTGATGAATAAGCACGTTTTAGGGTCCCTAGAATACGATTTTACTATTTTAACGATGATGTCTATGTATGTATGTATGTATGTATGTATGTATGTATGTATGTATGTATGTATGTATGTATGTATGTATGTATGTATGTATGTATGTATGTATGTATGTATGTATGTGTGTGTATGTATGTGTGTGTGTGTGTGTGTGTGTGTGTGTGTGTGTGTGTGTGTGTATGTGTGTGTGTGTGTGTGTGTGTGTGTGCGTGTGTGTGTATGTATGTGTGTCTGTCTCTGTGCTGTGTGTGTGTGTGTGTGTGTGTGTGTGTGTGTGTGTGTGTGTGTGTGTGTGTGCGTGCGTGTGTATGTGTGTGTGTGTGTAACAAAATTTTCGTCTACGATAACTTCCATACTACAATTCTAAAAATTATAATTCTTTCGTATTTCTCTTCGTTACATCCATGTGAAGAGCTGATTAGATTTTGGTTAGAATTGGACAACCGGAAGTACCCTCATTTGAAGATTTTAACATCTTTTCTTGAAAAAGCTATGTTAAATATCATTTTTTCACATTTAATGTTATAAATATTAAAGAATATTTTATTCTCTATACGATTTGATTGCATTTTATACTTAATATTAAATGGATATAGAGTTAAAAATTTATAAAGAAATTAAATTTCAAAAAGTAGCCATAGCTGTGGAAACAGTTACTATATTAAGAAAATTCTGATTGAAAGATGTCAGTGTCAAGTGAAATTGACATAGTGTGTTTGTCTTATAATTTACTGGAAATATAGGATCTTTTGCTATAAATTTTCTGTATGGAATTTGCATAAAATACATAAAACTGCCGGAAGGTAATGTACAAGAAATAGAATCTTTAGTAAGGAACTTTCTGTATTAAATTTGTACAAATTACATAGAACTGATGGAAGGTAATGTGCTGGCCACATCAGATTTTTTTTCTAATTATTTGCGATTCAGTGTATCATAAAACATTATACAATGCTCAACCGTTACCCGAAATTTACGTGCTTCGCTCACTTGTAGGTACCGTGCATACCTGTAAAGTTCTGAGTAAGGGTCTAGCAATGTAAATTACTATTAATTTTTTCCCTCATTCCTGGATGTGTTAGTTGAAAGAACTGGCAATGAGATCAACACCTCGATATATCGAAAACCTACACATACCGGAAGATACCTGAACATCTAGTCAAATCATCCACAAAGCACAAAAATAGAACTTTGTTAGATAGAGCTAAGAGCCACTGCAGGAAATATGCAGTACACTAAAAAACAACGGTTACACAGATAAGTGCATCAAAAATACCATTAAAAAGCACAATAAGACACCCAAGGAAAGCAAAATGGAAGAAGAGGAGAAAAAACTGTATATTCCAAATGTCAAGGGCGTTTCAGCTGCAATAAGAAGAATCAGCCAAAAATTTGGAGCAGTCACAAGGTTCCAGACTACTACAACCTTAAAAACCATCTTATCAACAACGAAGCCAACAACAACAAGGATCAACAATGGAATTTATCAAGCGGAATTTATGAATGCGGAAAAGCTTACATAGGAGAAACCAAAAGGCCACTAGAGATCCGGATGAAAGAACATAAACGACAAACAGAGAGAGAGGAGACTACAAAATCCGGAATAGCGGACCATGCATGGGAACATCACCATCGAATACTATGGGACCAAGCAAAAGTCATATCCAAGAAATAACGTACATACAAACTAAAATTCAAAGAATTCACATACATAATAACAATTATCATTGAATATAAACCAACAGAGAACGACAGAACTTCCACAGCCGGGTGAACAACCAGAACCAACCAATGACGTATCCCTAATACGCTTGAACACCAAACCACGCTTGATCACCCTCACTTTACTAGATATAAGGCTCGTAGTTTAAGGAATTAGTTGTAGTATCAGTTCACCTGATGACGGTAGCAGATGTTTAGTTACTGAAACTGAATAAAGATAATGGAAGCCCAGAAATCAGTTTAATTTAATAACGAATCATTATCTTACAAATTTAAAGACAAAAATCTGTAAGTCTTACAAATATGTAAATGTGTAAAAAACTGACAAAACCGCATTTATTTTTGTTGTTTTTGTTTATTATTTACAGATTTACAGACCTGCAAGACTTACAGATTTGTCCAGAATTGCAACATAAAAAAGCATCCACCATTGTTCACTAAGTACTTAGTAGTAAAAAAAATACTAGTTAATTGCGAAGGTTGTATGAGAATAGGTAAAATTAGAATGAATTTAGGTAGTGTAAAATGTTGCGATGCGCTGTTTGGCTGGTTCGGCTCGGCGTCAGATAGTCGCGTTGTTTGGGGGTTAGTGCGTTACTGGTGTCCTGCCATCTTGGAAATCGGCCAGATCCGGAAGACGATATTCATTGCTTGTCTCTGGCCTGGATGTGGATGTGTGTGTGTGGGCATG
Source organism: Harpalus rubripes (assembly GCA_963082715.1). Taxonomy (NCBI): domain Eukaryota; kingdom Metazoa; phylum Arthropoda; class Insecta; order Coleoptera; family Carabidae; genus Harpalus; species Harpalus rubripes. The sequence continues at coordinate 20,199,004 of OY720464.1, forward strand.
TGGCAGGCACAAGTCACATCGTAGGCGGCCGCCGAATCGCTCAATTGTTTGCCCTGGGCTAACATAACACAACCATGCATGTGTCGCAGAATGCCGTAGTAGTGGTAGTGGTGGCCCAGTTTTTAACTTACACCCTCAGGGTCAACGAGGATCGGATCGTTCAGCGCACATATAAAACGAGGGCTGCGGATAGTGCTACATACTTAATACGAGTAGACATATTTCTTGCACGGTTAAGGTTCAATTCAGAACGATATCAAACTTATTTTAAAATAGTTGTGGAGCTCTCTCCACGTCAGCTTTGATGGATTTGTTAAAATATATTAAAAAGTCACAATAAACGATATAAAAAGGTAAATATATAATTATAATTTTAACTTAATGCACAAATAATAGGATAAAAAATACAAAATCAATAACTTGTTTTTACAATATTCAGAATATAATGTTTCATAAATAAAAACTATATTAAGAATAAAAAATCTGATGTGGCCAGCACATCGTCAGTTCTATGTATTTTGTACAAATTCCACACAGAAAGTTTTTTTGCAAATGATACCACATTTCCAGTATATTACCTTCAGTCAGTTCTATGTATTTTGTACAAATTCCATACAGAAAGTTTCTTGTAAGATTCTATATATTTCCAGTAAAATTATAACTCAAACATATTATGTAAATTGCACTTTGACACTGATATTTGTCAATCAGAATTTTCTTAATGTAGTAGATGTTTCCATGTTTATAGCACAGCTGGCTGCTTTGTGAATAAAATATTCTTTAATATTTATAAAAACATTAAATGTGAAAAAGTGATATTTAACAGCATTTTTCCAAGAAAAACTGTTAAAATCTTCAAATTAGGGTATCTCCGGTCGACCAATTATGACCAAAATCTAATCTGCTCTTCATATGGATCTAAAGAAAAGGAATACGCAAAAATTATATTTTTTGGAAAGGTGGTATTGGAGTTATGCGATCCGAAAAAATCGCCACACACACATACATACATACATCCATCCATCTACACATACATACAGACATCATCATAAAAATAGTAAAATCGTATTCTAGGGACTCTAAAACGTGCTTATTCATTAAAAACTCATCATCGATTTTTTTGACCAAAGACAATACTTTCCTTACCTAAAGGAGACGGAAGGTAAAAACATAATGCGGCTACATGCCGAAATAACACAGATTCATTAATTGTGGAGTTGGAGACTGCATCGCAGCCTATTTTTACGCCACACATACTGCTGGTGCTTAGTTGATCGCGTCGGGGTCACCAATGCGGTTATCCACTATAGAAGTAGATTAAATCATGTGTGATTTATATTAAAATTACTTTCAAATTGAATGATATTTAAAAAAAAAATATTAATAACTACTCGTATCTCGACTGTACACATAGTGTTAATCAGAAATAAAAATAAAATAAATATAAATATATCATCACGACATACTACCCATTGCTGGGTATGCCAATCTGTTTCATCAACGGGTATCTGTAATGAAGACATATTTGTACCGTGCTGGCGTTTACCAGGCGTCACCTGACGGGCACTTATTTCTGGCACGCAGAGTGCTCCACAGAGGTCAATTTTGTGCAAATCAAGTTAACAAATAATCGAAATCTCAGTCATCCAACAGATTCCTGAAGTTGAAGAAGTTTTAAGTGTATATCAAAACGTCAGTTTTGTAACAAAAAATGAGGGATGACTGACATTTCGATTATTTGTTAATACCTAAAAGTTATTACTTTTTAAAATATTCTAGTTTTTAATGCCCTTAACATCTATATCACATTTCTACTCTTTTCCAAATTCTTACTACTTTTAAGATATTTGTTATCGCCTTTTTGAAATTCGAAATATATTTTCAAGTATATGAATACAGAAAATAACGAAACAACGAAAGTAAATTAAATAACGTCATGCCACGTCATATAGAATTCACGCGCGCTTACATACATCCCATTATTAACTACGGAAGTTATTTGAAACATTTATACATATTTATATATTTTTATGTGTTGAAATAGATCAATATACGTGGCTCCGAGCGTGGCTCTATTTACTAGCGAACTCCACTGTTTCGGAATAAAATGAACTTAACATCTACGTCATAGAATATAAAGAAAATTATTACAGCTTATCAAATAACAAGTAATACTTTCTATACTTTTTCAATTTCAATTACAGAAGTAAATTCATTTTCACAAAAAAACATACTTATTTTCGGGAAAAGTAAATTTAATTTCAGAAAAATCAAATTCAATTTCAGAATGTGTGTTTGTATAAAAAAATTCATTCATATTCAGTGTCCTTCTCTGTATTTTTTTAAACAAAAGAGAAGTTGAAATTGAATTTACTTTAATCGAAATTGATGTTACTTGTTTGGAAAATGGTATGACTCTTTCTGGAATTGTATTTATTACTTATTCTAAAATTGAAGTTGAAGAGGTATAGCACTACAGACCGATTTCAATTGAAATGAAGTTTCTTAAAATATATATATATATATATATATATATATATATATATATATATATATATATATATATATATATATATATATATATATATATATATAATGAGGACCCCATTTAGTTGAACTGTGAGATAATGCCTGGTAAACGCCCTTTATGATACAGATATATCATCATTTCCGAGTAAAAGAAGATTGGCGCAGTTCAAAATTATTAAAGCTATTGAAAAAGACCTTCTTGATAATGTCCTTAGTTCAACAAACGTTTAAATTACGCCACATCTTCCACTTTTTACTTTAGTAAAAATACACCATATATAACGTAATAAAATTAGAACTATAAATCTCAAAGTCATAACGAGGGACTCATAAAAAACGGCTTAGATTTCAACGTTGCCAAGAGTCAAAATAAATGCATTTCCTCTGCTAAAACAAAACAACATCAGGAAAAACCTTGGCGAAAAAATCACCGAATCTCGAATGAAACAAAAGTGCAGCGGGATGAAAAATCGGGAAACAAAACACGATAGTGCAATGTCCACTTAGATGGCGATAGTCCGATCCTTGTTTATCGCATTCGCAAGGGTGGAAAAGGATAGTGTTGTCCTTTTCTACGAAACAGGAGTTGTAGTCGTTTATCAGGCTTGTATGTGTGAAATATAAAGCATTATATTTTATGTCTCTATTTTCTACGCAATTTTGTTACGAGTATGATAACTTATAGACAAGATATTTTATATGGACTCTTAAATATGTATTATTCGAAGATATAACTTATTCACCGCTATCAAAAAAGAATCGATTGAAACAAAAAATTCTTTTCCCCAGAGTACATATCTGTGTGTGTGTGTGTGTGTGTCTGGTAGTCTGGTCTCGTCACAGTGGAGTAACCACACTCTGACGTTTTGAAATCGAGTAACGCTTCGGTTTAATTAATGGCTTGACCAGTGACGGACTGCGGTTTTGGTCAAGCCGAAAACAGATCAGAATCTAACGGCTAGACACTTGCAATCTATTTATTTTTCTGTGAACCAAAAACCGTCAAAAGTTAAAATATATCATCACGGCTTATTAACCATTGCTGGGTGTGCCAATCTGCTTTGTACGCAGATATCGGTAATGGTGAAATATTTGCATCGTGCGGGCGCTTATTAGGCGTCACCTCACGGGCACTCATTGCTGGCGTGGAAAGTGCACCACAGGGGTCATTTTTGTGCAATTTAAAATTCGAAATATTTGGCGTCAGTCGGGATCGAACCCAGTTCCCCAGCTTCGCGACCTGACAATGTTTTTTTTTAGTTTCGCATCATCAGGGCAAAAGAGCAAATAAATTTTCCCTGATGATGCTCCAAATGCGGGCGAAAAGTTAGCTTTAGAATAAATTATACATATTTGACTGCATTCCTGAGTGCAGTTTGTTCATTCTACCTCTCCAAAGTCGTTTACCTACATCTGTTTCTATGTAATATATTATTATTTAGATAAACCTACTGCACTAGATATCTCCAAAAACCTCGAAAAGTTAACAGAAAACTACAAAACTGTCAAAACGTCAAACGCGAATAAATAAAAAAATAAATATTAAACAAAGAGTCATAACATAACCACAGCAACCGAACCAAGATATTTGATATACCGCGCTAATATGCGGCTAAAAAGATTCTAATTTGTCGAAAGCCGTGTGGAATTCCATACAGTTCGTTGGAATAATATTGATTCAAACATAATCTTTAGTTGTGAAAAGTGTTCCTAGAAAAGTGAAACGAACAGAATCTAGTGGCCCAGCAATCGCAGGGTAGAGAAATTAACGTACCTAATATAAAAATTTGGTGTGGCCAACACAATACCTCCCGCCATTTACCGCCCGAGTCAAAAAAGATTAAGCTAATCCTTATTTTTGGATTAGAGATTTTTGGCAGCTTATTTCTGAAAATATAGTGTAATCCATTCCAAGTAAGTACACTTTTGATAATAAAATGAAGATTAAATTTTAAATAGGTACCGGGATAAAATAGAATTCACTAATCCAAAATGAGAATTAGCTTAAATTTTTTTGCGAATCGTTAATTTTTATTAATGTAAATACATACCTACAAATTTACATATGCTGGAAACTGTATTGATTTCCTTTCCTATTGTTCTATTTACTTTTTTCTTATTAAAACGTTACTATTATTAATTTGAAATGATTAGTTCTTTGGCAGTGACATTTATCTGTCAACTGTCAGTTACATACATTTGAATAACTCCGGGATTTAAATTATAGATAATTTTATAAATTTATCCATAAAATATATAGAAAAACTATTAATGCAAATCTGTAGAAAATTTAATAGTCTTTAGTTTTTATAATAACATTAATCTCGAAAACATAACATTTGAAGGTATTTTTCGTACCTCCGTCCATTTTGACTAGTATTACAGAACTCAAAATCGTCCAGAAATGCGCTGTTGCTGACCTAGGCCGGCAAAAGGAGTTGGCATTACTGTTCTGGTGATATGTCAATTTAACATTATTTTCCCAACAAGAATTAGCAAAATGTTTACAAATTTTAGAGCTAAATGTTTAATTTTTGTAAATTAAATAACTAAATTTTGCCATAAGAATATTAATATGCTGTAATTACTGACATCTCGTATAGATTAATTATAAGTTCCAACTTTAGGACTAGTTTGTTTTGTAACTACAACTAACTTCACTTTAAAATATATATAACTAATATTTGCATGTTATATTTTCAATAGATATAAAATAATTACACATTTTAAGCTCAAATGTAAGTAATTATGATTAAACTTGCAATGCAAAACCGATAAAAAATGTAACATAGAATAAAGTGTAGAGAAATATACGAAGAATTTATGGAGAAGTCGGTACAAAAAATCTTGTGTATCACACGCTCAGACACTGTTTTGCGAGATCTCGTATTTGTCACAATAAACTCGGTCTCGCAAATGTTCAGTTTCTGGCCTAGTGATACAAATAACTATTGAGCTTAGTAAAGATTTGCACCAAAATCTAATGGGCTCTTTTCATTACAGAAAAAGATCGAACTACAAGGTTTCAAAATTTTCTGAATGATAGTATGAGTTAGAGTGGAGGATCCACACATACATACACACACATACACACAGACATCATCGTGAAAATGTTAAAATTGGATTCTTGGGACTTTGGAACGTGGTCATTAACCAAAATCTCGATATGCGATTTTTAGCACGATCCCTATACCTCCCTTACCAAGGGTAGCGGGAGGTAAAAATTGAGCTTCTTAAATCAAGTTTTCTATAAAGAGGTTATTCGCATTAATAATAAAACCAAAAAAAGCGTTTTAATGTGTAACAAGCTTCCATCGTTATCTCCATAATAAATAACCCTGAATTAAAATGTATCGCCCCATCATCTCCTTTGGAAATCAAGCTTGCTATGACAATACATCACCCTTTTGTTTTATTCAACAGCATCGTTGTGAGATCTGGAAAAAGTGTGTTGTATAACAGATGTGTTATCAAATACACGACGGTCTGGGTCTGGGTGCCATCACAGACATACGTTGCGGTAAATCATCCTCCCGGCGTTGATGTGTGTGTGTGAAAGAGAATAAAAGATTACAGGGTTATTATCAAGGTAGGGGTTCAATTTTGCCTTTTATGGGGCGTAATGTTTTACTAGCACTAAAAAGGGATTCGCACGCAAATGACGAAAGAATGAGGACGAAGAGGGAATATTATAAAAACTAAATTAGAAATGGGGAGAACAGAACAACGGGAATCCTTTTCATTATACACTGTTCTCTACTATGAGACGGTTATTCAAAATATATGAAACTTAATAATTGCTTACATTATTTTGGTATCTGTTTTTAGACAAGTGTACGCGGAAGTAGGTATTGTATAGACCCGTTTAGCGATGACGTAGATGCATTTTAAGCTCAAATGTAAGTAATTATATTTAAACTTGCAATGCAAAACCGTTAAAAATATATGTTCATTTTTTTAGGTTATGTAAAATAGAATAAAGTATTGAGAAATATACGAAGAAATTATGGAGATGTCGGCACAAAAAATCTTGTGTATCACACGCCCAGAAACTGTTTTGCGAGATCTCGTATTTGCAGGCCTCGCTTTCAGCTCGGCCTGCCAAATAAACTCGTTCTCGCAAATATTCAGTTTCTGGACTAGTGATACAAATAACTATTATATGATCTAAATAGAACGTATTTAATTTTTGTGGTTTGAGTATTTATTATTCCTGCACAAATATTTGCCACTGCATTCTATCTCTGTATGAGTACAAATTTCGCTTCTTATATTGTAGTTCCTTTCATCTCTTGGCCTTCCTCGTCCCATCTTTTCTTATACTTCACCTAACCGAACCCACTACGCAAACCTCTATTCCATCCTTTTGATATGTTTTCACCATCTATCCTTTCTCAATAGTGTAATACCTGTTTCTTTATCTTTACTGCTCATGCGCGACAAAGTAGAAAAAACGCTTGCTGTCCAAATTTCTAACTATACAATGTTGAGAAATATCACTTGTCTACATTCATAATAGAAACGTTCAGTCAGGTACTAATGGCATATTGTAGTTACACCTTTACCACCTTCACAAGTCAATCTGACATATAACTGCTCTGTCGGTATATTACATTACCAAACAAAATGCCGCACTGCTGTGAAAATAAAATAGGGCATTTATTTATAAAAACAAAAGTATGAAATGCTTAGATTAGATTGAAGCTATAGCTCAAAACGAATGAAAAATAATGATAAGTTGTGCTACCACATGCAAAAGTTTGGTGTGAACGCTCCCAATAGACATCCACTTTTCCACTGCACTAGATTAATGTACTTAAAACAAATAAATTATACAAAAACTTATAATATTCATTACAAAATTGGCATTATTTTTTTGTGAAATCGAAAGCCAAAACAATATCTTGAAGTCATATTTGAATACGTTCCTATCTTCACTGCAAAACTATTTAGTACTGTAAGTACAAAGTGTACATTTTTTTTTGTTATGGTGGAGGACTGTAGAAAATATATTGTGTGTGTTTCGAGAGCAAATGGACATTGTCGATTTCGAAAGAATGCCGCGCTCCTGCATCGCAAGTCAACAACCTCTCAATCTACAATGTCCTATTTTGCGCTCTTAATACACAAATAACTATTTTTAGTTCTTCTTCTTAGTAATGTTGAATAGTACTGTAAGTACAAAGTGTACATTTTATCATTTTTTTGTTATCGTGGAGGATTGTAGAAAAAATCTTGTGTGTGTTTCGAGCGCAAATGAACATTGTCGATTTCGAGAGAATTCCACACTCCTGCGTCGCGCGTCAACAACCTCTCAATCGACAATGTCTCATTTCGCGCTCTTAATACACAAATAGCTATTTCTAGTTCTTCTTCTGAGTAATGAAGATATAACAAAATCTATAAACAAATTAAAACGGGAACCTTTTTTAGCTGATTCTTTAAATACTTTAAAAATGTAAGGGTTGTCTTACATGTCATTCTTACATTACATTGTTCTAGTCTTTAGTCCAGCATTCAATATATTCCCCTACTTTCTTGTTATCTTGTCTTGTTTGGTATCGATTATCGACAATCGAATTAATGCTCACGGTTAAACGTACCTACATTACTAATAATGGCCATTCATGTCACATATCAGAACATGTGTTTATCAGTAATAGATGTGGGAATCTGAAAGCTCTACCAACAGAATATATACCAGTATAAAGCTCTATATCTCTACAGATCTGCTTTGGTGATCACAAATGCTTCGTCATTAGAACAGAACAATTAATAATGAAATAGATATTTGTGCTAAGGAAAAGTGATATTTTTCTGTGTTAGGCATGTTTTATATTACCGTTTGGAATCAGTGTAAAAATGCTACTGTAAATATTTATATTAAATAAAGCTATTTTTTAATAACCGAGAGTAATGGTTAATTTCTATGGTCTCAAAATTGAAGATAAGTACTCCATTTTGTCCATAAAGAAGATATTATTATTTTGACAAATGATGATTTTTATGGCCAGTTGCACCATCGACACTTAAAATTTAAACTTGGTTTTATTCAGTTAGTCGATTCAATTTAGACAGTAATTTAATAAATTATTCAACAGGAATTAACATCAATTTATTTGGCTAACTGAATAAAACGAATTTTAAATTTTAAGTGTCGTGGAGCAACTGGGCATTAATCCTTTAATAAATTAAAAACTGCCGCAGCGGCAGTATCGTCTATTTTGTGGTTCTATGGAAATGATTTGAAAGCAATTTCAACAAACTGTCTACAAATTTCTGCTCTCATGTGTAACGGTTCAACAAAAATAGCATATACCGACGTATATCAGGTGTCTACTTTTTCTCTGTCCTATTAATCAGAGTGAACCTAGCAGCCGATTCGATTTACATCAAGTGTTGCGTAGCACTGACGCTGAATGTACTAGGGACATAAAAAGTGTTGTCGATTTATGAAAAACAAGAAAATAATAAAATATTCGTATTTTTTTTGTCTGTACCGTATATATTATAAAAAAATAAATTCATATACCAATAATTCATATAAAATAACACATTTATTTTGATTTTGGGTAGACAACACAATTGCACTGATTTATTTATATAAGTTTTGAGAACAGGTTATGAATGTTTTGCACTGATAATTGACAACATTTTGGTGACCTGGGTTCGATCTCGCTATTTTGTTATATTTTAATTTCTAAGTTTCCCGAAATTTTGTTATTATGTTCAGAATAATAGTAATCCTGATAAAATCATACTATGCATCGTGAACAGTACATACACCGTGAACATTATAAAGAACAAATGAAAAATTTATTCAGGGGATTAGGGGTAGTTCTTTTGATTTAAATATTACGAAATCATTATTTTCGAAGTTTCTCGCAATTTTAACATTATTTCCAGGGTAAATGTAATCCTGATAAAATCATACTTTGTAGGGTGAACAGTATACACCTTAAACATTATAAAGTTCAAACGAAAAATTTATTCAGGGGATTAGGGGTAGATCTCTTGATTTAAATATCAGGAAATCACTATTTTCCAAGTTTCTCGCAATTTTTATATTATTTTCAGGATAATAATAATCCTGACAAAACCATACTTTGTAGGGTGAACAGTAGATACACCATGAATATTATAAAGTACAAATGAAAAATTTATTCAGGGGATTAGGGGTAGATCTCTTGATTTGGTAACAATTGGATAACTGGAAGTAGTAGTTACAAGAAAAAAATCATCTAAATATCATTTATCGAAAATTTATGTAAATACTTATATATTAAAGAACGTTAAATTCTTTATTCGATAAATATAAATTCATTATTATATCTTCTATAGATTTAGAGATAAAGAAAGGCATATAAAATAATTTGATGTAAAAAATCTCAGATCAAACTACTACAAGGCAAGAAATTCAAATGTTTGTAATTGACACATAAATGTCACTGTCAAAAATATTTGTATGCCTCTGTCAAAAATATTTGTACATTATTATGAAGATTATAAAAATTAAAAAAAGTCAACAACGCAAAAGAATATACGTAAAAAAGAATATAAAAGGAATTTGCAAAAAAATGACGAATATAAAGAAAAAGAAAAGGAAAGTAGAAAAAGAAAATTTCAAGATATTGAATATAAAGAAAATGTATGTATTGTACATAATTTATTTTAAAATAACCCATAGATTTTCCAAATAAATAAATAAATATATCATCACGGCTTATTACCCATTGCTGGGTGTGCCAAACTGCTTATACACAGATATCGGTTATGATGAAATATTTGCACCGTGCGAGCGCTTACCAGGCGTCACCTCACGGGCACTCATTGCTGGCGTAGAGAGAGCACCACAGTGGTCAATTTTGTGCCATTTAAAATTTGAAATACTTGGCGTCGGTCGGGATCGAACCCGGTTCTCCAGATTTGCGACCTGATACTTAGGCACGCGGCCACGAGATCGAATATATGTATTTGTATTTAAAAATATTTTTCGTTTTATGCGTACAACCAGGTAAAATATCTGGCGAGAGGTTATGTGTTGGCCACATCAGATTTTTAAATTGGGGAGGTCATTATCTTGTTAAAATCTGCTCTAGTATCGGTCGTGCAAGTGGCGGAGCCCGACGATGGACAGCTAAACAGTTATTAACCAAAATGTCTGTGAGACCCGGCGCCCCAACGTACGTTACCGCTTTGTTCTGTGAAGTGTTTTACTTTTGCTGGTAAATTACTAAGTTTAATAATTATTTAATAATATTTTAAAGTTATATCTAGAAAATATATCATAACTTTAAGTTATTAAATTGTTTTTAGCCAATTTTTTCGTTTTAAACTGTTATTGGGGCCTATTCTGCAACTCAGTGGTTAATTTTTAACCATTGGTCAATTTTTTTAACCAATGAAATATGTTGACATAATAAAAAGAGGGATTTTTAGTTGTCAAATCAATATCTATTGGATAAAAATTTTAACCAGTGGTTAAAAATTAACCACCGAGTTACAGAATAGGGCCCATTATTAGTTATCTTTAGTTGTTTATTACCTCTGATATTTTTGACGACATTTTCAACCTTACATTTGTGATTTTGTAATGTAAAGATCTTATTTTCCAACTGTACTTTAACTATCCCTGATAATGATTCATTTGGAATCGAAACGTAGGAAAATTAATTAAATTACTATTTAATAAACACTGTTTACCACGACTGCTGCTCCAATTATCTCTCATCATCCCTACAATCATACTAACAGTCAAGTAATACCAGTAAATTGTTATTATTAACTCTATAGCAACAACAATAAAAAACTTTTTATTTGCTAATGAATTAAAAAAATATTAAGTGACTCTCACTCAAGGTGTAAGGCATAATGTAGAAATACAACCTGGAGAAAGAAAACAATTTCTACAAGAACGACTCCAAAACTAAATATTTTTGAATCAAATAATGCAAAAAACTGTATATCTGTCTCATAGTGTAATTTAGGGCCCTGCATGTTTCACTGTAGATGAACATCCGTAAAACTTATAATTTAATATTTGTTCAACACATATGTATAACAAAAAATAAAAATTCACTTATGTTTTCAAAAGTTTTTTGAATTTTGAAATGCATTATATTCCTTGCATGTTTTATAATTTTTTTAAAAAAATCATACGTCATAATTATAAATAAACAAGTTTGGAATACTTTTTATAAGAAAAGCTTTGTTTTTTAAAATACTTTCATTGCCCATTAAAATTCCTTTTATATTCTTTTTTACGTATATTCTTTTGCGTTGATGACTTTTTTTTATTTTCATAATCTTCATAATGATGTACAAATATTTTTGACAGTGGCATACAAATATTTTTGACAGTGACATTTATGTGTCAATTACAAACATTTGAATTTTTTTGCCTTGAAGTAGTTTGATCTGAGAATTTTTACATCAAATTATTTTATATGCATTTCTTTATCTCTAAATCTAAAGAAGATATAATAATGAATTTATATTTTTCGAATAAAGAATTTAACGTTCTTTAATATAAGTATTTACATAAATTTTCGATAAATAATATTTAGATGATTTTTTTGTTGTAACTACTACTTCCAGTTGTCCAATTGTTCCCAAAACTTAATCAACTCTTCCCATTATTGTTAGATTAAGGAATCCGTATTTAAAAATGTCTTGTCTTATAGTATTTGAGAAATCGTGGATCCAACATCCACAGACACATCCACACACACATACGTACATCATCGTAAAAATGTTATAATCGGATTCTAGGGACCTTAAAACGTGCTTATTCACTAAAATGTGGATATGCGATTTTTAGCATGAATCCAATACCTCTCTTAGCGAGAGGTAATAATAATAATAATAATAATAATAATAATAATAATAAAAATAATAATAAAAATAACAATAACAATAATAATAATAATAATAATAATAATAATAATAATAATAATAATAATAATAATAATAATAATAATAATAATAATAATAATAATAATAATAATAATAATAATAATAATAATAATAATAATAATAATAATAATAATAATAATAATAATAATAATGTCCTTTTTAGAACCGGGTCTCCAAGACCCGGCGCCCCGACTCGTGTCCATTTGAAGGGCGCCCCGACTGGAGGGTTAAATACTGAAATAAAAGACTTTTCAAAAAGGAAAAAAAAGTATTAATATATCATTGGATATTTGATCAATCTTTTATTCAATTTACAAAGTAGCAAACAAGATGTTCATTGAAATGTTAAATCAACGTTTGAAACTAAAAGAGCTGTAGATTTTTGATGATGAAAGACATAAAAACTATTTTTGCTATAAACTGAATTATTCTACGTCAAAGCATTGTAATTCTATTCAATTAAATTACTTTTACTTCACTGGAAAGAAATTGAAAACGTAAATTTAAAATTGTACTTAAAATAGCTACGATTTTCATTTTCTGGAAGGTGACGCGTGATAAACGCCTTCAACGATAAATATAAATTATCATTACCCAGATCTACGTAAATGTCCACGATAATGTGCCCAACATGGTGATCTCGAGAATTATAAGCAATATTAGTGGTTTATTGTTTATCCGCTAACTATGTATAGGTCACTAGACAGGCGAAAATTATAATGAAGCAAATAAAATCACCAGTCAAGTATTATAAACTGTTTATTTTAAGTTTATTTTCTTTATTTTCATTATTTATAATAAATATATTAAGCATGGAAACATTCTTCAAATTTTGCTTTAAATACTGGATTGTCCAAAAAGATGTTACCACTGACATGGGATTGACTTTTATTTTAATAATATAATAAAAAAAACACTATGTACACGAGTCCAAATGAAGCTAGTGCACTCCTTCGACCTGTACTCCTGTTCTCATAGCATGTGCAAAGTCTTTTCACCATACTAACCATAACTCGTTCACACAATTCCGTAGGTATAGAGCGGACAACTGTTGGTATGCGTTCTTTAAGATCATTAATGTCAGTAGGTCTTGTAGCATACACGCGTTCATAATCAGAAATCACATAGAGTCAAATCTGATGACCGTGCTATCCAAGTCAAAGGCAAGGATGTTCTAATCAAACACTGGATAGCTGACATACGTTTAACAGGTGAGGTAAGTGGTGGGGTACCGCGCCATTTGCAGAAAAGGTAAAACGTTCGTTGGTCTATTATTGCATTATATGGTATTTTTCTTGAATAAAGTGGTGTTTGTGTTGTGTTCTTAGTGATAAAAGACTTTAAGCGAGATATTTCCATAATAAAGTCAATATATCGTTTTCTTGTAGTGCTTTTGGGTGCACAAATAGACATAGCAAGGATAACCCTCGACAATTTTTCAAGTAAGTATTATTATTCATATATATGTATACATATTTATTCATACTATTGTTTTAAATATTTTACAGATTTTCTTTAAATAATTGTGGTATATTACAATCGTGGATAGATGTCATAAAAAGAAAAGATTTCACACTTACAAAAGCATCAAAAATTTGCAGTGATCATTTTCTTGAAACTGATTATTTGAAAAGGCCTGGAACATATATAAGAAGATTAAAACCAGACTCAGTATCTTCTGTATTTCCAAAATTTCCACTACATATGCAAAAGGCATCGATTTAATAAGCAAATATTATTTTTAAATTCATAGTCATATTTTATTGTGAATTTGCTATATATATTATATTATTGTATATGTAATTTTAAATTTGGCGCGTATTTTGCCTTTTCTGCAAATGGCTGCCTGCCAGTTGCTTGCCCCACAGATGACTACGTGCACAATATACAAGTTGAGTGGTAACATCTTTTTGGACAACTCGGTATGGCATAGCCTACTCTGACGCTCATATAAAAATATTAAAATTGGTTATTAAAATACACTGTATAAAATTAAGAAAATAACACTGATAATAACCAAATGATTGTCTTCAATTGAGTTTTTCATTTGTTTTACTGTCAAAACCATTGCGTTTGATCTATAAATTTAATTATTATTGCATTTTTGATGTTTGAAAACAATAAATCCCTGTGGTGCATCATCATCATTACCAATATCTGTATACAAAGCAGATTAGCATACCCATCAATGGGTAATACGAGATGCGGTGATAATATATATTTATTATTTATTTACTACCAAAATAACGAAGTAACTAATATAACAAACTTTGTACCTCTTAAAGTTCTTGAGACCCTATGTAGAGCGAGTTTTTCGGGACACCTGTACATTCGTTCGGACCATGTAAAATTTAACTAAGCGCTTTAATATACAACGAAAATGTTGGAAGCGTGAGTATTATAATATAAATATATTCTCTTTCAGAGGATGTAAAGGAATAAAATCAACGCAGCTGAATGTGAAATATGTATATTATTCCACAATAAGAAATTCCTTATACATCCATGTAAAGAATTGTAACACAGCACCGGAATTCATTTGAACATCTAAACAAGAAATTAATCTACATTTTCAGCGTAATCAAAACAGAAATTCGCCAGTGCCAATGTAAACCGAAGCTTCAAACATCTTCAAGTTATTCTCGTAAAACGAGGCATTCGACTAACGCCAGCTATTTACAACAACAAAACAATCTAACGGGGTAGCAAAGCAACTGTCATTATACCACAACAAAACAAAACAGAGTCGTCGAGATGGACAGACAACAAGAATTCTAATTATCATACCGCACTTAACAAAGTCACAGCGCGATTTTTCACTCAATTGCATTCAGCGAAGGCAAGGTTGTCTCTAACAAAATAAAAATAGTTAGCAAGCTTCAAACTTGACATTTGGAATAGTACAATTGATTCGAGGTTCGTGTTGCGTTTATTCGAGAAGGTTCCATTTCAGCATGGAAATATCATAGAATGTAGGTATATATGACGTGAGCGGACCCGAGTCTGAACGAAGGGAGCGGAGATAGCTGAGCGAATAAAATAGGAGTGAACATGAGAATCCATAACATAGACATTTAACATGGGGAAACAATTATTTTTTTCTAATAATATCTGTCCCGCAAAACTTTAAGCGACGCTTTACACATACATTTCAAAATAGCGCTTATTAAACTTATTTTTAGTAGATACATCTTTGACCCTCCGGAGGGCGCGCTTTTTAGAATAGACCAGAAAAGTTAGGTTAGAATTTACCTTTGGCGCGAGTTCATAGTATGAATTCTCTAGTATAGGTTTCATATAGGAGTTTAATTTTACAGACAAAAAAAGATATTTAAAAAAAAGAAGTTAAGCAGCTCTTACTAAGAATTCGATAGTTTGTTTATTCAGTAATAGATTGCAACAGTTTAAACCTGTAGAAAGGGTAAAGTAAGAAAATTATTAGAAATTAAAATGCTTGGTGCAAGCAAGGATACCGTTGTCGTAGACCCACGAGTAAATAGGACAGCACAATAGAAGATGAAGCATGCACGATCAATATAAGACATACGTTCAATGAATTTTGTAGTGTTGTATTATTATTTAAATAATTATAAACTGTGCAGAGTTCATGTGAATATTATTGTATGAATCTGGAGATAAAAGAACGGTCTAGATGCTACATATAATGTTTTGCATAAGAAAATTACTTTTATGAGATTTTTTGGCCTTTAAAGTTGAGCAAAAATTTCCTTGGTAAGAAATACACGGGGATGGAAATTATGTTCTCAGCGTTATGAACTGAGTTTGAATTTCGCGCCTAAGTTTAACCGTTACACTTTTCTGGTCTATTACAGGAGCGGGCGCCCCGCTATGTTTCTTGCACACATATTCACTACATTCGGTGCATGTTGATTTTGTTCTGTTGTAAAAGATAGGTACCATACTCTAATTAAGCTATGCTGTAATAATTGTAAAATGCTAAAATCAAAAGAATTATGAAAATACATGACATGGGTAGACATAAATATAAATAAAATAACAAAACATATGAGGAAATACTTAAAATAACTTGAAAATTCATGAAACGGGTAAACAAAAATTTCATTTACATCAGAAGGCGCGCGTACCGGCAAACACACCGCAAATGGGTCGCTTCTTTAAAGAAATCTCTACAGTAACTGAACTGTAACGAACAGGAACGGTACATATATAGCAGGTGGCGACATATATTATGATTAACGAATACTAGAATGCATGTGCACTGTGCACATAACTTTCACAATATCAGTGATGCAAGGCTGAAAGTAAAATTTGCGGCAATTTACCGCTTACGCGCCCACCGGAGGGTTAAATTAAGTTAACTCGGTTTCTAAAGCAATAAATTTTAAAAAAATAAACTGAAAAATTAAGAATTTTATTCTCTAAAACTATACATATACCGTGTATCTGTCTTAAAGGTGTACATAGGAAATTAACATGGGAAATCAGTTTTTTGCAATTTCCTGCTCGCCTAATTACTTTAAGCAAAAATGCGTCAAATAAAAGGTTTAGGGCATAAAATTCTGCATGTAAATCATTAAACAGAATTACCTTTGCATGCTTTGTAACGACAGAAATTAAATATGAAAATTTCGAAAATTACTTTGAAAATATCGACAGCCATGGAGTTGAACAAAAAATAGACAAATGCTTGACATTTTATTAAATTGTCAATTCCATGGCTGACGATATTTTCAACGTAATTTTCGACTTATTCATAATTAATTTCTGTCGTTACAAAGCAAGTAAAGGTAATTCTATTTATTGATTTAGATGCAGAATTTTATGCCCTATAACTTTTATTTGACGCGTTTTTGCTTAAAATGATTAGGCGAGCACGAAATTGTAAAAAACTGATTTCCCATGTTAATCTCATATGTACAACTTTAAGACAGACACACGATATGTTTGCTTATGTTAAAACCAAAATGACGGATTTTCGTTCAACCGGTATGTATGTATATACGAGCTTAAATTCATATTAGTTGGGCCCGTTAACAGTTTCAACAAACAAATTATACAATCTACGCAAATGGAGAGAAATTTCTACAAATTTCTTTCGACTAGTTTAAAATATAGATTTTAAACTTACAAAAACTGAATTTGTTATTCAAGTATTTATTAGTAATACCAGCTTTAATTCTATTAGGCGTTGGGTCCCTAAGTCCTGTACATTTTCCTGTGAGTATTGTCCCATATGTCTTGCAAGGTAGATTTTACTGTACGCACTGAATTTTTTAAGAAGTTGCTTGTCATTGTGCCAAAAGTACAGGCTTTCGATTGAAGCTAAATTTGGGCTAGATGAAAATGACCCTTAACATACCTGTCGAGCTATTATCACGTCATTCGGCCCACAGTTTTTTTAAGTTTTAAGTCTATATTTAAAGTAGCCGAAAGAATTTTGTAGAATTTTCTAACCATTTGTGTAGATTTTATAATTTAATAATAATAATAATAATAATAATAATAATAATAATAATAATTCTTTATTGTATTTAACTTTTTATAAAGTATTACAATTGATATTGATGAGGGTGAGTCAGTTTTACCACATTTTTGTTACATTTTGCGTTGTATTGATGGAGATGAGATGATGAAAGGACAGTCATAAACATCCAAGCCCCTGGTGGGAATCGAACCCACGACCCCAAGAACCGAGCGGTGATGGTTGCTTCGAGCGCTGTAGAAGCACGCTGCCTCACTCACTCGGCACCGAGGCGGCAGATTTTATAATTTGTTGAAAATATAAACCGGCCCAACTAATATGAGTTTGAGCTCGTATAATAAGTATATTCTAGAAACTAAATTATGTGTCACTGATCTCTATACATAACTGGATTGCGTATGAGATAGAGCGTTTTGTGACTATTTGAAAGCCGTCATACTGGAAAAAAGTGAAGTCTCTCGGCCTCACTGTGTTTTGTCTGCTTAGCTATTCAGCAAAATGTGTATATTGTGGCAAAAAGAAAGATAAGAACGTAAGTTTTCATAAGTAAATTAATTATTAAATATATTATTATGGCATGTTGTAAAGGTACCACACGTTATTATTATCTATAATAAGATAAAGATAAACGACATAACATTAACTTTTGTCCTTCATACGAATATGACTTCATACTTTAATAATAATTATTTCTAATCGTCATTTGGAAAGTCAATTCGGACTGAAGAAGTTTTACAATAAGTCTGCTTGTGTGTCGTATTACGCAAAGAAAAATGATGAAAAATAACGATCATTTCACGTTAGTGTATAATTATTTTGCATTTATAATTTGATATGTTAAAAAAAATTGTAAAAAATATTAACAAAATTAAAACTTTGTACGTATGCAGCTTTTATATAATTGACAAAATTGACTCTACGTCAGCAATGAGTGCCCGTGAGGTGGCGCCTGGTAATAGCCCGCACGGTACAAATATGTCATCATCATTACGAAATCTGTGTACAAAGCAGATTGGCACAGCCAGGAATGGGTAATATGCCGTGATGATATATTTATTTATTTTTATTTATAAATATTACAATATTTTGTTGTAATAGTAATAAAATGGACTAGCAATTCACAGATCCCTGCAAATCTGTGATTTAATGCGAGAACAACCGATTTTCTTTAATCAATATCAGACATCTGCTTAAAACGTTGTATTGTATTCTTATATACCTACAAAGCAGTCTAACTGTAAAAAGGAATATATAGGAATCGGCAACAAATTACCAATGTCGTATAAGAGAATAAAAAATACTTATTGGAATACTGACCAATGT
This sequence comes from Harpalus rubripes, assembly GCA_963082715.1. Classification (NCBI taxonomy): domain Eukaryota; kingdom Metazoa; phylum Arthropoda; class Insecta; order Coleoptera; family Carabidae; genus Harpalus; species Harpalus rubripes. The sequence continues at coordinate 20,218,235 of OY720464.1, forward strand.
CAGCAAAATCTCTAAGTGTCTTATAGTTATCGATAGTTTAAATCACAGAATTAGTGTTATAATTAAAATTACTAACACTGAAATTTTCTTGTTGATTTTAAATTTCTTACTCCCAAAAGTACGATAATACATCTTTCTGAAAATATATGAATACATTATTACGTGACAATGAATATATACATTCAATTATTATTCAAATCATACTAGCAATTCTAAAGTAATATCTAATAGAAAAACCAATACACCATTTTTCATTTTTCGTTTTCAATAACTAATAAATTACCTCCGAAATAAATTATGCATCGTAATATCTCACAGAGTGATAATAGAAAACAATAATGTTATTATTTATTAACTAAACATTCAATAAATCATGCAGAGCAAAAAGAGAAAGCTTTACTGCAATGTTTGAACATTCGTACAGTCAAATTGTATTGGAGTTAATAAATCACTGTAATTGTTGGAAAAATATTTAACGACGAGCAAAAATAAAAAAATAATGGTTGGATTTCATGTCATTCAGAAATGACAAATAAAAAATGATATTAGTATTTGTTTGGGAATATAGTTATTAATTTTAAACAATTGTAGATATAAATTTGGGACATGTAGCTGAATTCAGAAATAAAAATGACGTTTAAGTTTTTACTTTACGTTTGCTTTAATTGAATAGTTGTGTTCGCAAATGTAAATTTAATTTACATTCAAGAACCAATTTTACAATCTTCGGTTAAAATTTTAACTTCCAGATTAATAAACAATTTTAAAGGCTCTGTTTTCACCAAAAAGTTAAATGTCAAATTAGCTAACCAAGGAATAAATATATATTTACAAATAAAGTAACACCACATTTTACCAACCAAATTTTGAACTAAGTTAATTAACCGGAATATTTCTACGATAAAAAGTATTTTTACAGGGAGATTCATCGGTCTGTCCTCTCTTTATAACTCTTTTATTTTAAGTCAGATAGAAAAACTCTTCAAATATAATTTATATGATATAGTATTATCTATCTACGTACCATATCTATTTGTATACAGGGTGCTCCATTTAAGCGCAATAATATGTAACTTTATATTTCTTAATGAAACATCCTATATTTAATTACTTATTTTGATAGTTAATTCGCTTCCTTTTAAAAAAGTATTAAGTAATAAGGGGTCTAAAATTATAAATTAAGAAGTTATTTACCTTTATTCGTTGAATGATATGTTTCTATCATGTTATTATTAACAAAGTAAGGTATGGATAATTTGATCAATTGTTTCAAATTTAAACAAACAAGTTATCCAAATACTCTTAGTTTATCATTGTTGATGTTGATGTGAAAATGAATAATACAAATTTTAGTAAAGATGAGATGGTTAATATAATATTTATAATAGCAAAATCTATTGAAGTTGACGTACAAGTTTTCGAGCATTTATTATAATTTTGCATTATTTAGTCTGTCACTAAATTTTAATAGCTTCTTTGGAATTAGTGTAATGTTTAAAATAAGTATTAATAAAAAAGGACCAAAATTTTGTATTATATTATGGTTTTTTCCACTCTGAACTACTATTTTTTATGAACGTAAATAACTTCTTAATTTATAATTTTATACTCCATATTACTTAATACTTTTTTAAAGGGAATCTAATTTAAAATAAATAAATAAATATAGGGTGTTATATTAAGAAATATAAAGTTACATATTGCTGCGCTTGTACCCTGTATACAAATGCATACGGTACGTAGATAGACAATAATATATCATACAAATTATATTTGAAGAGTTTTTCTATCTGACTTAAAATAAAAGAGTTATAAAGAGAGGACAGACCGATGAATCACCCTGTATACTATACAGGGTGTCCAGGATAACTTTTCCGCCATTGGGATCTCGAGAATTATAAGAGATACGAAGTCGGTTAAATTTAGACAAAAGTTGCCTCGTTAGAGGACCATTTTAATGGTGTTTTGTTATTTGAGAAAAAATACATAGGTCACTAGATATTGGCGAAAATGTCAATTTTGCAGTTTTCTATTTTTGCAAATATCTTCCAAATGCGAAATAATCCTGGATTTTAATTTGCACATATTTAAGACACTTCTTTCGTTCTTTCGAATGGCAAGATTCAATTTTTTTTGTCACTATTAGTTTTCGAGTTATAATGCCAAAGTTTTAATTTTTATATGGACGCCATATTGGAAAGTTGCACCATTGAAAAGAGAATTTTTCCAACCATGTGTAATTTGTCTATTTTCATTTGTTTCAAACACTGAAAATACAACAATTTCTAAATCTATAGGTTAAAAACAAAAGTTGTTGCACTGAAACAATTAAAAAACACAATTGGAAATAACAATTTGATTATTTTCATTGACAATTTCTTTAATAATTTATTTTATAAAGTCTTAATATTTTTAATTGGACGTCATATAAACAATGACGATTATAGAGAAATTTTAAAAAAATATTTCAATGCAATGCTATGTATGTTAGAAATATTAATGAATATGAATATTATAAACTTAAAATTGAACAATTGATAATACCTGACTGATGATTTCATTTGTTGCATTGCGTATAAATTTAGAAATTGTTGTATATAGCCGTGTTCCTTCGGGTTGTGATAGCGATTTTGTGAATCCTCTAGTGTCAAATGTCAATGTCATATGCAGACTAATTCCAACTATCCTACTTTATTTTATAAATAATCAACTGTATAGTGTTAGTCAGAATTAAAAATGGATTATATTGAAATAAAAAATAATGTTCTTGGTAAGGAATATGAAGTATGTTTATTTCAAACAAATCTTTATGTGGTTCATTACACGCTTTTGTAGAAAAATCTTATATCCCTTGATGCCACAAACCCCACATTCGTAAATTTCTACGCTCGAAATAGTATATTTTCAATTTGTTCTGAACTGAATCCATGTGAATCACTCAAAAAGGTTGATTCTGAAGGGAAGGTTGTCTAGTAATCACAAAATGAGAAAGTGGGGATAACGAATAGGAAACGTAAAAACATTATTCTTCTTAATCATGATCACTTTTATTATATCATTTAGATTACGAATCATAGCCCGAAGGAACACGGCTTTTGTAGTGTTTGAAACAAATGAAAATAGACAAATTACACATGGAAAGCTAATAAAATTCTCTTTTCAATGGTGCAACTTACCAATATGGGGTTCATATAAAAATTAAAACTGACATAATTCAAAAACTAATAGTGACAACAAAATTTGAACATGAATTTTTTCTTAAACAAAACACCATTAAAACGGTCTTCTAATGGGGCAACTTTTGTCAAATTTAATCGACTTCGTATCTGTTATAGTTCTCGAGATCCTCATGTTGGAAAAGTTATCATGGACACCCTGTATATTAAATAAAATAATTAGGTAACGTTTGCGCATATATATGAGATCGGTAAATATGACGTTCAACGTAATACGGTAAGTGCTTTCCAAAAACTCCCTAATATTCATATTTATACACCGTAACCAAAACTTCAAACTAAATTTTGAACTTGGAAATAATGTTTAGCGTTTTGTTTACTGTAAATAAATTATATACCTGGAAATGTGAATGGTACAATGGTTACTAAAACTGAAAGTATGAACATAACTTTAATTTATATTTGTTAATGCACCTTATAACATATTTAATTAATAGTTATTGATTGTATTTAAATTGAATTTCATCTCGAACTTTGTTACAATTGAATCAAACTGTGAATTTATTTAGTTCATTTATTGTAATTTGTTTTGTAATTAATTTAGTTTAACTTTATTTAACTTCAACAAATTCATTGGAAAACACCACATTCCGAAGTAATTAAAAAAAATACAACATCGTAACTGACGTCCATATTTCAAACGCCAATATCTATTTGTAGATAAAAAATAAACCAAAACAAAGTCTTTAGTGGTAGAGAAACCCTAAAAAACTTTATCTCTCGAATGAGAAATTAATAGATCTTATAGTGTGTGTTGAACACGGAGAACATCTGTAGATCTCAGACAGCATTTCTTACATGAATTAGTCGACATGTGGGCGTGGCTAGTGACACATCACCTAGCAACACTATAATCTTTTCTTTCCAACAAAAAGTCAATCATCTTTCCGGCAGTTATTCCATATTTCATCTGATTAATAATTTGTTGGAGTAATTTACCAAGTGTAAATATTCGCAGAACAATGTAATGCTTTGTTAGGTGGTATAATAGCGAACTTTGAATGAAGTTCATAATATGAATAGACGTTTTGTAATTCAGGGAAAGATGCTAATAAACTTGTATTTCAATCTGTGGAATAATTAAATATAGTTTGTTTACCGTAAATTTACATTTCAAAACTTTTACGGTTGGTATTTATCATTTACTTTAACATGGCGTCGCTTTTCCAATCAAAGTATTTTGAATTTCAAAATAATATACAGAGTGATTCATAGCGGGTGAATAAAAAATAATAATAAACCATGGAGGAGTCATTTTGAGTAAAAAATGTTAGATACAAGTATGTATAGGGGGTTATGGAAATTTTTCATCATTTTTACCTCTCGCTAAGAGAGGCATTGAATTTCATGCTAAAAATCGCATATCCAGATTTTAGTGAATAAGCACGTTTTAAGGTCCCTAGAATCCGATTATAACATTTTTAAGATGATTTCCGTGTGTGTGGATGTGTGTGTGTGTGGATGTTGGATCTACGATTTCTCAAATACTATAAGACTTACGACATTTTTAACTACGGACTCCTCAATCTAACAATAATGGGAAGAGTTGATTACGTTTTGGTAACAATTGGACAACCGGAAGTAGTAGTTACAAGAAAAAAATCATCTAAATATTATTTATCGAAAATTTATGTAAATACTTATATTAAAGAACGTTAAATTCTTTACTCGATAAATATAAATTCAAGATTTAGAGATAGAGAAATGCATATAAAATAATTTGATGTAAAAAATCTCAGATCAAACTACTTCAAGGCAAGAAATTCAAATGTTTGTAATTGACACATAAATGTCACTGTCAAAAATATTTGTATGCCACTGTCAAAAATATTTATATGCCACTGTCAAAAATATTTGTACATCATTATGAAGATTATGAAAATGAAAAAAAGTCAACAACGCAAAAGAATATACGTAAAAAAGAATATAAAAGGAATTTGCAAAAAATGACGAACATAAAGAAAAAAAGGAAAGTAGAAAAAGAAAATTTTAAGATATTGAATATAAAAAAATGTATGTATTGTCTATAATTTATATTAGAATATCGCATAGATTTTGCGAATATATGTGAAAATTATTTTGTAGTGAGACATTAATATATGTATTTAAAAATATTTTTTGTTTTATGCGTACAACCAGGTAAAATATCTGGCGAGAGGTTATGTGCTGGCCACATCAGATTTTTTTTTATCGATTAACATTTTTATATTTTTACTTACAAAATATTATATACAATACAAAAATAATCTAAAAAAAATACTCTTGCTAAAACTGGATAAACGCAGTAGATATTGACATTTAAAATTATAGAAAAATCAAGTGTCCCATAACTTTAGATAGCTGTTAATAAACAATTTATAGTCGGTATTTTCTGGATGCACGACGACCATTACCGTTACAAAATTGATAAATAAAGGTCTTATTTACATTATTATATTTCTATGTACAAAACAGATTGGCACACCCAGCAATGGGTGATAAGCCGTGATGATATATTTATTTTTTATCTATATAATTAATTAGCACTAAAACTACTTATTACAAAAATAAACATAGAGAAAATTACTTATAATGGAGAAATGAAAATAAGATGTGACAATAGTTATAAACATATTTTGTTTAGTTCTTTTTTGTTCTATTTCATATTGTAACTTGACAGTTAATCATATATTTTTCAATTACCATACCTATTTGTATGAAATTGAAACAAATGGTTATTTCCTTTGTTATTCATTTTAGACTTATAGTTTAAATTACAAATTTGGGAAGAACTTAAATGTCACTTTTTGTTGCGAAAATGTTTTGAATTCTAATTCCGGTTTCGCCGGAAGTTATATCATCGTTGATTTTTTAATTAGAATGATATAAATATTTTTTTTTATATTTCGGTGTCTTAAAGTGTCTATAAACGCACTGAAAATACGTGGGTAAAAAGGTCTATAAATGCTCTGTTTTTGGCGCTTTTCGTATTCTAGAAGTGGTATGACTGCTTTCAAAGCTAACAGATGAGTGACATATAACCTCAAAATGCTGTCAGTCAACAATGAATTTTCGTCTGTGGAAGTTAGCGGCAAGCTACCAAAATAACAGATAAAAAGACCAAGACATATATTTGACGTTGCATTTAAAATAAATAAAATTACAATAGAAAATCTCTGGTGAGATATTTGTGGAAGTAGTAAATGGGAAAAACATTACTTTTTATCATTTGTTGGTGTAGTCAAATAAATGTTTATTTTCAATATAAATGATATTTTGCCCTAAATCGTTTCGATGTTTACCCTTTGAAGTAAAAACAACAAATGATACCACTATTTTACAAGTACAGATTCCTCATTTGGTCGCCATTTTGTTGTCGTCCGACCTGACATTTACATTTTGTCTCCTATAAAAAAACATGTTTCATAAGGCCAGTGCCGGCCCGAAACTTTTGAGCGCCCCAGGCGAAAATTGTAATTTGCGCCCCGCATTTATTACAATTTTGTTTAGATTATATAGGTACAAAAATTAGAAAAGAGGCGATTTGTGTCCATACCTCGCGGACAATCACAGAATCTTAATCTGAATGAATTTTTTTTTGATAATATTTTGGATATTTACAATACAAAGATTTTTTTGTTTTGGGTTCAAAAGAGTCGCTTTATTTTTGTCTAATACCATATACAGTATTAGTCACGGGAGAGTTACTTTCAAAGTCCGTTTGTGAGCAACCCGTCTAGCTTCCTCTCTTAAAAAAAATAGAATATTTAATTCACGATTGCTTTGCCTGTCTAGTGATGGTTCTGTCATTTTGACATTAAACAATTAAATATGGTTTGTTGTCATTAGTATTTTGGGTTGCAAACAAACGGACTTTCAAAATAACTCTTCCGTGACTAACCCTGTATATAGGGAAAGAAAAAATATTTCTTAGTGTAATTTAACTCTTTAACGGTTCATCCTAGGTAAAAAATATAAAAATCTTGTTTTGTATAAAATTTCGATACGGATCACCGTTTTCAAGAAAAATGTCAAAAACCAAAATATGTCGCCTTTTTCCAAATTGGCAAGGGGCTGTTGCATCAGTGTATTTTTCTGTGCAGGATGCCGTATAAAAGCTTTTGTTGCAGTTTATGTTTTGATGTTGGGGGTATTTTTCAGTATATTTTCTGAACAACAATTACTTCTTCAGTATTTGATATAACAATGTTTTTAATTGATATAATCACCAAATAGGATTTAATTAATATAAGTTCGCTGCAACCGGAATTGTCAGCATTATGATTAAAGCTACACACTGGATGAGTCAATAAACTTATAATTTGATTTTTAATTTATTTTGTAAAAAAATAGTCTCAAAAAATGTCGTCCTAAAACCAATTTCGCCCCATGGGCTTGATTCTTGAAACCGTGCGAAACTCAACGCATGCGAACGACATCGTTCGGTCCTATATCGTGTGCGCCCAAACCATTTACGAAAAAGGTATTCTCGACTAGTGTGCGATATTGGTGAAGTTGTGCGCATGCAAATGGATGAGCACAAACGAACGAACTTTCTACCAACCAATAACATGCTTTCACTAGTATCATGTGATGTTATTATAATATGTTCGACTGTCACAATATTACTTTAGGTTAGGTGATTGGGCCTCATAGCTCGCACTCATTTTAGCTTAATATAATATAAGAAACAAATGCTATAAATGGTGAGCAGAGGATTAAGTTAAATGATTTTTTTTAATCCAAAGCTAAATGAAGAAAATTTAGCAGCAATTTGAATTATTATAAACGGCCAAAAATTGTACGAAGAAATAACCAATATTATTAAATTCAATCCCCAATTTTTAAAAATTGGAAGCTGTAGCGAAAAGTAAGTTTCATATTATATTTAATTTACGTAAATTCAAGAACCATTCGCTGTTTCTAGTATAAGATTTAGTTGATTCAACACTTTTACTTTAGCCATAACCTATAATGGATAATAATTAATGTATTAAAGTCATAAATATAAAACCAATTTAAAATATCTCCTGCACACCTTTTCTATCTTTAATTTTATAATAATAATTTATATTAGCACATATAACTCCTGGTATAACACATGCGATATCTCCTTCGAATGGTTTCGACCCACTCTATGTTAGCGCATGCGAAATTTTCATGCCTCCCTACTCTTTTCATACTCAAGAATACCATAGGGAAGTTCGTATGCGCCAAAAGTATGAAAGCGCATACGATAAATTTCGAGAATCAAGCCCCATGCGCTCGCCTGGCTTGCCTGTAGCTTGGGCCGGCCCTGCATAAGGCCTGTTATTGCACTCGTCCTTTGTAAAAGATGGACCCGTACGATAAAAGATTGCCTTATGAAACTTGTTTTTTTCATCAAAAATTAGTTATTAATTCTTCAAATTATAATAACGCAATATTAGCTGGTCATGATAAAAAATAGGTCTATGTTTATCTTAAATACACATGTAAATCTTAATTTAATAAAAACAATCATTTCTGTAGGTAAATTGAAGGGTAACGTACTTCACTGATATTATGCTCTTAAATATTTTTACTAAAAGATTTAAGACTATTAGTAGTATCCTCTTAAACAAATGACATACTCAACCGCTTCATTTACACCCACGCCTCTGTAAAACAAGTGATGTACGATGATAAAATTCATCTAGTAAACCATGGGTGTTCCCTATTCCTATATTCCAACGACCGTCTTGCCGTATAGAGACAATGGGCACAGAAAAAATGTTGCCGTACGCATAACATTACGATGGGACATACACGTTCTATATGCTTGCCCTTAAAAGGGAAGGGATACACCGTGTTAAAGTATAATTAATTTGAATTTAAATTACTTTGTGTTTCGGTTTGTTCTTCAGGAATTCTTTAATTTTATTAATTATAGGGATTTGAATTTTTTGTTCTTTTATCCAATATTCTGACACTTTTTTTGATTAATGAAAACGAAAAACAAAAAGTGTGTCATGTTAAATTTTTAAAAAAAGATACATGTTTTCATTGCTGTTTTGAAAGGTCGTGAGGTAATGCTTGGTAAATGCTCTCTACGGTAGAAATATGAAGGTCACGCTAGAATTATTGAAAATAAGAAAACCAGGTACGCTGTGGAAAACAAAATTTATATGTCATTTTAAGTTGTATGTTGTAAAAGTTAAGTTAGTAACTTACAATAGGGGATTCCACCATTTTTTTTATATAATTTCGTCAGAAATTATAAGTAAAACTAAGACTATTGGTGAAAATCCGGTAAAAAAAATACTATTAATAAGTGAGTTATGGTCCCCCGAAGTTTGAAAATATAGATGTGACGTCACGAATATAAGTTTTTATATAAAACTGTTTTCTTCGTGGATCTAAAATTAATTAACAAATTAATATTGTAACACTGTACAAGCCTACATGCTTTATAATTGCAAGTGTATTAAAATTATTAAGTTTAATGCAAGAAATTTATATTCAAATAAAAACTGTTTGAGAATTGCAGTACTGGACTGGTAGCCACGTGTCCGCTATTTGATTTTGTCTACTTCCATTGGTAGTAGACTCCACCCCCTAACTCGGTATTCGTTATATCTTTGTAGGTGGTCTTTGAGTAGCCAATCAAAATAATATGTATGGATTTAATATAAGTGACGAGCTGCTAAAACATAAACTCCTTTATTTCCGAAGTATTTCAATTGTATCCTTTTATTTCTTTATTAATATTCATTACTAAGCATCTACTTTCACTATTTTTTACTAATTTCTCTTAATTCGACTGTACTGTAATCCCCTATTTTCACAGATTTTGAAAGTCTCGTTTGTGAGTGAAAATATGGAACTAACCAGAGATCATTTTCGAATCATCATTTAGAATTTAACAGCTTTGACTGTTTTTAAGTCAGCCTTAAATTAAATTGAGTTTTAAGTCACCCAGTAATATTTTTATAGCTTTGGTAGTTTTTAAGTGACTAGAAATTAATATGACAGCTTTAACAAATTTAACTCTCCCGGTTTAGTTTGAGTTTAAAAAACAAAAAGTAAGGAAAGAATGGCGAAAGATATTATTTTTGAAGGCACATACTTATATGTCTTATGACCATTTTCATAATAAACTTTATTTTCACTTTAACATTACTTTAAAATACGAATAAAATCTTAAATTAAAGTTATTTTGGAAACGGCCCATATACTATCAATTTGAACAATAGGGGATTACAGCTTAATCGAATTAAGAGAAATTAGTAAAAAATAGCGATAGTAGATGCTTAATAATGAATATTAATAAATAAATAAAATGATATAATTGAAATACTTCGGAAGTAAGGGGGTTTTTGTTTTACCAGCTCGTTACTCATATGAATTCCATATATATTATTTTGATTGGAGACTCAAAGAGCACCTATAAATATATAACGAATACCGAATTAGGGGGTGGAGTCTACTACCAATGGAAGTAGACAAATTCAAATAGCAAACACGTGGCTACCAGACCAGTACTGCAATTCTCAAACAGTTTTTATTTGAATATAAATTTCTTGCATTAAACTTAATAATTTTGCTACACTTGCAAGTATAAATAAAGCATGTAGACTTGTACAGTGTTATAATATTAATTTGTTTTTTATAAATACAATTTAAAAATAGCATTTCAATTTCAAGAACATGTGGAATTAACCAAAGAGCATTTTCTTCAGTTTTTGAAAAAAGTAAATATAAAAGTAATACGAGGAGTGATCAAAAAATACGGTGAATAATTTTATTACGAACAAAGTAATACGCTTACATCAAATTTGAACTAATCTCCTTCAAAGTATTCTCCTTGGCTAGCGATGCACTTATCCCAACGTTGATTCCATGATTGGAAGCGTTTCTGGAAGGCTTCTGTTGGAAGAGCTTTCAGCTGCTCCGTCGTGGCCCTCTCAATGTCGTGAATGATGCCAAACGTTTTCCTTTTAGCATGGTTTTTATTTTTGGGAAGAGCCAGAAGACACACGGTGCTAAATCTGGGGAGTAAGGCGGATGTGGACAGACAGGAACATTTTTCGGCCAAAAACTCGCGGATCAGAAGCGAGGTGTGGCACGGTGCGTTGCCTTGATGAAAGAGGAAGCCATTGGCCCATTTTTCTGGTCTCTTTTTCCGTACATCGTTTCGCAAACGCTGCAGTACGCCATTATAATATTCGGAGTTTACAGTTGTTCCCCTTGGAACGAACTCTGATCGCACTTTGCCCTCACTGTCGAAAAAAACAATGAGCATGACCTTGACTGACATGCCCTTTTTAGGGCGAGGAGAGCCACTTGTTTTCCACTGAGAATTTTCGTCTCAGGGTCATACCCATATACCCAACTTTCAGCCCCAGTTATGATTTTGGCCATGAAATTCGGATCTGCATCAAACGATCCTTTAATGGGGTCCGGTATTCATTTTTCAATTTTTTTTTTTATTTGAAAGATTTAATAAAATGATGAATTTTAGCGTTTGTTACACTTTCCAAATGTGTATAGTTTTTGAAATAGAATTTTTTCAAATTTAATTAATCTTGTGTGACGCCATATCTGCAATTTTACATGTCTGACTAAAGTTGTTTATATCTGTTAATGTCATTAATTCTGCCAAAAATTGATGTCAAGGAGGATTAACTAGTGACAGCTGTCACTTACAGAAAACTATAGGTGTACCTTGTCAAAGGAAAAATCTGTTATAAAGATTTTCAATAAATATGTTTTATTTTAATAAAAAAGATTAATGTTTCATACATTTCATGTAAAATAGAACTACATATAAATATATGGATTTTATTTTCACAAGTTATAAATAATATAAAATTATATTCTATTCGCTTGGAACTGATACAAAAATACAGTTGTGACGTCATATCGCTAATTGTTTTTATTAAAATTATGATTGAAAAGTTTAATATCTTAAAAATATTTTGGTACAAAATCATTTAAAATTAGTCTTTCATAATATGACAAAATATATGCAACTTTTTTTTAGTACCGGGCCTCATTGAGAGGGTTACGATCGAGCAGCTGAAGGCCCTTCTGAAAGTAGCTTTCCAGAAATGCTTCCAATCCTGGAATCAACGTTGGGATAAGCGTATCGCTAGTCAAGGAGAGTACTTTGTTGAAGATGTAAGCTTATTACTTTGTTTATAATAAAATTATTCACAATATTTTTTGATCACACCTCGTCTGAATAAGTGAGGAACGCTGCTATTTATGTTTATGTATTTTGAAAACATTTATAGCACTCCTTAAGAAGATTGGTTGAAAGCTTGTAAGAATTGAAAGGAAAGAATGGGGAAGTTTATTATTGCTCAAATGAACTACTTTGAATTTTAACATGATTAAAATAAAGTTAAAAAAAATTAATTATGTATCTTATTCTTAATAATTCTAGCGCGAGCCTCGTATATTTTCATATCGAAATAAATCTCTGATTAGATGCGGAATAACGCACCCAGAAACGAATGATAGCCGTGATAAAATATTTTTTCTACTCCCATGCGTGAAGTGGGTACTTCACGTATTAATTTTCATGTGTGAAGTTTGATTTTTTGAACACTGTGCGTGAAGTAACACTTCACGCATACTGTGCGTGAAGTAAATAATTCAGTTTAAACACACACAATGAATATCAGTATATATACGTAAATCATGTGATGGTAAATGGTCCGAAGAAATAACAACTTCATGAGAAATATGTAATTAATTTATATAAATAAAATAAATTTTGTAATTCTAAATTTACAACTTTGTGTTAAATATAAATCTAAGTCCAATAAGCATTCAAAAGCAATAAATAAAAAATTTCTAAGCAATCTAATACCAATTTTATGATATTACAGGTTATAGCAATTACAAAATATAAAATTATTGTATTTCCCATTATTTTAAATATTACAAAATAACTTGTGTTTTAATAAAACAAAGCTGTTAAACCCCCGTACCGTTGGTAAACATGGTTACACAAATCGATAATGCAGAGGCTTTACGTTAAAAGAATGACAATGTGAAGAAAAAATTATATTTTATTGCAAGGTCGTAGAAAAAGTATAGTATGTAACACGTGCGTGAAGCCTATTTTACATTCGGGTGGTTTGCAACACTCGCCTTCGGCTCGTGTCGCAATCTCCACCCTCATGTAAAAACTTCAGCTTCACACACTTGCCACATAATATACTATATTATTTATACTGTTTACTACGAAAAATATAAACGACAATCAATAAAACAATCAATTGTCATTATCGAAGTACGTAGTGTGTGTTGTCATTTGTTCGACGTGCATTTGTAATCATCTGATGTATCTTTTGTTTTACGCCAAACATCGTTACGGTAATGGTTAATAGTGGTGTCTTTAATTAATTAATGCAGCACTTCAGTCCCCAGTAAAAAACGTTGTTACTTATTTAGACGTATTAACTAGATTAATCTAAATTGTTCTCGAAATTAATTCCTGTGGGAGATGTAATGTTTAGGGGTCCAGATGATTGATATTAATAAGGAATACTTTTAATTAAAGTGTTTAAGAAGATATACTAATAATATAAATGTAGCAATTTAAATAACTTTCATCAAAATAAATTGCGGCAGGAGTAGTGAAATTGCACTGTACGTAAATTCAGAATTTCTCTTATTGTCATTAAAACATAACGTTCATTATTTCCTTGCTTCATTATAAGAGGAATGCCATTTCATCCCTTCCCATTTCATCCTTGTATTATTTTTTCTGTTACTATTACCACCACGACACTTACGAACAACCAGAATGTGGCAACCCATTTACATTTATATTATTTAATTTTTTCTACGAAGTTAGTTCAAATTACCGACCGAGGCTTCGCAGTTCGTGTTGCCATTTTGTATGAAACGCTTCGTATGGCCCAAGTCGCATGACATGCAAGCTGCATTACACACATTTTCCGAGTGCATAGCGCGGATCCCAAATCCTACGATACACCATTCCCGTTAGACACAACACGAAGACATTTCGTTTTGTATCGGCGCAACACATAAAGCCCACATTACTCAACTAAAATTTATAGAAAAATGTCAATTATTGTTGAACTTCAAATTTAAAATTAATACAATTTTAAGGATTATTAGTTTTCTAAATACAGGAAGGTGTTCCCTAAGGAAATAGATAAACTTTTACCATGTATTCTAAGGGTCTTTTTAAGTAAAAAAAAGTTCATATAAATTATGGGCCAATTCTCCGTTTCAAAAAGTCTATTTTATACTAGCGTATTATAACAACAACTTTTCGATTGTCATTTCCGTTGTTAAATGAAGTACTTTTAAGCACTAGTGCTTGAAAATGACAGTTTAATGCGTAGAAGTAAAAGTACTAAATACCTATTATAACTGTTTATTTATGATAAATATTTACAACGCAATTACTTAAATTACTAAATTGAACATTTGATGTCGTTCTTAATACTTCTTCTTGGTTATCTTCAATGTGGGTAGAAACTGAAGTAGATGTGCTGCTGGATTCTGATTCTTGGTCGACAATTTTTATTTTTTTAATTGCTGTTTCTTTTTCTCCCAAAATTCTTCGTGAAATTTCTTTCTTATTTTCCAAAGAATTTTCAACGTAGCCTTCAACAACAGAACTTGAACGCTACCCTCCATGTCGCTTGAGCACTGTAATGTCTGCTCCCGAATCAGCCAAAAATGTTGCAGAACACCGCCGAAAGCAATGCCCGGTATATTATTTAGCATTTGGGAGGCCGAGGAACTCTGCAATTTTTTTAGGTATACCACCTATGGTATTTGTACCTACAGGGAGCATGCAACACTTAAAATTTCTGTAGGTTAGAAAAAACCGTTGATGTTCAGTATGAGTAGGTCGAAGTTGTGCGTACTTGCGAAACATTGCTAAACAGTTGATTCCATCGAAAAACCCTTCAGTTATCATAAAAAATCGTGAAATATTCGTTTTAGTATTTGGAATATTAATTTTTATGAAAGAAGTAGAATCTTCAATACTCCTACACGTAAAAACGTAAGTTCTTCCCGGCGACATGCCCCATAGATTCCAACAATTAACACAACCTTTGCCAATAAATAATCCTTGTCATCAGCTTCCTTCATACTTTTCTTTTTAAGAATGCAATAAGATTGGTAAATTTACTTATATCCACATTCTTATTAAGGTATATAATAGTTCAGAGCATACAGTAATTACTCCATAAAGTGGATGGCTTATAAATGGATGATAATTTCGAAAAATAGGCTAAAACTACCTTTTCTGTAATGTGCCCAACGTTTTTCTCCGCACACCAACTGTCAAATTTTTTGTAAGTTTCTTCATACAATTTTTTTGATTATCCTGAAACCAGTGTAGCCTCTGCACCATTTTCAATATCAGAGTCAATCTCTGAGTCACTCATTTTAAGTAAATTTATTACCAAAAAATTCTCAAGAAAAATTATACACCGAGCACGTTGACATCAATGTTTATTAAACAATATATTGAATCCCATAGCAACAAAAATATGAAACTGATGCCTGCCTACTTTTAAATTTTCATTTTGTTGACATTTGAGAATAAATATAAATAATCTGTTTTAAAACGCTAGTATAAAAAATCTTGTATGGAATACGTTGCGAAATCGTGTTTTAAGCACTAGACGTGTTATCCAACTCGGCTACGCCTCGTAGGATAATTTTCACGTCGCGTGCTTAAAACACATTTCTTTCGCAAATTACATAAATAGCTATTCTAATAAGAATGCTAGGTAAGTAGGTATTGTACACCTATTATTTTATTTGGCGTATCAATAGTACGAACTTATGAAGTGCTCCGAGTTTCATTATACATATTTCCCGCTAAGGTCTAAAATGTTCTGGTACTCTCGGCAAAGTTTCCCGGTTACCCCGAGAAATACATATATAGTAAAAAATTTAACGATGCGGACATCGTTAAATCAAGGTCATAGCCTGAATTAAAATTTTAGCTCCGCCTATTCCGTCAAATTTAGTAGTGTCGTATACTTAGTTTTTATGATACATAAGATAATGGATACTGTTATTTTATTATATAAAAATTTATGTTTGAGTAAAAGCATTCAAAATTCAAAACTAAAGCTATGTTCAGAGCTACTGAATTATAAATTTACAATTAGTAATTACAAATAGTAATCGGTTGGAGCGTCTTAAAACTACCGGTTTTAAATCTAAAAAAACGTTTAGAAGTGAAAGTGACACCTATTGAAAAATCGATGAAGCAATCTAAATAAATTAAAAAGTTACTCATTTTCATTAAACAGTCGTAAATAGAGTAGTATTTGTTGTTTGAACACTATAATAAACAGATAAAAATATTTCGGATCATGATATTTTCTAGTGTGTTAAAAGTAGGGTTAAAAATGATCAGACACTCTGTAACAAGTGACAAGTAGGTACATGTGATTCCTCGCCTTTCTACAATTTTATTTATTACAATATCCTGCATCATATACCGCATTTAAAATAGATTATATGCACTATGCCGTTTGACGTTCATGACAGAAAAAAACAAGATGATATATTTGTCGCATTAAATGTAATTGAAATGTTTGGAGTTTGTTTACTTGCCACTTAACACTTACAATTAACGTCTTAATTTTGTCGCTGTGTATGCTAAAGTCAAAGTGTGTATATTAATTGTAAGTACTCATTGTAATTAATAATTGGATTGCTCTGAACGCAGCTTAAGTCAACTAGTAAGTCTATTAGGAAATGTAAAACCAAATAAGTGAAAATAAGATACTGCCACAGTGCCAGTGTCAGACACTGACAGAAAATAATGTTATTCGTATGGCTATGAATCAATATTATATTTAAAATGGAATGTCCTAATCCTAACTTAGTCGAAACAATAAGAATTGTAGTCTTTGCAAATGAGAGAGATAAATGTATGCCAATTTTTTACTTCGTTCATGATACATATGACCTTGATCGGACATTTTAAAAAATATTACATAATTTCTAGCCTGAATTTTATGGCTGCGAGTTTTGTGCGTTAGGTTGGTTTCAGGTAAAACTAAAAATCCATAAACTTTACAAAAGCAGTATGGATGTTATGAAATATCAGGCTTTGTGTCTATGGACGTTAATTGGCGAATAATAAAACTCATAGAATAATCGAAATAGAAATATAAATATTTATGTGCTTCTAGTTTATTTTCTGTAAGTTTAGAGTTAAATAAATAAATATATCATAACGGCTTATTACCTATTTTTAGATGTACACTATTATTCACGAAAGATGACTATTCAAGGACATTTGTTCGAAGAAAGAATACACATCACTTTATAGCAGCAGCTTAGCAACATTTTGTATTAGAAAGAGAAAGATTATTTGACCTGTCTATTTAATTTATGTGGTGTGACAGATATACGTAAATAGTGGCATTACTTTCTAACTTACTATAAATAATAATGACGTATGTCGTAGAATTATAGGTACCTATCTACTACACTGCCCTCTCTGCTAATATTTACCCAGTGGCGTTGACGTGTAAAATCAAATTATTATTCCTTGGTTTACAAGTTAAGTCAATGTTTTTGTATTTTGCAAACACATAAGTGAAGAACATAAATCTTTCAGAAAGGCAATATTTGCAAAGAAACATAATTTTGAAATAAATTACTCTTATTTTTTCAGTTAAAATGTGTCCATAAATACTTCATGTTGCACGCCTATGCACACGAAGTGCAATGAAGTTATCTGCAAGTAATATTATATCAGGCGGCTCACAAATGACCTTGAATAGTCATCTTTCGTGAATAATAGTTTACCAACATATTTCTATTAACAAGGCGTTTACCAGGCATCACCTCCCGGATTTTTACATCTGTCATGGATAGAGCACCACATTGCCGTCAATCGGAATCAAACCCAGTCTTCCGAAACATAACCGCACTAACATACATAGCCATGCGACCCCATTTTGAGTTAAAGGATCTAAACATATCGTAGGACAAAACAGTAGTTGTTATTTTTTCTTTATATCTTCATATGATAATTAAAACAACAAACAATGAGAAAATGTAGAAAAGCAGCATCTTTGCAAATTAGAAGCCTTGGATCTCTACTTCAAAGACCAACAAGAACGCGAAATTATAGCACCACACTATCACTCTAATTTCGTTGCAGAAACAAGGGCAAATAGATGCAGAAACGTTGTGTTTATTTTCTTTATTCTTTATAGAAAATACAATTATCTAGTGAGCTTAAATTTCAGACAAAGAAATTGAGTTAGTCTAAATGAAGAATTGCATTTTGCGATTCAATATTCCGGGATTAGTATTTAATTGGAAAATACAAAAAAGAAAAAGTATATTGTATCATACAAAAATTTCAGCTGGAACAAACAATGTTTAAGTATCTCTAGTTTAGTGAAGAAGTTTGTTTTTTATAGGAAATGTTTTCTAATTAAAAGAATTTCTCTCGGAATATGCCACAAGGGAAAATTTTTTACAATGCTGCAATTTAGAAGTAATTTTCGCAACGTGTTAAAAATGTAAACTTCATTTGTGCAACAAAGCCATGTGAATGCAATCATTAAAGTTAACAGAAACAATTTGATAGTAAAGAATTAAGAACTGCTTGCTAGGATTTATGGAAGTCGGGGAATTAAAATAAAAAATTTAGGATTTCCAAAGGTGGAGCAGCTAATTTATGTCTTGACTTCAAGGGGAAAAACTCATTTCTACTTCGGTTAAAATTTAATGTTTCATTAACGTTACACAAGACTTTCCACTGCACAAAAAATGAGGATTATAATTGCAATCTTTAAATATACGAGAGTTATTCAATATGTAATACTATGCGATATATAATTTACCAACTTTTTTATTTAACGCTGCTTTTTGCCTCTCGCTACCGAAGGAAAAAAGAGGTATAGGGATTGTGATAAAAATCGCATATCGAGATTTTGTTATACACGTTTTAAGGTCAATAGAATCTGATTTTAACATTTTCACAATGGTGACTGTGGGTGTATATATGGATATGGATGTGGATCCGGTTATCGCTGTAAATCAAAATTACCGATGATTTTTTTACCTTCCGTCACCTTTAGAAAAGGAAGGTATTGTCTTTGGTCAAAAAATTTGATGATGAGTTTTTAATCAATAAGCAAGTTTTAGGGTCCCTAGAATACGATATTACTATTTTTTTTATGATTTCGTCTGCGATAACTCTATATTACAATTTCAAAAATTATAATTCTTTCGTATTATTCTTCATTACATCCATATGAAGAGCTGATTAGATTTTGTTTACAATGGATCAACCGAAAGTACCCTCATTTGAAGAGTTTAATAGTTTTTCTTAAAAAAACTATGTTAAATATAATTTTTTCAATTTAATGTTATTATAAATATTAAAGAATATTTTATTCCCCATACAATTTGACTGCATTTTATACTTCATATTAAATGGATATAGAGTTAAAAAATTATAAAGAAATTAAATTTCATAAAGTAGCCAACTATGGAAACAGCTACTGCATTAAGAACATTCTGACTGAAAGATGTCAGTGTCAAGTTCAATTGAAATAATATGTTTGTCCTATTATTTTACTGGAAATATAGGATCTTTTGCTAGAAACTTTCTGAATGAAATTTGTACAAAATACATAGAACTGACGGAAGGTAATATGCTGGCCACATAAAAAAATTTAATCTTGTATTTCTACTCCATTATAATATAAAAAAATCTGAAGTGGCCAGCACATTATCTTCCGTCAGTTTCATGTATTTTGTACAAATTTCGTACAGAAAGTTCTTTGCAAAAGATTCTATTTCTTGTACATTACCTGCCGGCAGTTGTATGTGTTTTACACAAATTCCATACAGAAAGTTTCCAGCAAAAGATCCTATATTTCCAGGAAAATTATAACTCAAACATACTCTGTAATTACACTTGACACTGACATCTTTCAATCAGAATTTTCTTAATATAGTAGCTGTTTCCATAGTTATAGCATGGCTGGCTAATTCATAAATTTAATTCCTTTATAATTTTTAACTCTAGCCGCTTTCTTTTTATCAAGAAGATCAACTCCGAGTAGCACACATCTACCCTAAATCGTTCTTTTTAAAAGGGGATAAATGATCTTGTACTACCCAGTTTCTTCGTCCCCGCCCCCGCGAAGCACCACCTTTGAAACAGGATCATATAGATCCTGAACTGATCCCGAATGTCAATGTCACGTCAATATGACTGATATTAAAATGACATGAATAGAAGAAATTAATTAGTTTGAAACGTTATATCATGTTTCATTACCATAAGGAATACATCCATATTTAAATACACAAAGGTAAAAGAATTTAATATGTCAAAATCAAATCAACAGACTATAACGTCTTATTTAAAAAAATCTGATGTGGCCAGCACATTACCTTCCGTCAGTTCTATGTATTTTGTACAAATTTCATACGGAAAGTTCCTTGCTAAATTAAATATTCTATTTCTTGTACATTACCTTCCCGCAGTTGCATGTATTTTATGCAAATTTCATACAGAAAATTATTATTTTGTGACGTTTTCTATATACAGTGTAATGTATCTGCAGAAATAAAAGATTTATTATTATTATTATTTCTTGTACATTACCTTAAAGCAGTTGTATGTATTTTATACAAATTCCATACAGAAAGCAAAAGATCCTATATTTCCAGTAAAAATTGTAAGACAAACACACTATGTCAATTTCACTTGACACTGACATCTTTCAATCTTGTTTCAATCAGAATTTTCTTAATATAGTAGCTGTTTTCATAGCTATGGCTACTTTATGAAATTTAATTTCTTTATAATTTTTTAACTCTATATCCATTTAATATTAAGTATAAAATGCAGTCAAATCGTACAGAGAATAAAATATACTTTAATATTTATAATAACATCAAATGTGAAAAAATCATATTTAACATAGTTTTTTCAAGAAAAACTGTTTAAATCTTCAAATGATGGTACTTCCGGTTGACCAATTGTAACCAAAATCTAATCAGCTCTTCATATGTATGTAACGAAGAAGTACACGAAAAAATTATAATTTTTGTAACTGTAGTATTAGAGTTATCGCAGACGAAAATTTTGTTACACACACACACACATCCACACACACACACATCCACACACACACACACACACACATACAGACATCATCGTAAAAATAGTAAATTCGTATTCTAGGGACCCTAAAACGTGCTTATTGATTAAAAACTCATCATCGAATTTTTTGACCAAAGACAATACCTTCCTTACCTAAAGGTGACGGAAGGTAAAAATATACTGTTCTTTTTAGGTGTAGTTCAGTTCAGTTCACTTTCCCCCTAAAAAGAAAGCGCCTTCTATATCCATTTAATATGAAGTTCAAAATGCAGTCAAATCGTATAGAGATTAAAATATTCTTTTATATTTATAATAACATTAAATGTGAAAAAAAATGGTATTTATCATTGTTTTTTCAAGAAAAACTATTAACATCTTCAAATGTGGGTACTTCCGGTTGACCAATTATAACCAAAATCTAATCAGCTCTTCATATGGATGTAAGGAAGAGAAAAGGAAAGAATTATAATTTTTGGAAGTGTATATTGTACACACACACCCACACACACGCACACACACGCGCACGCACACACACACACACACACACACACACACACACACACACACACACACACACACACACACACACATCGTAAAAAAGTAAAATCATATTCTAGGGACCCTAAAACGTGCTTATTGAATAAAAACTCATCACCAAATTTTTTGACCAAAGACAATACCTTCCTTACCTAAAGGTGACGGAAGGTAAAAAACATTAAATTTTGGTGCGAATCGGATAACCGAAAGTAGCACTTTTTCTCAGAAAAATACTCTTAAATATCATTTTTACCTCTCGCCAAGAGAGGTATTGTATTCATGCTAAAAATCGCATATCCAGATTTTAATGAATAAGCACGTTTTAAGGTCCCTAGTATCCGATTATAACATTTTACGAGTGTGTGTGTGTGTGTGTGTGTGTGTGTGTGTGTGTGTGTGTGCGTGTTTGTGTGCGTGTGTGTGTGTGTGTGTGTGTGTGTGTGTGTGTGTGTGTGTGTGTGTGTGTGTGTGTGTGTGTGGATGTTGGATCCACGATTTCTCAAATACTATAAGACTTAAGACATTTTTAACTACGGATTCCTCAATCTAACAATAATGGGAAGAGTCCAGTCAGTTTTGGTAACAATTGGACAACCGGAAGTAGTAGTTACAAGAAAAAAATCGTCTAAATATTATTTATCGAAAATTTATGTAAATACTTATATTAAAGAACGTTAAATTCTTTATTCGATAAATATAAATACATTATCATATCTTCTATAGATTTAGAGATAAAGAAAGGCATATAAAATAATTTAATGTAAAAAATCTCAGATCAAACTACTACAAGGCAAGAGATTCAAATGTTTGTAATTGACACATAAATGTCACTGTCAAAAATATTTGTATGCCTCTGTCAAAAATATATGTATATTATTATTATGAAGATTTTGAAAATAAAAAAAAGTCAACAACGCAAAAGAATATACGTAAAAAAGAATATAAAAGGAATTTGCGAAAAAATGACGAATATAAAGAAAAAGAAAAGGAAAGTAGAAAAAGAAAATTTCAGGATATTAAATATAAAGAAAATGTAAGTATTGTACATAATTTATTTTAAAATATCCCATAGATATTGCAAATATATGTGAGAATTATTTTGTAGTGAGACATGAATATCTATATGTATTTGTAGTTAAAAATATTTTTCGTTTTATGCGTACAACCAGGTAAAATATCTGGCGAGAGGTTATGTGTTGGCCACATCAGATTTTTTATCGTGCATCAATATTTTTCTTCATAGTACTTCATATTATTTCAACATTCTTTCATGAATTTTTAAGGCTACAAAGATCTGATGATTACTCACTATTCCTCTAGAGAGAGCTAAGAATGTCGCCTTGATGTATATGTAACATGTAACCCTTTCGCTTACATATGCCAACTCATCTATTTCCCACTATTAGTATTAACACTTCTGCAGAACACCAACGAGTATTATATCACAAAATAAATGCTTTTCTTTGTCGTCAATCAGAAATGCATCACTTCTTTGACTTGGTCATCTATGTTTACTCATTAATAAAGGCAACATCATAATATTGTAACATTCTTTAACGAAATTTGCGAGACTTCATGCCATAAAAATCTGATGATTGGTCTATTGGGCATTATCTATGTAATATAAATATAACATCACGATTTATTACTTATTTGTGTGTGTGCCAATCAGCTTCTATTTGCAGATATCGATAATCACGATAGATCTGTATCGTTGAGGACGTTGCCTCACGGGTCGCCTTCCAATGCTGCTGTGGACAGACCACAGGAATCACTTTTGTGATATTTTTTTTTTAATCGAGTTTGACGGCGACCAGAATCGAACCCAGATTGTCCGGATCACAACCGGGCACTTAACGACATATTGTCAACATCTTCTGAAAGAAAATATATTTCTTACAAGTGAGTTTCGAATACCTTCGAATTTAACTCTATACAGAAAAATACTGTAAAAATTTTTAAGGGCATATAGTACTGACCAAAATGAGTAGAAAAGCTTAATTAACATGGGCCCGATCTTCCATAGTTTCCGAGATTTGAGGCAGGAAAAATGAGTTTTTACGGGGTATACGTCTGCTATCTCGAAAACTATAAGAGTTACGACTTTGATTAAATGGGATTTTTTATTAACCTTTCAAAAGTCATCTTAGATGTGCTTTTGTTTTCCTAAAAAATCAAATAATTGTACTATGTTAAATGTTGTGGCGACCTTGGCCAATATTTAGTTTTCAAATAACTTCGTAGCTATTAGAAATTGAGAATAATGTTTCATATAAAATTTTATTGTTTTTTTATAGTCTATTTACTGACATTGACTACGTTTATCTCGACGTTTGAAGCTGCTCGAATTTAGTAAATCTCTTTTCAATCTTCGAAACAAAACGATAGAGATTCATATTTCAATCCGCTTGAAAATGTCAAGTCAAGCCTATAAAATAATAGGCTTGGACTTATGAAGCGGCTTGACTTCTATCGAAATAAACAGTGAAGCTTCAAATAATGAAACTACGCATGCGCACATCCGCAATATGTTAGCGTTAATAAATTTATATCATTTGGTTATTTGTATTTTACCTCATTTTATAAAACTTAATAAAATTGACCAAAAGCGAAATATTTGAAGTGACGAAAAACAAATATATTTTTAATGTTTTTGAAAGAAAATTCAAATAACAACATGACAATTTTTAGATTTTGAGGTTACATATTCAGCATGAAATTAGGTCATATACCTCTCCCTGTCTGTGTGCATAATCTAGTATTTAACTATCTTTTTTTAATAGATACGAATTTAAAGAAGATTGAAAATAAGTCAATCCTAATTACAATCCGCAGAGATACACCAATAGGATTTTTCAAGTCATAATATACTTGAAGCCGCTTGAATTGTCCTGATAAATGTAGTCATTGACAAAATTTTGTTCGATCACTATCTTTGCCATTTTTTTTCGATTTCTCGCAGTTGAAGATCAGTCCCATGTTGATTAAGCTTTTTTACTTACTTTTATATAACAAGTTTGAAAATATATTGAATATTTAAAATATGGGGAAATATTTTTAATTAGTTCCTACAGAGTCGCTCTACTCGTATTTATGACCGACAGTGCATAAATATATTGATACGAGTATATGTATGTATTTTTTTTACCAAAATTTCACTGAAAAATAAAACTAAATAAACCTACAGTTACAATTTTTATTTATATTTGAAATTCCTTGGGATATTTCCCAAAGCACATACCTCGAGAAATTTCCCAAAAAAAAAAAATCCAGGAATATTTTTATGAATATTCCTGTATCTTTAAATTTCGGGCATTGACCCATCTCTAATTGGAAGCAGCGCGATACTTATACGCAGCGTATAAGTATCGCGCTATCATTGTTTGTTATTTATCAGTGATGGTTCTTTCCTATCTGTAACATACATACTTTAAAAATGTTTCCCAAAAGAGGTCTAACTGACGAAAAGTTACTAAAATACCTTCTTGAAACTGACACTTAGTAAAATGAATCAGCTTATTCTTTTCCAAAAACGGAAACGAAGTTTAGATAGTAGGTTCTCTGAACTTCCAGTAATACTTAATGAAAAGAACGTATTGAATGAGGATAAAGGACTTTCGCGCTTTGTATTTAAACCCTGTGAAAGCGAAATGTGTTGTTTATTTTTTTATTTCATCTAAAACTTTACAAGATATAATGACCTTTAAAACATCACTCTGGCCTGAGAGGCCCCATCAGTGGCAAACGTATGTAGTAATCTCCCACAAGTATAGGGTTAAAAAAGACCAATATCTATAACGATTTTCATACCTTTAATAACTAAGGCTATTATCCAGTATATCTGTGTTAATTAATATAGTAATGGACCCTACCCATATTGTGTTTATAAATTCCTAATGTCGTGCCATAAAAACCAACCCTTTCCACGAATACTAACTTTATGAAGTGAATAAATTTCATCCCCTATAGGCAGGGCTACGTAAGGCGTCAGCAGGTTTATAGTTAGGGGTTGTTTCACTCAAGGGTTTCAATTACACCTATGGAAATTTCTCTCATTCACACGTGCGAATTTAACTTGTATTAATAACACCCTTATGTGCCCTCGTAAAATTACTTCAATGCTTGTCATAACTTTCTCTACCCCTGTACCAAAAGAAAGTTTTAACTCTGAGCTCTAACCCCCTTCAAAACTGGGGAATTCAATATTCCATAGAGGATAACAATAAGGTATGTTTTAGGAGGTTCTATTAAAAATAAATTGTCACCTAGACGTCTAGACTCAGGCTATACACGTATGTTTCAATTTACGCAGCCTGCGCCCAGTGGCAACTAGTGGGTTGAAGATTTCATAGTTAAAATTTGGTAAATATTTGTAATAGAGTAGTTCAGTAATTACGTCATATGCGGTGCGCTTCATTTAAACTACTGTCCTATCAGTAAACACATCTTTCAAAGTGAACTTTATTGCCACAGCAAATAAGAACTATTATTTTACGCAGTTCACTTCGTCGCCAATATCTTACATAATTAAGAAAAGTTAGCTATTTAAGCTATCATTCAGTGTTGCGTCCCTCCGGTGCGAAGGACTAAGTAATAAGGACCTAATGGCTCGAAGGACCAAATGTTCAATACCTAAACCAGCGAATCCGGTCTAGAAGAACCAAATGTTTTGATCCTGCTTGCAAGCCCAAAATGTGATGTCTCTAGATCAGCGAATCCGGTCTAGAAGCATCAACAATGTGTTTGATGTTAAATTCAATGAATAAAACAAAACTATATGTAAACCAAAATAATTACAACCTTCAATAGCTGGTTCACATCACTGGACTTGGCCAATATACGGGATAATATTAATTTGTGAAACGTACTAATTAACAACGAACGAAGGACCAGATAGTTTTACGAACTAACAAACGTGCTAAATATAATTGCACCAAAATAACAAACAACTGAAAACCAATTCTGAGAGATATGTGATAGCGTATTGAATATAAGTGACATAAACAATAATAAACCAAAGATAAAACAAATACGATATTTGTATAAATCAACTAAATCATTTAATAAATGTAAGAACAAACAAACTTAGTTAAACAATATTAAGAATTCTAAATGAACTTAATAACAACCAACTAGAATGCAAACTTGTTGCCTTGACTGTACCTAGTCGACAATAACAGCAGATGCGCTGTGGATGACGTCACTCGAAGGTGAACGTGTGTAAACAGGTTTACAAAGAAATAATAATAATTTCACCCAAGGAAATATGAATCAAATCCCTAACAACACGAGTTCCGTGAGAAATCAAATTGTACAGTTCGATTTTACAATTGATTCCTGAGATGTGTCTATTAGCTGCATAAATTGGCGCCGGAAAGTATTCACGGATTATAAAATACCAAATTAAATGAAAACCGAACGATACTCCTTGAATTAGTCGTGCTAGGCTAATCAAGCTACGCGTACGATAATTAAACAACCAATTACTTTACTGACCATATGAAAATCAGAAAGTTTATGCAAAATGGTGGAAAACCACTCTCGCGGACGACGACGCGATACGTGTTTACCGTTTGCAAGCCAGAGACACTCTGAGTCGGTCGCTGCTGTAGCGGCAGTACGCTGGGCGTGTGGGTGCGCGCGCACTCGCGTGAAGCTAGTCAGCAGTATATTAATATTAATAAATAGTTTAAGATACTACAGCTATTTCAAACAATTCTAAAATTAAACTTAAACACGTAAAAACATATAACTAATTTTTCCAAGTAACAGAAACAGTTATTTCCATTTATTTATTGAATTATTTAAATAGAGTCAGGGCGGGTTAACCGTTCTATTCCCATGTGCAGCGGGTTGCTACCTCAAGGAGTTGACATTTTCTAATTTCTCTCATTTAAAACATATTAGTTTTAAACATTCAGTTAAGTTTGAATATTACCCTTTCAATCAAACAAAATATATTATCTTAATTTGTAATAACTATTATTCTATTTAAGTTTTAAAAAACTTTGCATGGAACTACATGTTCGTCAATTTCGAACATGTTCGTAAAACATCACGTGAAGTGGCCGGAAGAGTCCGTTTGAAAGACAGCGAACCATTTTTAGGTTACAGTAGCCTAAGAACACGTATAGACAGAGTTATTTACGAACCTTAGCCTTAAAAAGAAAAAATCTAAACACTGATTTGAAAATGCTCAAAAACTCCAAGAAACAAAATCTCTGTCGGTATGTCGGTTATGCTTGAAGCTGAACAACCTGCGCAAACTTGATACTCTGTAGTTCAAAATGTGCAGAGTGGATTTGAATTTGAAATAAAACCTTTGTTATTTATTAATGTGTATATTGTATTACAAAGTAATAGAAAAATGTTTACAATTTGATGTTATTAGTATCTCAAAGTTAACTTCTTCATAATAACAATAATATCAGCATCAAATCAAGCCTTTAAATTCTGACCCTTATATGTTCTGTCAATAGAGTCTACTTGAAAATATCCGTTTTGCTTAGGACAATGCTTCATATTTCGCGCTATATTCTGACGTCACACTATTCTACCCCATTCCCTATGTCCGTCCTTCGTAATCTGTTTTAATTTCTGATCTGGCTTCGGTTCGGTTCACCTTTTCTCATTGTGTTTAAACGTTTATAATATATAGACCAGTCAATGAATGCTTCAAAATGGATTGTAAACAGACTTTTGTGCGCACTTTTTTTGACTATTGGGCTGTGTTTAGAGGTGTTTGGAGATGAACATACCAAAAATCCTGAGATCTCCGAGGGGAGCTAACTTCAGAGCATAGCAAAATGTATCTCTTTTCTTTGGTTTCTCGCTTATATCTCGACATGATTGGTCCAAGCGAAAACGTCTTTATACACAAAATTAAAGCTTACAAAATCGACATAAAATAGTTCCCATTCATTTTTTGTTATCCCTATCCGTTTTCTAATTTTACGCTGTTGAAAATCGTTATTTTTCCAAGAATAAATTTCACACTACGTTTTTGAACATGCATACTATATTATTACTACGTTTACATGCAGTTTTGAAAATGGTTTCAGTCAAAATTATGCAAAACTGTTTACATGCAGTTTTCAAAACAAGTTTAAAAATTGACTTGAAATCAGTTTCGGCGCATACACATACACGCACAGACAGCATCGTGAAAATGTTAAAATTGGATTCTAGGGACCTTAAAACGTGGTCATTTACCAAAATCTCGATATGCGATTTTTAGCACGATACCTATACTTCCCTTACCAAGGGTAGCGGGACGTAAAAACGTCCAGTTAACAGCTACTTTTATAGTTCTCCTCGAAAAACGGAAATATATAATTTTCGATGGAATTTATGCATTTATTAAAACACATATTTTTCTTAAACATACTTATAGTTTTTTTATAAGATATTTACGACAACAATTTAATTTTCTCATTAACCCTAAACTATTAAAAATTTAGAATATCTATTTTTATGAATTCTTTTAATTGGAAAAACTTTTGTACGAGACTGTCAAAATAGAGCCGCCTTAAACGAATCACAACCACTACCACATATTATACAATAATTAACTGATTACTTTGCATTCGCTCTGTCCTTTTTCTCCCCGTATTCGACGCCTATGAACATAAGCCTAAGACTTATTACTTCCTCAGAGACAAAGCAATGTATTAAGCCTTAGGTCTCACTGTATATTTTGTGTTTAGATGCCTGCGATGAAATGGTAATGAGATTTTCGGATCGTCTTGTTTGTGAGTTATTGAATTTGTCTTTTGATCTGATATACTAAGCAGAAATTCGGATTGTCTGATATGTACAATTTACTTATGGAAATTTTATCAAAACAAAATATTTCACTATAGATTAAAATACATGTATCTATCTATATTCAAACTTCTACTGTAAAAATTACCATTATCATTTAAAATTATCTGGTTTTGCTAGACAGGGGTATAACGGTATCTCACAAAAAATAGGTATATTAATTTTAAAAAGTCTGATGTAGCCAGCACATTACCTTCCGTCAGTTCTATGTATTTTGTACAAATTCCACACAGAAAGATTTTTGCAAATGATTCCATATTTCCAGTACATTACATTCAGTCAGTTCTATGTATTTTGTACAAATTCTATACAGAAATTTTCATGTAAGATTCTATATATTTCCAGAAAAATTATAACTCAAACATATTATGGAAATTGCATTTTGACACTGACATTTGTCAATCAGAATTTTCTTAATGTAGTAGATATTTCCATGTTTATACCACAGCTGACTGCTTTGTGAAATTTAATTTGTTTATAATTTTTACCTTCCGCACCTTTAGGTAAGGAAGGTATTGTCTTTAGTCAAAAAAATCGATGATGAGTTTTTAATGAATAAGCACGTTTTAGGCTCCCTAGAATGCGATTTTACTATTTTTACGATGATGTCTATGTATGTATGGATGGATGTACATATGTATGTATGTGTGTGTGACGATTTTTTCGGATCGCATAACTTCAATACCACCTTTCCAAAAATTATAATTTTTCTTTACATCTTTATGAAGAGCTGATTAAATTTTGGTTACAAGTGGTCGACCGGAAGTACCCTAATTTGAGGATTTTAACAGTTTTTCTTGAAAAACCGGTGTTAAATATTATTTTTTCACATTTAATGTTATTATAAATATTAAAGAATATTTTATTCTCTATAAGAATTGATTACATACAGTTAAAAATTTATAAAGAAATGAAATTTCATAAAACAGCAAGCTGTGCTATAACCATGGAAACTTATACTATATTAAGAAAATTCTGATTGACAAATGTTAGTGTCAAGTGCATTTGACAGTATGTTTTTGTTATAATTTTACTGGAAATATATAATTTCTTACAAAAAACTTTCTGTATGGAATTTGTACAAAATACATAGAACTGAAGGTAGGTAATGTACTGGAAATATGGAATCTTTTACAAGAAAATCTCTGTGTGGAATTTTTACAATATACATAGGTCTGACCACGATCTGACGGAAGGTAATGTGCTGGCCACATCAGATTTTTTAACTCTATATCCTGAATATGAAGTATAAAATGTAATCAAATCGTATAGAGAATAAATATATAAAAATAAAAGAATAAAATATTCTTAAATATTTATAACATTAAATGTGAAAAAGTGATATTTAACAGCATTTTTTCAAGAAAAACTGTTAAAATCTTCAAATTAGGGTACTTCCGGTCGACCAATTGTAACCAATATCTAATCAGTTCTTCATATGGATCTAAAGAAAACGAATACGCAAAAAGTATAATTTTTGGAAAGGTGGTATTGGAGTTATGCGATTCGAAAAAATCGTCACACACACACATACAAACATACATACATACATCCATCCATACATACAGACATCATCGTAAAAATAGTAAAATCGTATTCCAGAGACCCTAAAACATTAAAAACTCATCACCGAATTTTTTGACCAAAGACAATACGTTTCTTACCCATAGGTGACGGAAGGTAAAAAGTATTTAACGAAATACAAAGTAGAAATAAAATAGATTATCTTAACACATTTAAAAACTTATATTACTGCTGTCTGGAGAAACTTTCACATGATAACGTAAACAAATGATTTTTTGACTTGGTACAGCAAGAACAATTTTTTCTACCAAAATAAGCTAGCTTATAAAATAGTTAGAATTGGAAGTTTAAAAAAATCAAATTGTAAAAGAAAGGAGCGGCTTGCACGGCCTTGAATTTTCTCAAGGCTGGGATACTATAGTATCCTGGGTAGCATCCTAGGGTTTAAAAAATAATCTTACCTTACATCACAATTTTGTAATAATTCGTAACGTAGATATGGAAAGTCGAACTTACCTAGAAAAAAAGAAACAAAATTAGTACTTACTCTTAAATATGAAATATCTCAACTACATTTTCTAACTTGTATAAACAATATGCTATCCTGAAGATGTATTCCTGTCACCACGGTAACAATAAACATATGTATGTATACCCGTAGCACGTTGATTTTATTATTTCATTGCACAAGTCCCTTGTTTATAAAGTTAACGTAAGCCACTGCACACAACAAACAAATTCCCATTAAAATATCGTTGTTTAGCATTTTTCCTGAAATTTTAAAAATTCATATTGTATCAATTTGTCAGATACGTGTGGGCAGTTTTTTTTGTTTGATGAATTTCAAGACCGGAATTATTTAAAAGGCTTTGAAGCTGTGGCTTTTGTTAAATTACATATTTAAAACATTTTAATGAAACCGTGAATGGTTTGTTATCTTTTTTCAGAACTAGGTCACCATTTGAAAAAATCTTTTTGATATTTCGAAAACATACGCATATTGCATTATTTTATACACAAAAGGATTCGGTATATGTTATTAATAGCAGTAAGTAGCAATTAAATTTGTTTTTTTCTGGTTTTCATTAATTATTATTCATACACGTCAATCTAACTTATTTTTCATATTTTGTGGAAAATAAATCCCATATTCTCCAAAAATTTCCTCCACCATATATCATTTTTTATAGACACGTTCCTATTCGAATATTTAGTATTTAATTTACTGCTTCCAAAAAATATTGAATAAAATTATTTTTTACCTTCCGCTACCCTTGGTAAGGGAGGTATAGGGATCGTGCTAAAAATCGCATATCGAGATTTTGGTGAATGATCACCTTTCAAGGTCCCTAGAATCCAATTTTAACATTTTCACGATGTGTGTATGCGTGTGTGTGTGTGTGTGTGTGTGTGTGTGTGTGTGTGTGTATGTGTGTGGATCCTCCACTCTAACTCAAATACTATCATTCAGAAAATTTTGAAACCTTATATTTTGAACTTCTTCTGTAATGGAAAGAGCACATTAGATTTTGGTGTAAATCGGATAACCGGAAATGGCACTTTACTAGAAGCTCAAAATAGTTTTTCTTCGAAAAATGCCTTTAAATGTTCTTTTTTCGAGATTAATGTTATTATAAAAAATAAAGATTATTAAATTTTCTACAGATTTGAATTAATATTTTTTTCTATATATTTTATGGATAAATTTATAAAATTATCTATAATTTAAATTCCGGAGCCCACGCTTTAAACAAACAAAACTCCTTGGTCGCGCAGTTATTCAAATGTATGTAACTGACAGATAAATGTCACTGCCAGAACTAATCATTTCAATTTAATAATAGTAACGTTTTAAAAAGAAAAAAGTAAATAGAACAATAGGAAAGGAAATCAATTCAGTTTCTAGTATATGTAAATATGTAGGTATGTATTTAGATTATTAAAAACTAACATTTTGCAAAAAAGTTTAAGTTAATTCTCCTTTTTGGATTAGTGAATTCTATTTTATAATCTTCATTTTATTATCAAAAAAGGTAGTTACTTGGATTAGATTAGACTATATTTCAAGAAATAAACAGCGAAAATTACAGTAAAATCCGCTAATCCAAAAATAAGGATAAGCTTAATCTAAATGGCGGGAAGTATTGTGTTGGCCACACCAGATTTTTTATATACTTAACTCATAGCAACTATTTATTCGCTTAGCAAACGCGTCCGGTAGGTACATACGTCTTTACGGATTGGGCCGGTAGCACATTTATGACATTTGTTTTGCGGTTAGAATTTGGATTTTCATTATCTTTTAAATATATACAGGATGCTCGTTTATAAATAAACCAGCAAATATCTTGCTTATTATTAATTTTAGCGATTTTAACTATATAACATAAATTATAGTATGTTACCTCCTCTATAAAATTTCGAAAGTAGATTAATATTATTACTTCCAGTTTTCGAGCAGTTAATAGCAAATTTTAAATTTCAAATGGAACATTTTATATATTTTTTCAAATTTGAAAAGTACATGAAATTTACTATCCAACTGTATAAAAACAATCATCATGTTATATTATTAAAAAATAGAATGGCGAATGATTAAAATATTACATTTTTATTAAATGTAGGAAACACTCAGGCACGCGGCCAAGCGACCCCATGAAGGAGTGAAAGCAGAAATTTTCAGCTAATAAAAGTTGTACGCTACGAACTGGTGGAGGACCCCAGATTTTGTGGAAATAACAAATATTGATATGGAGATGAAAGATTTAATTGGTACTATACCTCTCGAACAATAAATTTTAGGACCTCTTAATAAAATTTCGTCATGTTCATCAAAAGCATCAAAGTCCCAATCAAACATTTTAGAAACCCGTCACTTATCACATTCCTGTCACTTGAATAATTACAACTTATTACACGTACGCACGTATCTGCAACCTGTCACACACTTTCTGCAACTTCAAGCGTTTCGTGCAACTCTTGACGTGTGATAGCGCAACAATATTGCTGCAACTAGTTTTACATCTTGTTCGAAAACTAGTCACACGTATCTGCAACTATCAAGATACGCATGCGTAGTAAAGGGGTTTAGGGAGTAAAAATCCTTAAACTGTTTGACATTTATTTGTAAACAGCTGGTAAACAGTGCGAAATATTTAAAAATGGCTGGAGGAGCTGGAGTTAAAATAAAATCAGACGAATTTTTTCAAACTCTGATTGATCTCATAAGAAAAGAAGAAGCTCTGTAGAATACGAGACATCCATATTTTAAATAACGTAGTAGCAGCTAATAATTTGTTGTTCATTTCTGATATTATTCGTCTAAATACAAATAAATTCAAACTGTAAAAAATGGCAACAGGAATTAAATATAATGTGTACCTACGTCGAGACTAAAAAAATTCTATATTTCTTGCAACTTTGCGTACGTCTGATAACGTAGATTGCAAATTGCAGCAACTGTTGTCACCACTGTTGCAGATACGTACATACGTCTGAAACCCCCTTTAACTAACAGAGTAGGTTTTAGTTACCGAAATTCACATATAATTAGCACTTTTGTGGTTAACTACTGCTTGTAAAACAGATAAAATATATAACTTTTAAACTTACTTAAATTTTAATTAACGATGATAAAACTGGGCCTATGGGTTATATCCCTAGGCGAGTCCCTAGAGTGGTTTACACACACAACACCTATTAATTTTAACTTTTACATTACGACCACGTTTCTTACTTAGATGCCACGTGTGTTGCCCGCCCGTATCGACCTTTCTTACAACCAGAAGCCGGTGCCAAGTTAATTGTATCCCAACTTGGAAAGGTAACGGGACAAGTAGTGATCCATGCGAGGCAAGACAAGACGAGAAATATAAAATATCGATCTCGTCTCGTTTTCGGATCTGTAATCTCGATCTCGCTCTCGTTCTTGCGCATTTTTTTGGGTCTCGTCTCGTTCTCGCACTGGACTCTCGCGACAGTCTCGCTATAAAAATAAGCGCTTGTGCACTACGTATATAAGTACGTAACAGTTTAACTAAACGAGACAAATCGCACCGTTTTCCGTGTATTTGCAGTCGTATAAGTGTAACTATAATAAAGAGAAAAGAGACGAAACACTAAATTCTGGTCACCAAATTTTCAATACAAACAAAATGTTTATTCATTTACGGTCACCAGAAAATGTAATGAGTTAGTAAATAATTTTATTCACAATCGGTTAGTAATATGACGATTTCTGACTTTTAAAAAGTTGGGAAGTTAGTTATTGTTAACCTCATATTCCAAGAGTTTGGAAAGTATAACGTGAAGATAGCTGGGGTTGGAAAGTTGACACTTTCCAACCTCAGCTATACTCACGCTATACTTTCCAACCTCGAGGCGGGAAATAGCTGCCCCCCGCTATGAGAGATCAATGCGTATCAATGATGGGTATTTACATATAAACAAAGCATCTTTACAATTTATATGATAAAAATATGGAATAAACTTGTAAATAATACAAGTAATGAATGAAATCAATATTTAAGGTTAGAAATCAAACTGACAGTTCATGTGACAAATGAACAATCTCAGACCATTCGTTTATTTATGTCAGGTTATTATTATTTAAATATCAAATATTAATTTTTTATTTCAGATTGTGAATAAAATAGTATACAAACCTCGGTGAAAAGTTTCATTTTCCACCTCGGTTAGTAATATACTATAATTTACCTCAAAAATATCGAATTCATCACCAAGTAATCTTTAAACTATTTCAATACGAACATCTGTTAATACATTCTGTCATCAATAAAACGAATTAAACATTAAAAAAATCTTTTTTGTAGGTAAATAAAAGTACCTACATATTACCTTTAAATATATGTCACTATTTAAGTAAGATCTAGTCATAAAACACCGCTACACTGGTAACCCGCCGACAACCAATCACTTCGCTTCTCTCCGTATTGGCTTCCATCGACGTTTAATATAACATCCTTTACTTTTCAGGGGCGGCAAGAATTTTATTAACCGTGGTTTTAACTGGGGCGAATTAGGGGCAGAAATATTGGAGAAAACTAGTTCTATTGCATGCAAAACCGATTAGTCTTTATTTTGCATTTCCTCGCTCTGGGACCGATACCATTCGACTCTTGATAGACTCAAAAAATATAGTGAATTCATATAATTTTCACATTCACGTGTTCTATATACGAATTAGAGTTGACTCCCCTCCTTGCAGGGTGCATTTTTCATTGAATTTATGAATCAAATGTATAAAGTTACAAATACTTTTTATTGCGAGACTCTCGCGAGATTTCTCGCTTCTCGCAATTGTTATATCGATCTCACCTCGAATTTTAACCTACAATCTCGCTCTCGTTCTCGTCTCGCATAATGCAACGAGACGAGACGAGATGCGAAGATACTCTCGCTTCGTCGTGCATCACTAGGGAGAAGATACCGATCAAGGCCAGTCGAGAAAAATTCCTCTAAAAATTTCCGACTGTGCCCGGATTCGAACTATCGACCTTCAAGTCCAGAGGCAAGCACTCTACCACTGTGGTATTCCGCCAGAGCGACTATTGCTAGTCGTAAAATTAAGTATTACAGACGGTTTTTCTGTTCCTAATATGGAGTAATTTGTAGACGAGTTTATTGATTTTCTGTGAAGAAAAAATGTTGGTTTTAAGAGAGTAATTTGCCTGACATTGTCAGAAATGTATAAAGGGTATGATTACTCGACAAGAAAATATACGTGGCTACATCTGTTTACTGTGAAGAGAAATAAAGCAAAATCCCGGCATTAATAACTCATTTGAAACTCGAGCCAACTATGAGAAAAGTAATCTTCCTTGTCTTAGATTATAAAGAACAGGGGGTAAATTCTCTACCTGAACAGGTACAGTAATTAATCAACTGTCAAATCATTTTAATCCATTTTTAGATTATTATCTCTGAAGGCGAGCGGAAATTTTAATTATTTTTTGCAAGAAAAACATATTTTAACTCTAAGCTTGAAAAATACCCCAGAACAAGCATAAAAATCACTTTTAAATATAAATTAATTATGCGTTCTTCTTTGAAAAGCAAATCTCATAAGACCTAATCTTAGATAATAGGATTCAAACGTTTTACAGAAATATACCGTGTGTCTGTCTTACATGTGTACATAGGAGATTAACATGGGAAATCAGTTTTTTGCAATTTCCTGTTCGCCTAATTATTTTAAGCAAAAACGCGTCAAATAAAAGTTTTA
The DNA here is from genome assembly GCA_963082715.1 of Harpalus rubripes. Lineage (NCBI taxonomy): Eukaryota > Metazoa > Arthropoda > Insecta > Coleoptera > Carabidae > Harpalus > Harpalus rubripes. Next base: position 20,255,706 of record OY720464.1, read on the forward strand.
GGGCATAAAATTCTGCATCTAAATCAATAAACAGAATAACCTTTACATGCTTTGTAACGACAGAAATTATTTATGAAAATGTCGAAAATTACGTTAAAAGTATCGACAGCCATGGAATTGAACAAAAAATAAATAAATGCTTGACGTTTTATCATTACCTCCTGTACCTACGTTATTTATTATTAATAAACGTCACTATCATTGCATAAATTATAAAAATTATAATTAAATATTTTATGAGGTAAAATGAAAAGATTATCAAATGTTTTTCCTAGCATAATGGTTAGCATCGCTGCCTTTGGAATTAATAATTGCAAAGATTTAGGTACGGTTCTCCGGCAAAACATTTTTTATTTCTTACAAAAATTATTGTACTTTTAAATATCTATCTAACTTTGTAACAACTAAAGAGAAAATAATTAAAAATAATTGGTTACGAGAATCAAAATGGTGATATAATAAAAATGGTATATCGTTTCGGGTCGTGTGCAAAATACAACATTTTCTATCTTGTATGTATTTCGTTTACCGATTATTATTGTTCATTGCTATAGGCCATAACTTCATTTTTACTTTTATAACCTACGATATTATACATATTTATACTGATTGTTATTTTTTTTACTCAAATATTAAATAAATGACAATTTTATAACTCGTTCTGTTATTACAAACCTCGGCTATAACCAGGAATGTAGTGGAGCCGGAAGGTGGCTGAATGGCGTTCCGTTACTTTTTTCCACAACCGGAACGCGCACCGGTACGAATAGTTATTTAAATGACGTTTTTATATCTTTGAGTTTAATTGAATAATCACATGCGTATGTATAATGTAAATTTAAAATAAAGTATCAAAAATGTCGTAATAAGTACACGGTGTCTCATTTTCGATGTTTTTTTTTAAGGTATCGCGGGTAATATTAACGATAAATCAAAACCGTTTGCACATTGCAGGGTTAAATTTTTGAGAAAAGTTTAATAGTCACCACAGGAATTTTCGATCTTCTTTTATTTCTGAGCTACAGACAAAAACTCGTTTTTCGCTCATTTTGAAAATGTATCATATCTTATTTATTATGATATTTAGAGAAAAATTGTTCTTACAAAATTTTTACCGTTTTTTAGATTGAATAAAATGGCGTAATTAGATTTTTTTAAAACTTCATAATTCTCGAGATATAACACAAACTTATGATTTTTTAAATAGGAACCTATGTTGAAAATAGTCTCGTCTTTTTGCTTAATTTAAAGCTTTTCAATGATATATAACAAGTCTACATTCTTTTGTTTTAAACATTAATAAAAGACGAATTATTAATTTATTCGGGTGAAATATTGGAAATTATTAAGAAATAAATGAAAAAATCTCTTACAGGTCATCATTTGCATATTTCTAATAGTTTTTGTTTCAGTTTTACTCATTTTTTCAATTTATTTACTTCAAAGGCATATTAAACCGTTTTTTCGGATTGTGTCAAAGCCAACTATAACGTAGATAAATAGTAATTTAACTAACCTGAAAATAATTAGTGAGTGATTTTGAGAACACAATTAATAGATATAGAATCAAAATAAACAAATGATGATCTGTAATAAATTGTTTCATTTGTTTCTTAATAATTACCAATATTTTCACCCCAATAAATTAATAATTCGTCTTTTATTAATGTTTAAAACAAAAGAATGTAGACTTGTATATATCATTGAAAACCCTATAAATTAAGCAAAAAGACGAGACTATTTTCAACATAGGTTCCCATTTAAAAAATCATAAGTTTGTGTTATATCTCGAGAATTATGAAGTTTTCAAAAAATCTAATCTAATTACGCCATTTTATTCTATCTAAAAAACAGTAAAAATTTTCTAAAAACAATTTTTCTCTATCATAATAAATAAGATATGACATATTTTCCAAATGAACGAAAAACGAGTTTTTGCCTGTAGCTCAGAAACAAAAGGAGATCGAAAATTACTGTGGTGACTATTAAACTTTCCTGGAAAAGTTGACCCTGGAATGTTGAAACGTTTTTGATCTATCATTAATATTACCCTAGATACCTTAAAAAAACATCGAAAATGAGACACCCTGTACTTTAAATTGAAAAAATATAAATTTAAATAGGTGGGGGGGGGGGGATGTGCTAGCATTCCGGTACTTTTATAGAACTACACCAGTGGCTATAACGAACCATTTTTGATGGCATGTAGTGGTTCGTTATAAGCAGACACTACTGTATACTCATACTACAAATTTATTGAATCTCTAGCCACATATTCTACAAATTAACCTATTTGAAAATTGGAAATAATTCAGATTCGAACCATAACGCATTCCGCACTCAGCCACGCATTCGCACTACAATTTTCATTAATAGTTAAATGGTTGTTTATGTCGTATCCTTCATATTTATTAATTTGCTATTTGATAAATAGGCAATTCCTTATTGAATAATAAAGCCCCCCCAAAATCTGAATTCGTATCCTGCTGCGAGTTAATATTTCAGGGGTTGCTAGGATCAAACATTCAAATCGCATTTGCTATTTCCGTGACGTCACTTCCTACCGGAAGCAGAGTTAGCGGTAACTCTGATAGCGAAGCCAAGCCAGAGCCCTGCCGCTTATCCTCCTGTAGATGAATTCTTTATTACAACGATTTACAGTCGCTTTTCGCTATAGGAGTCACAGGATTCCCCCATCTGTTTTGTGAGGCTTAATTCACTGTCTCGATTAACCAACATTGATTAAAACACAAACAAGGACAAGATGTAATTGAAGAATTTAAATTACAAAACATCCAAATGTTATTCTAAGGGTTTTAAAGTCATTAAAGAAAAATGTGTTTTTCTGGACATAATAACGGGTGATAACAGTATCTGCTTCTCCTTTTTCTTCGATTAGTGTTCTTATATTCAGAATGACAGTGAAAAATAACATTTTTACTTATAATTATTTTTTAACTTTCTTGATATATTTATAAACAAGACTTAGGGAGTTATAAATCATAGTCTTTGGCATGATGATAGCGCTTCCGGTTTATCCGGAAGTAACATTAGCTTTAATATTTTAAATGGGATGGGACACCTATTTTTGTATGCTTGAAATCTACGTAAAATTACAAATTCAGCGATATGCTTGAAGTGAAGAAATAAATTACATTAACCTAAGAGAAAATTAAAAATAATTAACCTGGTAAGCCATATCAGGTAGGCGTTGATAAACAAATTGATCAATTTTTTGTAACAATACATAATTTTCCCAAAATTACTTACCATTTAAACAATTAATTTGAATAATTATCAACAGTATCGCAACTGTTAATTATACATAATTTTCTCTTACGTTTTTGTAATTTATTTCTTCAGTAAAAATTCATTTTAAGCATATTGTTGAATTAGTAATTTTACGTAGATTCCAAATATATAAAACTATATAGGGTATCCCATTTGAAATATGATCATTTTACCAAGACTGCATCTTCAATCATTTTTTCCCCTAACATGATAGTTCATGTTACTTCCGGTTAAACTGGAGGCGCTACCATAATACCAAATACCATAATTTGTGACATTTGTGAGCCCTTAAGCCTAGTTCACAAATATATAATGAAAATTTAAAAATTTATTTTGAGTGGCGCCTTCTTCAGTGTCTGCCTGTGTGGGTCAAAGCATTTTGGTACTTATACGCTTTCTATCTTCTTGTGTATAACTCTTAAATTTTCACTTATACGATTCCTACAGTATTGGGAATTTATTTACGTAAAAATCCTCTGTATTTATCGGCACAAAGATCCCTTTGCATTTAAGGTTTAAGGGCTAGTCACTTTTGTCACTGCGGCCTATAAGATCGGCTGTAATGTAAGGTGGTCCTAATTTGGATGGTGTTATTGGAAAAGGATCCAGGCGACATTTTCTAGTTTCGAGCAAATCCGGTTCAAAGTCTTAGTAACTTTAAAATTCAAGTTTTAGTTTCTCGACAAGTTTGATGATGAATTATCATGAATTACTTTTTCAGCTAGCTAATTCCTATGCGACAATGAATAGCTTTTTGAAAAAATCTATTTTTTTGTTTAATCTGGCGCTTGGTTCCTTTTAGTTTTATGAAAAAAATGCATATGGTTCTTTTCGGAAAACTGTCCCGGTACTTGGTTCTTTATGGAATAATAAATCATGAAATATGGTTCTTTTCAGAAAATATTATAATTAAAATCAAATACATAACTATAATAGAAAAATATGCACAGAAGGTTATTATTCCGCATTCTGTTCAGTTTCCATTTCAAAATCCACTCGCTTGACGACAAATTTTGATAAAAGTGCTTAACATCTTTGGGAATCAACGGTAACAAGCTTTTGATATCTGCCAACTTTTTATTGGAGATAGGTTTGCCTTTTGGAAATAGTTCTGGTAATGTCACAAAAAAAGTTGGTGTTGAACGTTGTCTTCCTCTTGTAGATTTTTCTATATTTATTTCTTGATACTCGTCTCTTTTATGTAAAGCTTTAATAAATATGAATGTGGCTTATCTTTAGTAATCTTAATTTGTTGTGTTTCTAAAGCAATTTTTAATATTAACTAACTTCTGCTACACATTTTTTATTAACAGAAATAAACAAGTACATACACCAAAAAGGATAAAAGGAACCACGTTGTTAAATTAATTAGAAAATACATATAAAAAGAACCATGTGTCTTATTGTCACTTGGATCTTTTTGAAATTTTACTAAACTGCAATATTATTCAGCTGTCGCTTGGTCTACTCACTAACAGAGGGTGCTAGATAGATACTAGCAGTTGGTTCTTTTTTCAGGATCTAAATAGCAACGTTACATGTCGTTTGGCACTACAAACTCAAATTATTCGGTTTTGGCGGTTGGATCCTTTTCCAGTAACAATATCCATTTAGTCTTCTGTAAGTCGTTCAGGCCTTCTCATGAAACCAAGTACTGTTCGAGAAGTCCGTTTTCTGATAGTTTGTTAAGTAATAATGTATTCTTCTATATTGTCTCGTTCAAAGTGTTTACCATTAGTTATAACGCACTTCTTCTAACGTTGTTTCTAACCTGTAAAATAATTGTGTAATACATTTTGTGGAATAGCCTTCAGCTCTTTCAGCGTTTTTGCCTTTATTTTTTCAATGGTCGCATTTTCTCATAGTTCTCTTTATGTTTGTATGTTTGTATGTATGAATACCTTCGACCTACAGCAACTCAAATATTATCATGGTGTTTTTTTTTTGACAAAAATTAAAAAACAATTAGTTCAGTGTAAGGAAGTGCTTTCCAAACTTTTTGATAATGCGATACATATGTGATATCTTAAGAACCAATTTTTTATAATTCTCTCATGAAAAAATGAACAAAATTCTTATGAGTAGATACCAGTGAAAATATTACATTTTAGTTTCAACGAAAAATCATCGTTGATGCTCATTACAAATTTCGGTATATTCGATTTAATTTTTAAAATGCTTAGCCTAATTTCTTCATCTAAATTTTTTAGAGATTTTGTCGTTTTAATATTTGACACTGCAGAAAGTGGAAACTGAATTTAATTCTAGATAATTCTTTTCACAGAAAATACAAAAGCATCTATAGCATTTCTATAAATTTTGTTTCATAATTACACAATTCTGTAAAAATGATTTCTAATGCACTGATTTTTTAAAATGCTCAAAATGTCCTTATTTTATTTCTAAGCTCTTAAAATGAATAGAAATATTAATTTCTGATTTGACGATACAATAATATTGCTCGCGAGACAGATATCGAACATTATCCTTCCAGTACAGTGTGTCACTACTTTTAGTAGGTAATGCTTGCCAGCAATGAGTGCTCGTGAAGTGACGCCTGGTAAACGCCCGCACGGTACAAATATGTCATCATTGTTACCAATATCTGCGAACAAAGCAGATTGGCACATCCAGCAATGGGTAATATGCCATGATGATATATTTATTAATTTATTTATTTATGCTTGCTATGAATTATCGCTCCTTTCATTTAGTTTTATTTTTGTAGCGGCAAAAATTAATATTTTTTTGATGTTGATTCTTGTCACTTTTTTTGAGAAAAACATAAAAGTTTAGCGACATCTTTAGTTCAGAATTGGAAACCACTGGTGGAAGGTGATGCGATTTCCACGGGTTGTTTTCTGCAATTCTGGTCGTTTTTGTTGTTTTCCCCCGTTTTCATAGCAAATGATGTGCTCGATGATGTGGTACGCCATTCAACTCTCTCGTCATCTTCAATGTTATTACAACAAACACCAAATTTAATGCAAATTCTTTGTTTTCACAATTAAAAATTCACCGAACACATCAAGTGGATTCTACCTATGTATATGTCTGTTAAAAAACTTCACATTTACATAATATGGCTGAAAATTGACACATATTTTGTTCAGGATATAACGACATGTGTATCAACATTGAGAAAAAAATATGGTTTCTATCAGATACATGTAGACAGTGTTATGAATTCGAAAATTCGCGAGATTTTTTATGAAACCTCGTACAATACGTTCCAGAAGTTTCATAGTCTTCTTCGCAAAGTCGGCAGATACTGTAGCTAGATGATATTTTAAAGAACTTAACTCTTGTTCTTTATTATAATTATTCCAATTCCAGTCAACTTAAAATGTCTATCATGTAATTCTTTTAAATTTCAATTAAAAATTTAGAAAAGTGTTATATTTAATTTTGCATCTCGTGACCATGTAAATATTCCTCTCGACTGTTGTGATTATTTTTTTGCTTTTTAATTAAATACACTGATCAAAATCTAAATGCCGAATTTATATAAAACTTAGTTTACAAATATTTTGAACCTTTATTTTAATAAATTCAAAATGCCAACAATACTTCTTGTGGAATTTGTTGTCATTCCTCTACCAGAACATTTCCGAGTTTCCGTACTGTCACATATGGGTTCATTCGACTGCATCTTTTCAATATTTATTGTCTGAAAGGTATTGGTAAAATTGGTAATTTGTCTGCCCATTATTTAATTCCATACTGTAGTAAACAAATACAAAATATCAAAATAATAGTATATTATGTTATTAGGAGTAGAAAGCGGTTTTTTGTGTTGAACCCACCAATTGCGGTCGAGGCGCTAGCCGAGGCTAGGTAAGCTGGGTAAAACACAAAAAGGGCGTTCTATTCCGAATGACATATACCATTTTTTATTTTTTTCTTCCAGTGTTTCAAAGAATGTTTTGACATATTTTTGGAATTTTTTTAAATTGTAGTGTTTGCAATTTCAGCCATAGCTGGCTGTGTACACTACAAAACAAAAACGATACAACTGTCAAACAACAATTTTTAATATAATCTGTGTTGTTGTGACGACTGCCGCCGCCAGCGGTAAACTAAGACACCAACATTTTTTTTACTAGTAAGATAATGAACAACTATAGTTGAAGAAAAACTAAATTTCATTCTTGTTTTGCCTGTTTTGATTAATACCAGTATGGGCAGGTAATAAAATAAATAACAAATAAAATGTTCAAATAATACATAAACCAACTTAAATTGCCGATTTGGGTATTCAGGTTATCAACAAAAAAAGGTTCCTTTAATTTTTTGGGTAGTGTATATCATCAAGGCTGCTTCAATTAATTTCTTCTATTTCATAGCGTAATTAGCGTTATTGCCATGCCTTGTTCTCAATGTAGCATGTAGCAACCTTGTTCTATCCTAAGGGATATCACCCGATCTAGGAATGTTGTAGACAGAAGCAACCTATATCTCTCTCTATTATCTACCGGCTATTAGGGCTAGTACAGAACATATACCTGTAGCACTTCCCACAATACATGGACACTACAGATAACATGACGACTCAATTTCACGAAGTGTAACATTGCGTGTTTGAAGTATTATCTTTATTAAAGAATCGTTTATGACTTGTCTTTCAGACATGCAACGATTGTATAGGACGATTATCTTTATAAAGCATTTTTAATGAAACGAGAATTTTTCTATTTTTATATAAAATATTCATTTCACCCAACATCTTTTTCAGGTATAACCGCGGATGTAAAAAGCGAATCAAGTGGTTTATGAGATAAACGAATAACAAGTGTTGTCATCACCTACTTGATCGAAATTCTTCTCAGGTATATCATCTCCCATATTTTCCTGAGTGATGTCTTTTCTCTTTCACATTTTCTGTAACGATAACCAGATTTTGTTCGAAAATATGACGGAAATCCAAAGAAAATTATTTTCTAAAAATATTTAAAGTGCGGATGAGCTTTTTTGATTCGGATGATTTAAAAACAATCTGTTTATCAATTACATATTTAGAATTTAATGAGTTTAAATTACACGAAATAAATATTTATTACATTTTGAAATAGTTTACATATGTTAAGCTTTAAAACAAATTTATTGACTGAGTAATTCCATATTTTCAACATATATTGGAAATATTTAAATATAAATTACAAAGAGATTTGTTTCAAATATTTTGCATTCAAACTGTTTCAATCCGTTCCGCATTAATTGAAATGGATATTTTGAACAACCAATAAGCCGGTTTTAAATTTATTTAAAAACGCAATTTATTCAAAATCTACTCAAAAATTAAACTTTTTAAATGATTTATGAAAGCGATATACAGGTGTCCACGATAATGTGTCCAACATGGAAATCTATAGAGAAGTATACGAGATCTTTTTTAGTTTTCTAGCGATGTATAATTTATCTATGTTTAAAACAATAGTTTTGATAATGAAACAAATGAATGAAATTTGGAGAATTCAATTTTGTAATTAGTAATGGAAATAAACAAATTATAATCGATAATAATTGTTTCTCATTTGTTTCATTGTCATAACTCATAACCATTGTTTTTGTTCTACAAATTTAATAATTATTGCACTTTTGCTGTTTGAAACAAATGAACATAAATAAATTATACATCGTTGGAAAGTTAAAAAAATCGTCTTTTCAATGATGTAACGCTCACTCTGGCGCCCATTTAAAATTTGTAACTTTGGCATCATAACTCGAAATCCAATAAAGATAAGAAAAATTGAACATCGGCGTTCGAAAGAGCTAAACGTATAAACCAAAATTCATGTTTAGAAATTATTTCCGAAAATAAAAAACTGCAAAATTTATATTTTTGCTTATATCTAGTGATACATGATTCTATTACGGATAAACAATACACCGCTAAATTGGCGTTCTAATAGAACAAGTTCTTATTTATTTATTTTTTTAATTACAATTGACACGTTTCACAAGATTTCAGTCTCTGAATCAACCTCTTGGTCATTTAACAGAGACAGGCATTCTCAACCAGAACCACAGACGCGTTTAACTCTTTTTGGAGCTCATCAGTGTGGTGCACTGAAGCCTCTAGGAGGCACTGAGTAGGTTGAATGGACGGATGTTTAAACATCCCAAAATGATATGATGCTTGTGGAAGTTGAATGGGCCAGTCTCTCATAAATTACCGAGAGGTTAATTCAGAGACTAAAATCTTGTGAAACGTGTCAAGTGTGCGTTAATATATATATATATATATATATATATATATATATACCGTGTGTCTATCTTAAAGGTGTACATAGGAGATTAACAAGGGAAATCAGTTTTTTGGAATTTCCTGATCGCCTAAATATTTTAAGCAAAAACGCGTCAAATAAAAGTTTTAGGGCACAAAATTCTGCATCTACATCAATAAACAGAATTACCTTTACCTGCTTTGTACCGACAGAATTTAAATATGAAAATGTCGAAAGTTACGTTGAAAATATCGACAGCCATGGAATTAGACAAAAAATAAATAAATGCATGACATTTGATCTCTCACAACATTAGTTAACTTATTTGACGTTTCTGACAATTTGATTTTGTCTCTAGTTTTATTGTCTGAAATTATTAAATCATTAATATTTATACTAATGAAGAACGTGTTTTCATAATTGCTAAATTCGTGACAAAATTTGAAAAGACTACTAATGTGTCTTCAAAAAATCAGAATATAGGACGAACAGGAAAATGTGCGTTACTGGAAGAAAGAATAGGAATAAGTGTAGACCCGTTGTAGTACTAGTACTAGATTTATTGGAAATGAGTTGGGAATACATTACAGCATCATACATAATTTTGCTATGCAATATAAATTTTTTAATAAATTCATATTATTTAAAGAAAACTTTATTTTTAACTTTATTTATTAATCCAGTATAATATATTTATTATTCTCATAATTAATGATGCTTTTTCAAATCAAATTGTCAAACAAGTTATTTATTTCCGTTGTGACAGATAAAACGTCAAGCATTTATTTATTTTTGGTTTAATTCCATGGCTGTCGATATTTTCAACGTAATTTTCCACATTTTCATATTTAATTTCTGTCGGTTTAAAGCATCTAAAGGTAATTCTTTTTATTGACTTATTTGACGCGTTTTTGCTTAAAATAATTAGGCGAGCAGGAAATTCCAAAAAACTGATTTCCCATGTTAATCTCCTATGTACACCTTTAAAACAGACACACGGTATATATATATATATATATATATATATATATATATATATATATATATATATATATACCGTGTGTCTGCCTTAAAGGTGTACATAGGAGATTAACATGGGCAATCAGTTTTTTTGCAATTTCCTGCTCGCCTAATTATTTTAAGCAAAAATGCGCCAAATAAATGTTTTAGAGCATAAAATTCTACATCAAAATCAATAAACAGTATTACCTTTCCATTCATTGTAACGACAGAAATTAAATATGAAAATATCGAAAATTACGTTGAAAATATCGACAGCCATGGAATAGAACAAAAAATAAATAAATGCTTGACGTTTTATCAACGTAAGTCAACTTATTTGACATTTCTGACAATTTGATTTTGTCTCTAGTTTTATTGTCTAAAATGATTAAAAATAGAACATTTATACGAATGAAGAACTAAATTCGTGACAAAATTTTAAAAGACTGCTAATGTGTCTTCAAAAAATACACGTGAGCCGCGTAATCAGAATATAAGACGAGCAGATTATGCGTTACTCTAAGAAAGAGTGTTAGGAATGATAAGTTACACCCCTTCTGTAGTACTAAGGTAGATGTATTGAAAATGAGTTGAGAGTACATAACAGCATCATACATAATTTTGTTACGCAATGTAGAATTTTTATATATTTATATTATTTAAACAAAACTGTATTTTCTTAACTTTATTTATTAATTTTATATTTCTATTATTGCCATAATTAAGAATATTTGTTCAAATCAAATTGTCGGAAACTTCAAATAAATTAACTTACGTTGACAGATAAAACGGCAAGCATTTATTTCTTTTTTATTCAATTCCATGGCTGTCGATATTTTTAACGTAATTTTCGACATTTTAATATTTAATTTCTGTCGTTATAAAGCATGTAAAGGTAATTATGTTTATTGTCTTAGATGTAGACTTGTATACCCTAAAAGTTTTATTAGACGCATTTTTGCTTAAAATAATTAGGCGAGCAAGAAATTGCAAAAAACTGATTTCTCATGTTAATCTCCTATGTACACCTTTAAAATAGACATACGGTATATATACTTTGTACATTTAAGCCTCAATCACAGCTACTTTTTTAATGCGTAATGATAATGCATAAGAAGTAACTTTAATACATAGTGCTAATGCGTAACGTTAAGAAAAACATTGCATTTTCTGCAATAAAATTTAATTGATAGTTGACATCTGTATTTATTCTTATTACCTGTCAAAATTGAAGTTTATCATGGTAGGAAAAGATTGCTGAAGCGTATTTCCTTGTTTAATTTTATATGAGCACATGGTATTACAAATGTAGCACTAAATGAAGCTATTTGTTTTCTTCGACATTGAAGATTTTAAGATTTTTCGCAAATTTATTTTGACAGCTGTCACAAATTTACTTATTGCATAATGCGCATAAAAGTTTGGAGTTTGCAAATTTTTGTTGCTATGCATTGTGTTTATGCATTATGCGTTAACACTAAAACTAGCTGTGAATGGTCCTGTGCGTTGCCATATAACAAACTTCGTTACGCATTATCTATTAACTTTATACATTAAAAAAGTAGCTGTGAATGAAGCTAAAGTCTGCAAACTCCAAACTTTTATGCATTACGCATTATGCACTAAATTTGTGACAGCTGTCAAAATATATTTGCGAGAAATCTGAAAATCTTCAATTTCGAAGAAAAAAAATTGCTGCATCTAGTCCCAAAATTGTAATACCATGTGCTCAAATAAAATTAAACAAGGAAATACGCTTTATCAATATTTTCCTGCCATGATAAACTTAAATTTTGACATGTAATTTGAATAAAAACAGATGTCAACTACAATTAAATTTTGTTGCAGTAAATGCTATGTTTTTCTTAACATTACGCATTAGCACTATATATTAAACTTATGTCATATATTTTTTGTTATGGCTTTTGCATTATCATTACGCATTAAAAAAGTAGCTGTGAATGTACGAGTAGCTTTATTGTTAGAACAACTGATTTCGTACCTCCTATAATTCAATTTATCCTGGACACACTGTATACTATATAAACCAAAATATTTTTTTTCTTCAAAATTAATGATCGTTCATCAAAAATAAACTGGAAACAATAATATAAACAATAAAACAAAACAAACAGAAAAAAATGTAATAAAAAAGTAAGGAACACAGTTTTTATTACAACATTACAATAAACCGATTGTAATCGTTTGTCCACGACGAACAACCCTTGTCTCTTTCACATGACTAATATAAACCCTGCTGTGAGAAAGAAACAACATCCCTACCTTTAACACAAGACAGAAAGAGATACAAAATCATTTCTTACAAGACTCTATTCGTGTATTAACATTTCTTTTTACAAAAGTGATAGTTATTATCAATATTTGTTAAGTCTTGACACCTCTACGTTTTAGAGAGAGTTTATCGAATTAATTTACGATTATAGATAAAACTCAAGATAATAATGTAGTTTCTTATCTAAATGACCAGGGTATTAAACAGTCAAAAAGAAATTTGTAGTATTGTTATCAGTAAGAATCAAAATGTATACTTCTACAAACATAAATTACCTGACATGGCTTTACTTCTAACAAATACAAGATATTCTAATCGCGCCATAAAGAAAATGTATGTTGATTTCAATCTCAATGCGACCCCAACAAAATGATCGAAAGATTTTTAAAAGTTTATGTCCGTTTCTACACTACAAAATTTGTACACAAAATACAATACTTGGTTTATTGCACAAAATATTTTTAACTACTTGTCTTACTAAAAGAAATGCGGAACTACACTTTACACAACTATTTGCCGCCATGGTGAAAATTGGAAAAAAACTGGAAGACCATGGTCATCCAAATTAGATTCTTATACCGCGATGAGTCGAAAAGGCTCTCCTAAACCAGCGTTTCTTAACGTGTTCAAGGCGCGACCCAAATTTATCTATTGTATTAGTTTCGCGACCTACTACAAAATTATTTAAAAAATAAAAAACAAATGTCTTATTATAAAATATAATCTATTTATGAAAATAAGAACATGAATATGTACGACTATACAACTCATCGGAAAATAGACCAATCAAATAGCTCACTTTTTCTTACATTGTATAACATATAGGTTATTTGCGTTGCTAAGTTGTGTTTCGCGAAACACAACTAGTGGTGTTTCGGTCGCTAACAAATGAATCATATGTAATCATATCAACCATGGATATAAATGAGTAAGTAATATTTTTGACATTTCGTAAAAATATAGTTGGTTGATTCGTTGTATAGTCTTAACATATACAACTCAAGCTTCAAAAATCATCTGAATATACAGTTTGCGGACCTTTGAACTGTATATTCGATTATTTTCGAACCTCTTGTTGTAGTACTATTGAATATATCACATACCTACCTGTTTATAAACAAAATAAATAAATTTAATACCATAATAACACCAAAAATTATTGCAAATAAAACGAAACTTGTTACAATTTAGTACATTTTGTCTGATAGTAAAATGTCCGAAACATAAATATTAGGTACATTCCCATATTTGTCCAATTTAACCTTCGAGCATGATTCTTCAAAATTAAAAAAAAAAATACAAGTAGCTTATAGTAGTTAACGTATCAAGGGTGTTATAAGGACAATAACGCCTGAGGTCAACAGTGTACTTTTCGAGGGCCTCTGGCCCGAGATATGTACGTTGATCGAAGGCATTATTGTCCGTTTAACTCCCGTGGTGCGTTCAACGTTTAACGTCCGACTATAATTTTTAATATTCTCCGAATTACGGATCAGAAAGTTTTAATTAAATTTGCTGAGTAGGATGAATGCTTTTGCTTGTTTTTTAGGCTTTACTCCAGTATCATTATTAATTAATTTACAACATTACCATAGCAACAACTCATAACACGCTCTAGGGTGTTATTTAGTATATAACAACCCTGAAAGCAGGGTTGTTATGATAATAATAACATACCAGTCGGACGTTAAAGAAATTAATGTTAATTAATGTGTGCCCTGAGTTTGCATAAGTTTTGAAAGTTCTGTAAATCACGGCGAATCCTAAAACTTTTTTTAGTAATTACAAGAGCAGAAAAACTAGATTCGCACATGTAGATAAGTAAAAGCAAAAAGTAATAATATTTTCAATTATTTATTTCCCAAGATTGTTTTTTTAACCAAAATGAACTCAATGTCTCTGTAGGGTTATTAGAAGTAACAATTCGGCATTGTATTGCTAACATAAGTAATATTTTAGTGAAATTTTATATTATACTTTTCCGAAAAATATGATTAGCATTTAGTAATCAAAATTATAAAATTCTGAATAGTTTACGCGACCCACTCAAACCCAAATTTGGGTCGCGACGCATAGGTTAAGAAACACTGTCCTAACCCAAGGAAAATTTTTCGCAGCATTGCGACAACGAAATTCGCGTGTGTATCCACACCAAAGCGTCAGTTCTGGGTTAGGATTTGCGACAATGTACTCCACATTAAAGTGGCCATCCGTCCAGCATTTGTATGACTTGTCCAGCATTGATAAGTGTCCGTCATTTTGTCCAGCATTGTTATGTGCTCGTTATTTTGTCACCCATTAACTTTTCTTTTCTTTTTTTCAAGGAACAAAATAATGTTTTACGAAATTAGTTGGCAAATTTGCCTATTTTAAGAGTTTCACTCGGTTTCAAGGTTTTTCATTGCTAATTTCCTAATTTAGTTCTCACAATTGTATAAAGTTTTGTGTATTTTAATTAATTGTAATATTTTTATATGGATGTCTTACTAGCTAGTTGGCAATAGCATATTTAAAACGAAATTTAATAATATAATAATATTTGAATGCTACTTGTATTTGAAAAATATTCATGAGAATGAAAAAAATAAATTTAAAAATAACCAACTATTATCTTTAATTGAATATTTCAGTTATTTCTTTAATCATTGTTTTAATCTATAAATTTAATAATTATTGTTAAATTTTTGATGTTGGAAACAAAGAACCATTGACTACGTTTATCTCGACAATTCAAGCGGCTTCAAGTAGGTATATGATGACTTCAAAAATCTTATTGATTTATCTCAGCGGATTGAAAATAGGATTGAGTTATTTTCAATTTTCTTTAAATTCGTATCGACTAAAAAAAGATAGTTAAATACTAGATTATACAAACAGACAGGGAGAGATATATGATTTAATATCATGCTGAATATATAACCTGAAAATCTAAAAATTGTCATGTTGTTACTAGTTTCTCTTTCAAAAACATTTAACAAATATGTGTTTCTTCATTATTCCAAATATTTCGCTTTTAGACAATTTTATTAAGCTTTATGGGACTTTTTAAAAAATGACGTAAAATGCAAATAACCAACAAATGATATGAATTTAGTAATACTGGAACATATTGCTGATGTGCGCATGCGTAGTTACAATATTTGAAGCTTCACTGTTTATTTCGACAGAAGTCAAGCCGCTTCATGTCCAAGCATGTTATTTTATAGGCTTGACTTCATATTTTCAAGCGACTTGAAATATTAATCTTGAACGTTTATTTCGAAGATTGAAAAGGGATTTACTAAATTCAAGCGGCTTCAACCGTCGAGATGAACATCTTTTTATTTGTTCTTTCCAATTTGGCGTTCATATAGAAATTAAAACATTACTCGAAATTCCTAAAGGGGTGCGATCCAAAATGTAGTATTATTTTACATAGGGAAATTATTCGCAAAAATAAAAAAATGCAATATTTACATTTTCGCCTATATCCAATGACTTATTCATTTTTCTCAAATTACTACAATACACCAATAAAATGGGGAAACATTTGTCTAATTTAACCGACTTGTTAGTGTTGAGTTAAGGCTGATTATACAAATATAATTATGGTTTATGGTACATGGTATTTTCTTTTTTGTCTAATATCCAGAGTGACCAGCATTGAAGTCAAAGAGAAGGGGTAGGATTCTGTAACTTGTCCGTCATCAAACGGACCCGTTATCACAATGGTTACATAGAAAATGATATTTTATTTGAAAACTATGACGTAAGTATGCCAATCATCTAATAAGTTACTATAGTGATAACGGTACCGTTTGATAACGGACGAGTTACAGAATCCTACCCCTGGTCACTTTACTCCACATGGGACAATAAGAGACACATTTATGGTTTGCTTCAGAGTTTAAACGATGAACGTCACGTCACGCCAAGTTTCTATTTGTATGCCTATTAATTAATTTATCGTGAGAATGAAAAGATAGTGGGTTCATTGATAAAATCAAGGATTTCGAAGAATTTCATATACTGGTGCCACTATTTCGACAAGATAAAACAACGGTTTTATATTTACATTTAAAAATTTGATGTGGACACCACACGATTTCTTTGTACGCAAGACCAATATGAAGTTTAGACCCAATTATAAAATTACACGTATTTGACGTAATTTGACATTAACATCTATTTTTTTATTTTTTTGTTATTTTTTGTCCTAAGCCATAGCAAGCTTCATTACAAAAACCTACAAGTATATAAGTTTTAAATTTACATATCTCGCTTATACAAAGGGCTAATTTAATAATACTTGATGTGCTAGACGCAGAATTTAATTATCTAAAACTCTTATTTGAAGCATTTATCTCTAAAATCTAAATGAAATCATTTTATTCAAGAAAAACTGTTAACAATTTCAGGTAATATATCACTTCCGGTTAGCCTGTTTTAGCCAAAATCTACTATGTTATCCCAATTGACATAAAAGTCTTATATACCAAATTTGAAAAGTTTTGGATTATATTTTAAAACAGTTTTTCATTAAAATCTATTATAGGCTTCAAAAAAGTACCATTGGAAATTATGTAAAGACCAAAAAGGGAGGTGCACAACTAGATGTTAAAGCAGTCCTAAATACAAAATTTCAACTTTCTTCGCCTTACCATTTTTGAGTTATGAGAGATACGTACGTACGTACGTCACGACAAAATTAGTCAAAATGGATTGGATTGGGGGATGGTCAAAATGGATATTTCCGTTGAAATCTGTAAACTGATTTTTTTGCGATTACTTCCTTTACTATGGTACAAGGAAGTAAAAAATGGAGTAGTTTATTACCATTTCCATCTATTTTTCTGTAAATCTCATAAATGAAATCAGTGGCAAACACGAAGTATAATAACTAAGAAGTGGACAAAACGTATCTAGTCGCTATTAAAAAGTGTCACTCAAAATGTAACATGAAAGACAGAGAGGGTAGAGAGAGAGAGAGAGAGAGAGAGAGAGAGAGAGAGAGAGAGGTTGAGTCGGGCCAACATGGCCGGTGGTGGCTGACAGCTAACACAACGACGTGAAATTATAAAATGGGAAGAAAGTGTTTTGTGACAAACTGCAAGAATGGGTATAAGAGTTGTGGCTATAAAGTTTCTTTATTTTCAGTCCCTAAAGTTAGGTATATGCTAAATAAGTGGTATCTTGTTATATCACGAAAAGACACACTTTTAAACATGAAAGATTATATTTGTAAGAGATATTTTACTGAAGAGGACATTATAAAAGAATGGAAATCGGGAGATGTTAAGGTAAATAAAACATTTTTAATTTATTTTACAGTATGTATGAATCACGAAATTATAGAACGTCGCTAGGGCCGCTCCGTGTAGGTGGGCGGATTGTGCCCTGCACCTGAGGGGTGCTATGTCAAGGCGGTGTATAAAAAATAATAGTAATATTTATGTAAACTGGGTTTATTTGTATAGGATTATTATCCCACCAAACCGATATTTTTCTATCACTGTTATATTGAAATAATAATGGTGATGGTGTTGATTACAACAAAGAATATTTTGATTAGAGCTCAAGAATATTGATTACAAGAATGAATCCAACAATGAATTTAGTAGAAAAAAGTAAAATAAATATCCTGGTAAGCGGATAATTTTCTGGCATTGTTATATTGCAAGCTATAACTGTAAAATTGTTGATTACAACAAATGATATGACGCTCAAAAACATTAAATTCACATATGAATCAATAATACTAACTTAATTAGATACAATAATATATGTAAGCATCTAAATATTAGTTATAACACAATAATTCCTCAATACAATGTAAAATAATTTGTGATTTCCTATATAATTGTATACGTTGTGTGTTAAACGCGGCCTAACTATATCTATCTCTCTCTTCACTCGCCTGTTATATTATGGGTGACGTTTTTTCTAACCTTGTCCAGTCATTATACAGGGTGAGTCTGGGAAGACGACCCCCCCCCCTTTAACTTTATTATTAAATAATAGAAAAAAATGGTTCATATAAAAGTTTTATTATTTTACATATACTATTTGATGGCAGATGTAGATATTTTTTATAAAGTCAGGTTTACAAGATACGACTATCAACTTTTATTTTTCAAATGGCAACCTATAATTATTTTAATAAAATAGAAACCGCCATTTTTTTCTCTTTTCAACGATTTATTATTTTTAATTAATGTATTTGAAAAATATCGAGAAAAATGAGATAATTTAGAAATATTAGAAATAATTTTTAAACAAATATTATAGGCGGCTATGTGAAAATAAACAAAACGTAACAATGTAAAACAATTAAATGGCCAGCAAGATCACCTGATCTTACGCCTATGGATTTTTTTCTTTGGGGATACGTCAAGGATCTTGTCTATCAGAAGATACCTACAGATGTAGAAGACATGAAAGAGCGTATTCGAAATGCTGTTCAGAATATTTCGCGAAACATGCTGGCAGATGTTCGAACACATCACGTTCAACGCTTGAATTTTTGTATTACAGAACATGGTCGTAATTTTGAACATTTGTTTTAAGTTGTTTTTGTTACTAAATTTGTTGTTTTAGTTTGCTAAGTTGTATAGCACTGTTACGTTTTGTTTATTTTTACATAGCCACCTATAATATTTGTTTAAAAATTATTTCTAATATTTCTAAATTATCTCATTTTTCTCGAAATTTTTCAAATACATTAATAAAAAATAATCGTTGAAAAGAGAAAAAATGGCGGTTTCTATTTTTAAAATAATTATAGGTTGCCATTTGAAAAATAAAAGTTAATAGTCGTATTTTGTAAACCTGACTTTATAAAAAATATCTATATCTGCCATCAAATAGTATATGTAAAATAATAAAACTTTTATATGAGCTATTTTTTTCTATTACTTATAATAAAAAGTTAAAGGGGGGGGTCTTCCCAGACTCACCCTGTATATTATACTTCGTGGTAGCAAATAACCAGCGATGACGAAAAAAACCGTGCATGCACCGACAGTAAATAAATCGTTGCAGTTTGGGGACTGTCACTTGTCGGGGTGTACTTTCTGTCGTCGACAATTTGGAAAAGCAAAAGTTTCGCTATCGCTGCGAATATTTCGCGTTGGTTTGGGCGAGCCTTTAAAGCTGAATTCTTTTTGCCCAAAATCTCTGTTCGTCTCAGCTTAATTTAGAAAACTCAATAAATACTTAAAAGTTTTTCTTTTCATTCTAAATGAGCTGAGTGGTACTTCCTAAGCTACTGGGTGTGCGCACATCCTCCCTTGCCGATGCAGCATCACCCGTGAAATAATCTCAAAAGATCTTAGACACTCAGTTCAGTAAAAGCGGTAATGTAATCAAATGTAAGAAAATAAATGTCAATTTGTAGGTTAATATTAAAGTTGAGCCTTTCGTGTTTGAAAACAATAATATCGTATACGGTAATGAATTTTAAAGTAAGAATTAGTGAATTACTCTATTTACATGTGATATGTTATTCTTTTCATATAATCTCAGCTTAGCTCATCTCAACTCACTTATCAAATGAGCTTAACATGAAAACTTTTTATTCGTTTATTCTTTAATTTTCTAGTCTTTAAAATGTTGAAAAGTTGTATTTAATATGTCATTAAAATTTCACAATATAAATATGCGCGCGTGCAAAGAAACGAAAGGAGTTTTACATAGGATTTTAAAAATGTACGGAAATTGATAGTTTAAAGCAAATTACAAGAATGAAAAATTGTTTAAAATAAATTTTTACATTAATAAGCCTTCATTTAAGCCCGTTTTCATAATAAACTTTGTCTTCACAAACATTTTAAATTTAAATTAAAGTTGTGTTCGTTTTCATAATATAACTTTAGCATTTTAGTGAGCACTGTTGTAAGCATTACTTTAAAATAAAGTTAAAATTAAAATAATTTTAATTAAAGTCTTAAAAATAAAAATATATCAATTAAGATCATAATACTTCAATATTTAATTGTGAATTATAACAATGTAGACCCAATGATTACAATAATTAACATTAATAGAGAGTTTTTGTATAACGTCAAAATAAATAGCGTGGACGCTTCAGCTCATTTTGACTTCAATGCGCATGCTCACGTCATTTTTTTTTACGTTATGTATATAGCATTTTACCTTATTTGTTCACAAATAGCGTCAGTCGAAAACTACTTTCTATTTGACATTAAAGCCGACATAACCAAACTTTTAGAGGAAGATAGCTGCAACGTTTTAGTTACAGTTCATCCTGCGCAACTGTATGTAGAGGTTGCAAGACTATAAGTAACATTTACATCTAAAATGTTTGTGTGTAAGGCATCTCACTTAAATTTGTTAACTCAACAATTAGCATCCCAGATAGCACAAATCTTCTCAGAATATTCTGAGAAAGTCCTATATATGTCTTCTATATTCCAAATATCTCAGGAATGTCCTAAGAATATTACGAATATATTGGTATATTACTGTAATATTCAAGCTAGAATATTCTATGATTATTTATTTTAATATGATCAGGATATTCTTATATTATTCCAGAATATATGGGAATATTTCAAGTATATATCATTGAGAATATTCTCCGCATAATATATTAAAATCAATTTTGGAGGGAGTATTTATTTTGGAGCTATTTTTGCGTTCTTAATGCGAGATAGGCTTAATATTTATATATAATTATTGTGTTACATTTCACATTATTTACGTTAATAGTGTTTTATCTATCACCATGCTGACTTGTTCCTCAGTTTTGGTTTGAAATAGTGGTGCTAAACCAAGTAAAGCTGTTAGATTTACAATAATTTGCGTGCGTTTTTAAACAATACCCAACTATAAAAATTTTATTTTTCATTTCCACGGTAATTTCATAAATATTAGTGTACCTACAACAAATAATTATTCTATATTTCTTTCATGCTTATTTCCTCATATTTGTATTTTTTCTACGTTATGGTTTATTTGTATCATTCGTCGTTGCTAAGGTAACAATACATGCATACTCACTCCTAAACGTTAGTATCTTTTGTTTATTAATCAGCTCAAATTAGAAGGGTTTCAATAATTTGGGATAAGAAACAAGCAAGTACATTATATTTACATATTTTATGCTGTATAAACTGCATCACTATTTGGCATTTATATTATTTGCTGGTTAGATTTTTGTAAACAATACCCAAACATAAATTTTAGTATTTGTTATCACGGCAATTTTAAAAATATTTGTGTAACTACTATAAATAATTATTCTACTATTTATTTAATGTTTATTTCATCATATTTGAATTGGTTCGATTTGTTTGTATCGTTCGTTGTTGCTATGGTAACATCCATGGTTTGTAGTCTGTAGCTTCGGCATCTCATATCTCATCTGTAGCCCGCCCGAGACACAGCGTTTGTTGATTACTCAGCACAAATCACAAATTTAGACACTAACACTCTGACTACTCAGTAATAATTTGGGATAAAAAAAAAGTAAGTACATTGCGTTTATATATATACTGTATAAACTGCATAACTGTTTGTATAATCTGTTGATTAGGTATTCTATACCATGTCCAAATATAGAAAAAAAACTGTTTATGTCTGCAAGATGGCATAGGATTAAATGAACAAGAGAAACTGAAGTAAGTAATTTTACCATTTTACTATATTTATAGCCTTTGGCAATAATTGAATGCACTAATTTTTATATCCTTATTTTAGACTAGCGACCCGAGAGCAAAAACTTAATGCCCATCAAAATTAGCGACATAATCTTGAGAAATTAATTTTTCAAGAAGGTGAAGTATACTCTCTGTAATTATATACAAATTCGTATTAACATATTTTTTAATTTTAGATATAAATATACGTGTGTAGATCGTGACACTACTACTTCAATATGTATGTATATTTATTAGCCACAAAAACATTGAACTTAGATGTCTACCTCTGGGAGTTCCATGGAAAAGTAAAAAAATACACTTTTTTATATGAGTGCACGAAACACGAATGTAATTTTTATTTTTAATGAATATATGTATATCTATAAATGTGTAGACTATTCATTATCTCCCATATAATATCCTAGAATATTCCAGTGAATATATTATGAAGGAATGAGGAATATGTTTGTTTATTTCCCAGAATATACATGAAATATTCCATAGGATATTGTGCGGATCATCAGGGAATATTTTTTTTCGAGACATCAACATATTCCTGGAATATTCTCTATATATTCCAGAACATAAATAGGTAATTCCTGGAATATTCAAATATTCTTAGAAAATATTCATAGCATATTCATGGTATATTTTTGTGCTATCTGGGATAAGACTTCGCCTTCCATTTTTCTTGTGACAGATAAAATAACGTGTACGGTATGTGAAAACATATTGATGTACAAAATAACGTTCACGTTACCTGGATTTTTAACGTTCACGCTATCTATTTTGACGTTATGTAAAAACTCTCCCTTGAACTCTCTAATAACACTAAACTGAACTGTCAGATTATGTGTTATTTGTTTTTTATTTCCATAGCTATCTGATTATTTGTCGTACATGTCATATTTTATTTTCTTCTTACTTTTGCTCTAAAATGTACAGAAGAGCCAATGTTCCGTGTTTCATTGCGCACCTGTATATTCTATTAGGGTGTATGTATTTCATGTTTGTAATTTGATTCAGAGTGTATATTTAAATTCGCGGAAAAAATGATATTGGTTATACACTTCACAGGAGAGGTTAACACACATTACACACTGAAATATATTTTGTACGTTGTAATTTGATTTACTCGTAGAATGTATATTTAAATTGGAGGGGAAAATTTAAATTCTGATTGGTTACACACTATACAGGCGGAGATAACTCATATTCCACACTAGGAATATATTTATGTACATATACAAACAATTTTTGCAAAAACTTGTGTTGACAAATTTCTCGAACCTCAATTCACTGATCTTTAGCAAGGTGAACTGAGTTTCGGAAATAGATGGAATTCTGATGAAGCTAGCTTCGGTGAATAAGGAGGATGAGGTAACAACTTAAGACCGCAGCAAATCGGACGTCATCTAGAAACGAATTATCCGTCAGAAATCGGGGGACCCATCTCGCAGAAATGTTTGTTATTCTTAACTCAATAGGCAGAAGGTTTTGAACAAGTTTATAGGGGATACCCACAGACTTTATCATTTCTCGAACCTCAATTCACCGATCTTCCTATTTTTGATTATTGGGCAAAATAAATCTTTCCAATTTATAAGTTGTCTCTATCTCTGTACATAAGTAACATGGCGTCTGCAACGGTCAGCTGAGATATCAAACAAAACATCAAAAATATTACAGTTATTAAAATACATGTATCTTCGGTGAAAATTTGCATCGTTTGACATGTGACGCTTCAATAAAAGCTTTTGAAACTTCCATTGAGAAATTTTTTAAACTTTACAGACACATTTTGCGTTGCCGTCATTTTACTTAATATTGTCTATCTCTTTTAATAGAAAATGTATATTATCTTGGACGTCTGAAAATGGATCAGGGGTCTTTGTTTTGTAACTGTGAAATCTACTAGAGATTAAAATCCAGGGGATTTGAGATTTCCCTTCCACTTTATTGCCATCATGTAGTACAGATTTAAAAACGACTGCCCGAAACCAGCCGATTACAATCTACAGAGATAGGTTTCAAACATCGTTCGCTTCACTGTGTTTTCTTGTCGTAAATTTTTAAAATTAATTATAAAAACCTATGCAATATTTTGAACTTCTAAATTTGGCGTCGATATGTAAAACGGAGTAGAATAGCATTGGCATTAGTTTCGAGAGCGGCTTTAACGTTTCAAAATGTAAAAACCACACTTTTCTGCTGTCAAACAAATATTTTCATTAATAAATCAACAAGTATAAATAAATGATTTTCAGTTAATTTTGTATTTTCTGTAAATTTCAACCGAATTCTTAACTAAATTAGAAGCTCTGATCAGGGTAGAATTTACAAAATCGCTTTAACAGAGTAGATTTCGACTTCGTCAAAATGGGAGAATAGTGGAGAAGGAAATATCAAATCCGCTGGATTTCAATTTACAGTAGATTTCAAAGTTACAAAATTAGATCCCAGACCAATTTTTAGTTTTACGCATGCATTCAAATTTAGAAAATGGGTAAAACATTTTTTCAAGGAAAACTGATATTTCAACATTTTATAGGGGAGATATGAATCAATAAATAAATAAAAAGGGCTTTCATAATAAATACAAAATAAAATTGTATATCTACGAGCATCATAAATATTTTAATATTCTGTACGTATATTCATCCGACCGACAAGCGATCAAAGATCACGAAATTTAAATCTTATATTCTCAATGTGATTTTCTTCTTATTTTAAATGGTTTTTCTATGCAAACGAATACATTTCTCTTGTGTATTTATGCGATGTCCTTAACATAAATATCAGAGGAAAGAATATATTTTTATTTGTGATAATCTCTTCAGCAAGTTGATGTTCTTTTGGCTCATATCTCCCAGAGCTCTCTCGATATATTTGTGGGAATCTTGGCCGTTCACGAAGTAACGAGGGCCCGATTGTACCATTTACTAGATTACTTTACGGATATATTGATGTACTTCATTTCTTATATCATAAGGGGGAGATATTTCGTTCTATGGAATAGATCTGTTCATTTAGAAATAGTAGGATGCAAGAGTAAGCAACGTTCAGGCTTGAAAAAAAGAATTCTACAATTATTAATAGAAAATAATGTGATGTGTGAGTGATTTTGAAGTACAATAGCCCATGGATGGTGAAATTTAAGTACAGTTTAATTTTTTTAAACATGTCTGATCAAGATCATATGTAGAATGCATGAATTAACAAGTTGGTATATATTTATCCCTGCTATATTTCTTTCAAGAAACACTTATTTCTGATCGCCCTGAAAAATGAGAGTTCCGTGCAGTTATTAAAGAAGTCGCCCAGATCAAAGCGAAGCTGGAAGATATAGAGACTTTGCACCAGAGTTGAAGACTATTTATTTTTGGATAAATGAGTTTAAACATGGCAAAACAGGCATTAAAAATGAAACGCTCCAGGTCGCAAATCATTTAAGGTGGTTCTATCATTATAAGCATTTACGACATTTTTTTTATTAACTTTAAGTATATTATTTTTCATGGGGTTTCGTGGCCGCGTGCCTGAGTGTCAGGTCGCGAATCTGGGGAACCGGGTTCGATCCCGACCGGCGTAAAATATTTCCAATTTTAAATGACACAAAATTGACTCCTGTGGTGCACTTTCCACGCCAGCAATGAGTGCCCGTGAAGTGACGCCTAGTAAGCGTCCGCACGGTGCAAATATTTCATCATTACCGAATTCTGTGTACAAAGCAGATTGGGGCACACCTAGCAACTTGGTCAAAATAATATAAATTTTTGAAAGACAAGCGTGTTATATCCATCCTTACTCTCTTAAATAAAATAAGTGCTTTAGGTGCAGCCCCGTCCTTAGTCAATTTACTGCACTCATATTTGAATAATCGTCAATATTTTGTTACTTATAATGGTTTCTCCTCCTGCACTTTTCAATCAACCTCTGGCATACCCCAAGGATCTAACCTAAGCCCACTCTTATTTATTATATTCATTGATGAACTCATTCGATTTTTTTTTGTGAAGTACTTGCTTATGCGGATGATATTACAATATTCACCAAAATTAACTCTTTCGCGATTGTTTACAACTTCAAAGTAATATTGATAACATGGTTGATTGATGTAATGAAAATAAATTAAAATATCAGTAAATGTTGTTCTGTAAGCTATACGCGTCGTATCAACAAAATAAGTTATTGGTATAAAATACAGGCAGTTAATCTTGTTCATAATTCCTCAATAAATGATCTTGGTGTAACTTTTTGCTCTAACTTTGTTTTTCTTGAATATACAAACAATGTGTGTCGTTCTGCTAGTAAGACTTTAAACTTCATTATTACAATATCCAAAATATTTAAAGATATTACTGTAACAAAATTTTTATTCTCTGCCTTAGTTTTGAGAAAAAGTGAGTATGCTGACTTAATTTGGTTTCCTTCCACTTTAAATCAATCCATGGCCTTGGACAGGATTTACCGTAGATTTTTATATTTAAATGTTTATCCAGATAGAGGAATTGATCAGCAGACTCTGCTACAGCGTCACTCCATGCCCGCCCTCACTTCCAGTTGCTGTGGTCGCTGGTACACAACAAGGTAGATACTTCTTTTCTCCTATTTCGGATTTCGTTCCATGTCCCAAGGATGGCCTCCAGATATGCTAGCACTTTTTATCTTACCGCCTGTCGTACTGATGTCCTGCAACTACATCTATGAAGATATATTTATGTAAACACATCTCATCATTATTTTGTTTTATATATGTATAATTAATGTTCTCTACTTTTTCAATATTTATGTTGTTTGATATAGCCTGTAATTGGTTCACTGTTGAGTAATAAAATATTACTATTATTATTATTATTATTATTATTATCATCGCACACGCTTGTAGTCTTTGCAAATGACAAGGATAACTGTATTCCAATTTGTTAATTCGTTCATGATACATATGACCTTCATCAGATATCTTTAAAAAAATTACTGTACAAATAATTTATTTCACAAACAAATGTCTAAACTTTTTATATATAATAAGACGAAATTCAGCGGCATTATTTTTATTGAGTTTATGAAATCTTTGGAAAGATAGTTTGAAGTACTTTCCAAATATTCCTAAATTCGTTACGTCAGAATAGAAAACGTTTGTAATTAGTTTGTGTTTTAAATATGAGTAAGTCATCAAAATTCTAATTCTATTCAAGTTGTGTTTATATCTCGTATTTGTTTATAATGTAATTAGTAAAAAAAT
Source organism: Harpalus rubripes (assembly GCA_963082715.1). Taxonomy (NCBI): domain Eukaryota; kingdom Metazoa; phylum Arthropoda; class Insecta; order Coleoptera; family Carabidae; genus Harpalus; species Harpalus rubripes. Next base: position 20,283,405 of record OY720464.1, read on the forward strand.
CCCTTTTGGCTAGGTATATGCATTGTAGTATTGAAAAACAAATTAATTACCAATGCAGTATATAAACCACGGCTGGAGTAGCTGCAGGGATCGGAGTAGCTGCAGTAGCGGCTGTAGCGGCAGCAGTGGTTGTAATGGTATACAGTATGAAGTAATCAACAGAAGTTGAAGTGTAAATATTCGTAGGCTTGTAAGTTTTAATAATAATTTGATACGTAACGTCCACTCTGCTGTCTCCTTGTTTTGCCAAAGTTAAAAATTGTAAATTGTAAAATATGTATCTTATTTGTGTATTGTAATTTAAATATTTGTGTATATTTTATGTTTCCAAATTAAGTTTGTTTATTTCCCTTTGAAATTATACTGGTGGCAGCGTTACCTTATTAATTCCAAATTTAATTTGTATTCTAGTGATAGATTCGTTTTAAATATGAGTAAGTCATCAAAATTCTAATTCTATTCAAGTTGTGTTTATATCTCGTATTTGTTTATAATGTAATTAGTAAAAAAATCCCTTTTGGCTAGGTATATGCATTGTAGTATTGAAAAACAAATTAATTACCAATGCAGTATATAAACCACGGCTGGAGTAGCTGCAGGGATCGGAGTAGCTGCAGTAGCGGCTGTAGCGGCAGCAGTGGTTGTAATGGTATACAGTATGAAGTAATCAACAGAAGTTGAAGTGTAAATATTCGTAGGCTTGTAAGTTTTAATAATAATTTGATACGTAACGTCCACTCTGCTGTCTCCTTGTTTTGCCAAAGTTAAAAATTGTAAATTGTAAAATATGTATCTTATTTGTGTATTGTAATTTAAATATTTGTGTATATTTTATGTTTCCAAATTAAGTTTGTTTATTTCCCTTTGAAATTATACTGGTGGCAGCGTTACCTTATTAATTCCAAATTTAATTTGTATTCTAGTGATAGATTCCGTTGTTACATATTTTGGTAGCAGCGCGTGGGATATTAGAATTTGATTCCGTGCTGTTACATATTTTGGTGGCAGCGGTGGGATAGAATTTGATTCCGTGTTGTTACAATATTGTATTGACTCGTCAGGAAATCTTTTGGGTCTCCATCGTATGGGTGGTTTGATCTCATCTTTTTACGCTGCATGCACGGTAGATGCTGCGATTATTGACTGTCGGCCAAAAATTAACACGAAAGTACATTTCAACGCAGGACTTTTTACATCGATTTGTAAATGTTGACGAAAGGTGGATCCACCACTATACATCTGAGTCACATCAGTTGACAGCAAGTGGTAGAGGTCGTTTCGCCAGCTGGTAAAGAGATGGCCACTGTTTTTCGGGATTCTGAAGGAGTTATCCTCGTAGGCTAAAGTGCTCTTTCATCAAAACAATGCGCCTTCCTACAAATCGACTAGCTCAATGACCAAATTACTCGAATTAGGATACTAATTCCTCATCCACGCTATAATTAGGATTTGGCTTCGCGCGTCTTTTTTGTTTTTTACTTCCTTGTACAAAGTAAAGGAAGTATTGTATTCGCGAAAAATTTCGGTTTTCAGATTTCAACGGAAATATCCATTTTGACCATCCCTGAATCCATTCTGACTAATTTCGTCGTGACGTCTGTACGTACGTACGTACGTGCGTATGTATCTCGCATAACTCAAAAACGGTAAGCCGTAGAAAGTTAAAATTTTGTACTCAGGACTTCTATAACATCTAGTTGTGCACCTCCCTTTTTGGTCATTACATAATTTTCAGAAATGGTACTTTATTTGAAGCATATAATAGATTTTAATGAAAAACTATATTAAAATATAATCCAAAACTTTTCAAATTTGATATATAAGACTTTTATGTCAATTGGAATAACATAGCAGATTTTGGTTAAAACAAGCTAACCGGAAGTGATATATTATCTGAAGTTGTTAACAGTTTTTCTTGAATAAAATGGTTTCATTTTGATTTTTGAAATAAATACTTCAAATAAGAGTTTTAGAGAATTAAATTCTGCGTCTAGCACATCAAGTATTATTAAATTAGCCCTTTGTATAAGCGAGATATGTAAATTTAAAACATATACTTTTTGGTTTTTGTAATGAAGCTTGCTATAGATTAGGACAAAAAATAACAAAAAAAAATAGATGTTAATGTCAAATTACGTCAAATACGTGCAATTTTATAATTGAGTCCTGAGTCTATACTTCATATTAGTCTTACGTACAAGGAAGTCGTATGGTGTCCACATCAGATTTTTTATCATCCTTATCAAACTACGCTCGAATGAATGATTTGGAAGCACTATACTTTGGATTGTCTGATGTTAAAAGAAAGTAAGTCAATATGCAAATACTACAAACTTCATTGTGTTGGTCTCATATAAAATGAATATTTATTATGTCTTCTTACCAAAAAGACGAAAATAGAGAGAAATATTGTAGTATTATAACGATCAAACACTGCACTGGAAATTGGAATGTTTTAGGTCGGATTCGAATGAGAATGTATGGATTTGTTAATGCATTACACTTTGAAATATGGAAGTTCAACCATAGTCCACTACTCGGATTGGCAGTAATTGAAGCGTTTTACTGCAAGTGATGAAGTTAGCAATGCACAAAGGTTCCGATTAATGTGTGTGAAATTGGTCATTATAGGGGTAATTCTCCCCTATACCATACATAATACATCTTGTGTTCACAATTCGTACACAGCACATGCGATTACATATTACGTAGATTCACCTGTACAATTACGTGGAGACAATGATCCATTAATATAATAACAAATTATTGACTTCTGTACAAAATAAACACATTTAAATTTTTGAAGAAGACAGTAACATTTACATTTGGACAAATGTGGACGTTACACTAACACTATGGTGAATACCTAAACATGAAGCAGTTTTACATAATGAAAAGGCATATATACTTATTGGCTTATTCTGTAAAAATATCGTTATATACCAACTATCGTTATTTGTAAATGTAACGATGTGATCCTGAACGACATTTCGTAAAAATTGTATTCACTAAGTAATATCATTATAAACGATCTCATATCGTTTGTCACAACGACTTTCTTTCTTGTATATAACATTTTTTTCTAGTCATTAGTTCGCCCAAAAAAGCGCTGGTTGTTTTAAAGTTATAAAAACGGCATTTACTCAGGATCTGACCTTACTTCTTCCCATATCGCTAATAGTATATTTGCTGCTCTTGCTCGCTGGTAATTTTATAAATAAATTGATGATAATACAGCTAAATATGATAAAATAAGAATAAGATCAATAGAACAAAAAATTAAAATACTAATACTTTTTACCTTTTCAAAAAGTTATGCCATTGGTGTGGCGGGGTGTATTACACCCAAAACAACTTTAAAACGTTGTAACGCGTAATAGTAAGAGTAAAGTAATTATATTACTTTAAATAGTTTCATTACAATGTTATTTGAAGCTACTGGAACGTACATGGCACTGGCATGCGTTTTTCGAAAGTTATACATCAATTAACAAGTCGTGGGGTATATTATACCCCACCACACCGCCCAAGGGTTAAACCATAGTATCGTACTTTCAAAAATTTTCCGAAAACATATGTGACATATGCTACAAGTTTCAATACTTTTGAAAATAACATTTCTGAACAATAAATATTTCCCGATTTCTTACAATCTATAAAACTCGAAAGTCATAGCTCTTCATATTTATACGAAACATATTCTCTGAAAAGCCACCTCGCTCCCATAAAACAAGGGTTGAATAGTCGAGTATATTTAATTAGAAATAAATAACAATTTCTGTCAGCTGCACATGTGCGAACCCGGTCCTGCTTCTGCCCTCACAGAACGCTTGGTTCTCAACAACCTATATAAATCCCATTCCTGTAATTGAAACAAAATCTATAATCTTGTGTGGGCCACTAGGGCTGTGCGTAGATCTGGGCCGCCAGACGCAAAAGATCAATGGATTAGATGGGAAATCTGCAGAAGGCAGATAAGCTACATGTTTTTATGGACAAATTTTCCAAAAATATATTTAGAAAGCTACCCATTGATTGTTTATAATTGAGAGAGGATTTTTTTTCGAACATTTACAGACACAAATGAAACACTTCGTGATTCTATAAATATTTATTAAATGGTAACGATCGTTTTGTCCGTTCAGGCATTGGAAAAGAACTGAATAGATTTACAACAGAACACATATTTAGTAACGAGAATTTGTAACATCTATGACTTCTACGAGTATAAATAACGAAATAGAATTTGTGAAAAATTTATGAAACCCAGTAGGATTTAAACCCAGGACTCTCTTATAGACAGTAGGAGCTAGAGTACTGCAAGGCCCGGCTCGGCTCGAATAAAACGCAAGCTACCGGGCCAAATTTTCGTGATTATCACCGGTCTTCGAGCCGGGCCGGGCTTGAACTGTGACGGGCTCGAACCGGGCCGGACCTAAATTGTGATGGGCTTGGATCGGGCCGAGCTACAAGTGTGATGGGCTCGAGTCAAGCCGGGCCTCAACTGTGGCGGGCTTATATTAGGCCGGGCTGGTTTTTTTGACGGGCTTGGACCGGGCCGACCTGGTCAATAAAACATTATAAGAAAAATTTGCGTGAACGTGATGTACTAACTACAAAAAAAAATACATATTGTGTGACGTCACACGTTTTATTCCAGTTAATGTCGAGAATCGTGGCAAAGTGTCAGGTAATAGTGATTCACCTCTCATTTCATATTCTTAGCAGCCTATTCTGTAACTCAACCGTTAATTTTTAATTTAACTAAAGCAATGAATCACAGATGCTTCCTTTTTAAATTTGCCGCTTTAGTCGCCATTAGCCAAAATAAAACAAGTGATTTAATTCCAGTGTTGCACATCTCCACGAAAATTTTTGAGAAGGATGATTATTTTCAATGAAATTTTAGTTTTCCAAATACGATTATAATTTACCGCTTATTAATATTGATAAATTTTATTTAAAAAAATGTATATTTGCATAATAATGCATATAATACAGATGGCTAACCGCATTTTTTTATAAATAGCGTAAACACGTGTTCTTCAAACGTTTAGTTGCGAGTAAGACAATAAGTTATTGTGATAATGTTTGATATGGTATATTATAATAAATTTACTAATTAATATTATTAATTAATAAATAAAATAGCACTTAACAACTTTATGGAAAAAAATAATCGCAATTTCAAATTTGACATTAAAGACATATTTATAGAAAAAATTGATTAAATTCTTTGGCTTACGCGATTTAAATAATTTTTGTACTAAGACGAGTCAAGTTATGTAAATGAACGGGTCTGGTCGGCCTGGTCCGGATCGGGCTTTTAGATGAACGGGCCTGGCCGGATCGGGCTTTTTAAAATATACGGGCCTGGCCGGACCGGGCTTTGTAAATTAACGAGCCTGGGCAGACCGGGCTGTTTAAACGAACGGGCCTGACCGAGCCGGGCTCATTATGTAAACGGGCCTGGCCGGGTCGGGCTCTTAAAGTGAATGGACCGGGTCGAGCCGGGCTTCATATTTATCTGGAAAAAGTCGGGCCGTGTCGGGCTGGGCTATTTAAATGAGTAAGCCGGGTCGGGCCGGGCTTTATATTTCTTTAAAAAACTCGGGTTTAATCGGACCGGGCTTAAAAGTTATCGGGCTTCGGGTGGGCAGAGCCTCAAAATTTTGGCCCGTGCACTGCTCTAATAGGAGCTACGGCATCCCATTTTGGTAGACATAGATGCATACATTCTCCCATACGCGGTATTGAATACTCACATGGCAGCGCAACAACATCCTTGATTTCAACAGTTAATTTCTGCAACATTCTATTACCGCGAATAATTTAAGTACCGATAGGCGCCAGCAGACACGTAATTCGAGCGACCTTGAAACACTTTGATTTGTGTGCCCTAGTCACTCTGACAAGAACTACGGCCCACATTACGAGCGCACTTTTATAATAAAAGTGTTTTTATGGAGCACGCTTTTACATTATATTCTTATAAGGAATTTGCTCTATAAAAACGCTTTTATTATAAAAGTGCGCTCGTAATACGGGCCTTTGATTTTGAACTGATTACGAATATTTTACGAAGCGACAGCCGAGGAGAATAAGCCATATGAGTATTAAAAAAATACTTTAGTGCTGAATTATACATTATATTTTTTCCGAAATCGTTAAATTATAAATTAAAAACATGCTAACTCTTGTGACAGAGATGATTTTGTAACAAAAGTACTGTCAAATGTCTTACGATCTGTCAAATACTTTAACAGCACAAACACCACTTATTTATTTGCACATTCCAGTTTACCACTAACTTAAAAATGATTAATTAGACGTAGTCCTCATCGAGTTGATTGATGTGTGACCACAGAATATTCAGTGAAAGAAAATTTGAAATAGAATATTTTTTATAGAAGTTAGAAATTTTGGTTAATTCCAGTTTGACAGATGAGTACGTAAAGTTAAATTTTGACATAAGAGTCTGTAAAGTTTTACTTTAGCTACTATTTTGGCTAACTCCGCGAAGTGTACTTTAATATTGATATCGGAAAAAAGATATTATTTTACAATTTTCAGACAGCAGAACAGATGATATTAAAAATAATAATGTTTAGCAATTCAAATTCAAAATAAGTCAACATTGTTCTTGTCAGTGACAAGCGCATACAAATCAGCTGATTCCTAGCACTTCAAGGTCGCGCGAGTCACGTGTCTGCCCACGGTCTATAAAAAACGAAGAAGAATTTATGAAAAATTCATGGATCCCATGGAAGTGGGACTTTCTAGGTCAGGTGGCAGAACCGCCTGCTAGATATAAGAGGGTCTTGGGGTCAAATTTTAGTAGGTGTTCATGAATTTTTCATAAATATTTCTTTCACGGTAACAGAATGCTACAGAAATTAACGGTTGTAAAATAGTCCTTAATTTAATCTACGATAATCTATATTCATTATCTGTTTTTATCTATAATTTCGTATTTACCACTGAAAGCACTTTTCATATTCAGATAATACCTAATACGAGTATACAAATTCTTTATTAAAGACTAAGATTATTTTAATTGTTGTTTTGAATACAGATTATTATAAAGAAAAAAGATAAACAATATCAGCAAAAGTTAGAATGTAATGTTCATTGAAATAAACTATACTTAGTGGTCCTTTTAATTAAAATGAATTAACCACGACCGGTAAAACAGATTGGCAATCAAATATACAGGAGAAAAGAGACCGTGGCACTCATGGCAGATTTACAGTGACCTGGGATAACAACATAATACAAGTAGAGAAGAAAGAAGAAAGGACCGTCGATAAAAGCATCAAAAGGACACGTGACGAACAATAATTTATTTCCTACACCTCACGATAGAAGGACTACTGATTATACAGGTTGTTCATTTTAAATGGGTCACTATTGCTATCTCAATAATTATAAGACCTATAAAGAATTAGAAAACAATTTTTATTTTATAAGAATATGGTAATACGCATTTTTTTACCAGTGTTTCTCAAAATATAGGACCTAACTTGCTTATTTTAAATAAGAATATATATTTTTTATTCTATTATTATTATATTATGCGAGAAGAGAAAGAGAGCGAGATTGCCGTTTAAAATTCGAGGCGAGATCGTTATAACAACTGCGAGAAGCGAGAAATCTCGCGAGATTCTCGCGAGAGTCTCGTAATGAAAAGTATTTGTAACTTTATAGCTTTGAATCATAAATTCAATGAAAAATTCACCGTACAAGGAGTGGAGTCAACGCTAATTCGTGCATAGAATACGTGAATGTGAAAATTATATGAATTCACTATATTATTGAGTCTATCTAGAGTCGATTGGTATCGCTCCCAAAGTGAGGAAATACAAAATAAAGACAAAATCGGTTTTGCATTCAATAGAACTAGTTTTCTCCAATATTTCAGTCCCTAATTCACCCCAGTTAAAACCACGGTTAACATTTTCTTGCCGCCCCTGAAAAGTAAAGGATGTTATATTAAGCGTCGATGGAAGCCAAAACGGAGAGAAGCGGAGTGGTTGGTCGCCGGCGGGTTACCAATGTAGCGATTTACAAAATTACAAAAAAGAATTAATGAATATTGTAATTCGTTTTACAGATGACAAAATGTATTAACAGATGTTTGTATTGAAATAGTTTAGTGATCACAATTTGGTGATAAACTCGATATTTTACAGGTATATTAAATTATTTACCAACTTATCACATTTTCTAGTGACAGGTAATGAATAAACATTATGTTTATATATTTGGTGACAAGAATTTAGTGTTTCGTCTCTTTATTATATTTATACGTATACGACTGCAAATATACGCAAGACGGTGCGATTGGTGCGAACTTGTCTTTTGTAGTTAAACTGTTACGTAAATACATAGTGCGCAAGCGCTTATTTTTATAGCGAGACTCTCTTGCGAGAACGAAGCGAGACCCAAAAAAATGTACGAGAACGAGAGCGAGATCGAGATTACAGATCCGAAAACGAGACGACATCGATATTTTTTATTTCTTGTCTCGTCTCGTCTCGCCTCGCGTTCATCACTACTAGGGCGAGTAGTTTCGAAGTAGCAGCCGTTTGTGATCTAGCGTCCTTTTCATTCACTAACTTACTGTAAAACCTTTAAAAAAACTGAAGGGGTTAGATCGGGGCTGTGTGGTGGATGATCCACAACATGCCATCCAAAATTGTCCAGTAAATCTTTGGTGACACGCGCTGTATGCGAGGCTGTGAGGGTAGGCCTCATAGTGTAGCAGACACACGCTGCGAATCGACATGTCCTGCCTTCTGTTACGGAGCGCCATTTGAAGTTTCTTTAGGGTCTTACAGTAGTGATCCACATTCACAGTAAACCCACGTAGAAAACTTATGACCAAGGGGATCTCGTACCTGGAGAAGAAATGAAGAGAATGCTCCACTGCAAACGGTTGCTTCTTCGAAACTACTCGCCCTAGAGAGCTGCAGGACCACTCGTTAGAAAGGGGAGAAGTCCCTCTACACGAAAGTGGTGCCAACTTCCCGAAACAAAATTTCCCCAGGCCACCACTGCCTTTGTATCTTTAATTTTTTGACGGCCATAACGATTTTTTGAGAAATAGAATGCCATGAAAGAAATACGTGAATTTTTTTGTTCCCTAATTGATCAAATTTTGTAAATTAAATATCACATATCATTGAGGGCCGGTATTTCCATCTCCGGATAAAGTTCGGGATAACTATCTATCAGATAAATGATAAAATATCGCATCGAAATAAGATCATAAATGAGGTTAATTATATTGAATGTCATTTTTTGATGCGATATTGTTCATTTATCTGACAGATAAGTTATCCAGCACTTTATCCGAAGATGGAAATACCGGCCCTGAATTTAAAACTAAATTATCTAACCAAGAAGCGAATAAAAAATATGTTCCCATTTAAAATAGAAAAGTTGTCCCATATTTCGAGAACCACAGGACGAAAATTTTTTTTTCTTTCCATTATATAAATTTTATACGAAAGAAATTGTTTGTCAATAGTTTAACCTTTTTTGTAGCTCTTATAGTTCTCGAGATAGCATTGGTGGCCTATTTAAAATGAACAGTGTGTATGTTCCACAACGAGCTTATTTTATTTTAAAAACTATTTAATATTATTTTACAACATTTGGTATATATCCATTTCAACTAAAATATTTTCAAAACAATTGAAGATGTAGCGAAGAATCAGATCTCTGTTATGCATTTTCATAAAGTTATAACAAATATAGAGCTGCTTGTTCGAAAAATTTGTGGCAATAACAAGATAGCTCCTAGAGCTCTCTGGTTTTTACCGTTATTGTGATTTATGTTCCGGATGTTTATCTAAACCTATATAAAAAAAATCGAGCTGCCTGGTTGTTAACGTCATATCCTCAATTGCAGTTCTGGTTAATCGGAAGTAGTCCCCACCTTTCTTATTTTAAATGGAATGGAATATTTTTTATTGTACCATCGAATTAAACAGAAAACTTTACACATGAAACAATAAAAACATTTTACTCGTGACCAACAATATCCAGCGTAATTCAATTAAGAATGGCGTGCCTGAGAGTCTGGTCGCGAATCTGGGGAAATTGACTCTTGTGGTGCACTATCCACGCCAATAATTTGTGTCCGTAAGGTGACGCCTAGTAAACGCCCACACGTTACAAATATGCCATCATCATTACCAAAATCTGTATACAAAGCAGATAGGCACACCCAACAAGGGGTAATATGCCGTGATGATTTATTTATACATATTTATCATTATAATTTTTTAATAAATATAAATTAGTGAAATAGGCGATATACGAAATCCCATTGAAATTTTGTTTCGCCTTTGGACAATAATAAACAAAGTAATATATATATATATATATATATATATATATATATATATATATATATATATATATATATATATACCGGGTGTCTACTTTATTTGAGAACCATAGAAAATATAATGGTAAAATTTTCATATTGCTGTAAATTCTGCCCTATTGATTTTAGAACAAAAGTGTAAATACAAAAAGTATTCTGAATTAAAAACTGTATCTAACAAGTCCAAAATTTTTGTTTACGTGTGTTTCGTTTGCGAAAGAGAGGCAAAATAAAAGTAATAAGTTTTAGCTATTTAAAAAGTGCCGTCAGCAATAGCATAAACTGTTAAACAGCTGTAATGATTTAGTTTGGCAGATGACATCTGTCATAAAGTTTTAATAATTATTGAATTAATTAATTTATTTATCATAGCCTTTATCGATGTACGATGCATAGGCAGGGAGTTATTCGAGAAAAACTAATTTTGGTGACCTTTGACCTTGAATATCTCGAATTGCCATGGTAATATTTTTAAGATTTAGTCATATACTTATTTGTAACATCGAAACACACGGGTATACATCAATTTAGCTTGTCCGGAATTTTTCCGACAGTCTGGCCTTTTTTCAGCTAATTTTACTGGACTATACATATACAGAGTGATCCAGAATGATTGAAGGTTCCGCCTCGTTCTGATTTTTTGTTTGCCGCATCGTTGTGATAGTAAAATACGATTGACAGATTGCATTGGCGAACATATTTCCACTCATTTTCATCATTCCTCGCTGTAAGAATACATACTTCCAAAATAAACTTGTCATGGTCTTTCATAAACGACCATTCTAACGTAATGATTTCAATAAATAACAGTTTAATTATGAAGGTAAAAACAAACGGTATGTCAAAAAATTCAAATACATAACGCCGCTGACTTTTCCAAAAGTCGGTAATATAGGAAACATAATTCGACATTGCCGGTAAATTGATACTAATTTTTTTCCGTGAAAAATAATTATGATCATAATCAGAACTTTTTCAAGTCACGTGACATTCAATCATTCTGGATCACTCTGTACAACAGTATCGAATTGTTAGAAAGTATAGTATAGCTGATAAGTCGCTGGTGAATTTTATCTTATAAAAGATTTGCGTGCTTTCGCTTTCCATCAGCTGGATTGGTATGTAAAAAGGCAGGCAACCGTCATATGAATCGTATATTTGAGTGTTACATATCGCATTTACCGAAGCAGCTGCAAAACTTCAATATACCATAACTCATATAAACATGAACCTACTGCGTGGAATACAAATAGGAGCTAACAGACCAATCCTGCCCACCAAAAAAATAATAACATCCGAAGAGAAAATTTGCTTGTTCGACTCGAAAGATTCGCAACCATATTGGTTTTCTTTTGTCGCGAGGAATTGTTTGTCAAGTAAAGCCTACTCGAAAACCTGATACGTTGTGGTGAATGTCCAGATCATGGCAAAATTGCTTTCCACACGAATATTTTATTGAACGAACGCCTTTATTAGTTACTAAATAAATATAAATTTCAAAAGGTTGCGGATCATCGGCAAATCCCTGAAGCCCCAAATAAAATAAATGTTCATATTCTAACTCAGTTAATTTGCAACCAAATAAATAAATAAACAAATAAATAAATAAGTACGAGTATATCATCATGGCTTATTATCAGAAAGGTAGTTACGCATGTTCCAATTTATTTTTTGAGAGATTGGTTCCAGTAATTAATTTTAATGTATGTATTACATTTGGTAATGGGGATGTCCACATTTTATTGATATTTTTATGTGTTAATCTTTTAAAAAAATATCTGATGTGAACACCACACGACTTCCTTGTACGCAAGACCAACATTAAGTATAGACCCAATTATAAAATTGCACGTATTTGACATTAATATTAATTATAAAAATTAACGATTCGCAAAAATGATTAAGCTAATCCTCATTTTTGGATTAGTGAAATCTATTCTGTCCCGGTATTTAAAACTTAATTTTCATTTTATTATAGCTCCGGTGGCTCAATGGTTAGAGCAACGCCTCATGTCATGAGTGCCCTCGGGGCTCTGAGTATGAATCCCACTAAGGCATGGATTTTGTCTGTAGCTCAGATACAAACGAAGATCGAAAATTCCTGTGGCAACTATTAAACTTTTCTCGAAAGTTAACCCTGCAAAGTGCAAACGGTTTTGATCTATCGTTAATATTACCCGAGATACCTTAAAAAAAACATCGAAAATGAGACAGCCTGTACAGTAATGGACAGAAAAATAGGACAGTATTTTTTTTCTAGTGTAAACTGATCCTTGACAACCCCAGAAGTATTGTAACTTGAATTCAAGTAAAATAATTGAGCAACATTAAATAGAATAATTCAATTTAGGAAACGATTTAATAAAATTATTTAAAAACTACAACTTTTCTATGACCATTTCGATTGATAATTTCGGTTAGTCTGCGTGGCATGGAATTAACCAAATTCATACAATATTTGAAGGTAACCACATTTTCTCGTGTATTATTATATTAATATTATAGCACTGGGCAATTTGTCTGATCGGCATTCCATCTTCCCTTCTAACAATTATTATCCAATTGCTAATTCGAGGCATTTTTTTACTTCGATTCGACAATTAAATTTTTGACAATACAAAGTGACAAATGTCATAACTGTAAAGCCAAATTCAAGCAAACTAGAAGAAAGTTTACTTGATTTTTCAAGTTGTTCTATTTTTTTCTGTCCACCACTGTACCTATGTAATTTTTTATACAAAAATACATTCTAAAATTTAATTTACTTTTCCTGACAATTAATTTACTTTTTCTGATATTGAAAAGGTATAGAATCATTTGATTTTTATGTAAATTTAAATTTAAATTAGCTGTTAAAAATTACTCGAAATTTCTTCGGGGTCTACAAGTATTCAAAAACAATTTAGTAGGTAGGTACATATAACATTAAATGAGAGTTATAGAATTTGCAATTAAGAACTTCGAGATTTATAAACATAAATTCAAGTACACATACATTCTTTTGATGGGGTTAAACATTCAGTTTTACAAACGTACAAAAATTTGCAAAAAAAGACATACACACCAGTTCGTAGATTAGTTTGTCATATTCTTTTTAAATAAGCAATATTTTTATATCAACGCAATATACTAGTGCTATTATTATTAATAATTGTACAATTTCATTTGGTGTCATGTAATTGTAAAAATAATTTACATACTGTAACGTGGAACGCCCGCCGTCGCCGTCGCCGCCGCTGTAAGCGAGTGTCTATTTATAGCGGTGACGTAATCGCGCTAGTAGCCGGCCGATGTAGCCTGGTCGCGACGTCTTTAATTACTTCCGGTCGCCTGAACCTTTTGTTTGTGTTTATTGTTATTATGGGTTCGAATATTCTAGAGCAGTTCTAGAAAATAATGGTAGCTGTATATATGGGACGTAACTATGCTTAGTTAGTTACATGGAGAGACATAGAGATGTTGACATAGAGTGTTAGTGAGTTGAGAAGCACAGCAGTATCGTAGTGAGTGTATGCAGATGGTGTCGAGTAGGTACTCGGAAGTTACTGATATATTGATATAGCTGTGGATGTGAATACTCGCTAGTGTTGACGAGTATTGGGAAGCTATAGTGTACGAGGAGAGTAACAGCGAGTTGGAGTGGTACTCGGCATTGGTGTTGAAGAATTGTGACATACGGAAAGTCGGTGATACTGAGGCTGTGGAAGTGAGAGCGTTACATAAATAGACAGATAGTGTTGTGAAAGGTGTAACTTCTGTCCGAGCAGTTGAATATACAGACGCTGTTGAGTCAGTTGAGTATATAGACGCTGTGGAGGTCGGTAGGCGGACAGTTGAACATGATATAAGTATATAGTGATATAAATATAGTGATATAAATATCGCGTAAACAGTCTACAAGAGTCTGCAATAGACCGGCAGTCTAAGATTGGAATGCATAGTGAAATAAATAATTTAGTAATATCGTGGAAATAAATAGTAGTGTTAATTGGTTAAATAAATAGTGTTAGTGTTATCTAGTTAATTATAGTTTTAGTCTTAATTAGTTCTTAATAATTGTTTAATATTAGTAATAGTAACTTTCATTATAGTTTAATAAGCACTTAATTTTAATTAATAATAATAGTCTAATATTTATACTTCACCCAAATAAATAAAAAACGTTACAATACGTATAATTAGAAATAAAATTAGTCCAATACTACACCTTGCATTGATCTAGCTATTATTTCAAGATGTTATAAATTATAGACAAAATTGTAAGATAATCAAGTTACTGTGGCTTGGGCAGATATTACAAAGTCCCTTTAAGTTGAGATTGTAATTGAAATATGATTGAACGGCGAAGCCGGAGTTTACATGTGGTACATTTACGTTCTGATATCCAGCGGAAATCAGTAAAATCCGATAGGAGTGACGTCAGTTCCGTCTGTGCGTAACTCATACAATCTCAATAATTCAAATGAACCGTTCCGGCAACAGTTCACATCAGCAGAAGAGAACAGAACGGCGAATTCATTATACAGACCTGGTTTAACTAAGCATGAATAATGTAAAGTATCTGCAATGTCGAATAATTCAACCAAGTTAATGAGAACAAAAATTCAGCAGGAAATTGTCGACTAATCCACTGCGCACTCAACACTTCGGGAACTACTTCCGGTATTAACAAAGCTTACACAATGCATGGAAGACTTCATTTTGTTGCTAATTTAACATAATCCCAACAGACGAACAGAATTTCAATCTATCAAACTGGGTTCGGTCGTCGTAGAAATATAAACCTAAACTGAAAAGGAAAGTATTACAATAGTGCAAGAACTTTATGTACTAGAGATATTTAAAAATTGCTAAGGGAAATACAAGAGAACCTAAGATATTACCAGATATAACCGCAATATCAAGAAAATATGAGTGTTACATATGTAACTCGTAAAGGGGTATATTGTAATGCGGCAAAGACACGCGGTGCTCCAGATTTCTACAAATGACGAAAGAAAGCTATTGTACGAAGGTGAATAAAATATCGCGGCCTAACACAGTTTATTATTACGAGGGCGGATAGGAAAGTTTCTATACAGTGTTCCACACTCTATGTTCAGTGTAGGGTCTTATGGAGTACCATGTTGCCGTATTTACCTGTTGTAAGTCTACAAGATAGAAAGAGCAAAATAGATGCCCAAAAAGAGATGAAATATTCTGGGTACCTCATTGAATGTATTTATGACTGGTGTACTTTCAGTGTATCTAAACAGGTGGGTGAAAAGAAAAAATAAATAAATAATAAACTGGTCAGTTTTAATTATTAAGCATTATTTTTTTTATTTAATTTATATATTCTTATTTGATAATTTATTAATATTAGACTTTATAGAAATACTGCATATATTTTACATATTTCATAAGTCTTTATTCTTCCTTTATAATCTCCAATTTGAATTTATAATATTTTAATATTCTAATCTCTAATGCATTTGATCAAGACTAGTATGCCAGGCGATTTTAAAATATTACTTATTACAGGTACAAATAGTTCAGCATGTTTTTTACACCCCGGTTCCAACGCATCTTTTCGCGGCCCTATATTTAAAACTATTTAGAACTGCAGAGAAATTTCGGGGAAATGGTGTATACAATAAGCCCTTGGGTAAATAACAGACCCTCATAAAACTTAAATTGTACAGTGTTAACTAATTTTGGTATAGCAATGAAAATTTATGAATGTTTCAATATTACATTACATTGAAAAATTGGCAACATGGTACAGAAAACGTCCATAAGAATAACATTGGCAATTATTTTCTCTACTCTGAACATAGAGTGTGGGACACTGTATAGAACGATATAGAAAATATAAATTTTGGGAGCAAAATAATTATTTTTCTACATAATCTCCTTTCAACTCGATATATTTTGTCCAACGCTTTTCAAGACCTTTTATTCCTTCAGAAATAAAAGAATAGTATAAACTCCCGAAATATCCATTTACAGCTTCTATGACTTCTGTATTCGATGAGAATTTCTTCCCAGCTAACCATTTTTTGAAATTTGGAAACGGAAAGATATCGCAGGCTGTCCATTCTGGCGAGTAGGGTGCATGTTCGATTTATTCGAATCATAATTCATGCAGTTTCACCACCACAATTGCTGATTTGTAAGAGGCTTTAAGACAAAGATGAAGACTGTTTCTTTGTTTTGATTTTAAGGCATAACACAAGACATAACAGAAAACCCTGTTTCGCACAAATATGTTGATGCAAATTATTAATATTTTTTAAAATTATTTTCAAAAACTAATTTGTTTAGTTTGTGATTTTAAAAAATACAGGATGTAATCATACTTCGAAAAAAAATTAAAGGGCATATAGTACTGACCACAATAAGTAAAAAAGGCTTAATGAACATAGGTCCGATCTTCAACTGTTTCCGAGAAAGACACCCCTATTTTGTAAGAAAGTTGTTAAGTCTTAGCAACGTTGCTATAAATTTTAACCTATAGAAACAAATGTGAAGCGTGTCATTTTCATGTTTTATTCAGTGTTCGCAATTATTATTGGTTATTTGCTATAACAACGTTGCTAAGAAATAACAACTTTTTTACAAAATAGGGCTGAGAGTCCATTTACTATTAGAATCGAAGAAAATTGACAAAGATAGTGATTGAATAAAATTTTGTCTGTCAGTAAATGGACTATCAAAAAACAATAAAATTTTATATGAAACATTTTTCTCAATTTCTAATAGTAATGAAGTTATTTGAAAATCATATATTGGTCAAGGTTGCCACAATATTTAACTTAGTACAATTATTTGTTTTTTAAAAAAAACAAAAGCACATCTAAGTTAACCTCTGAAAGGTAAACAAAAAGTCTTTTTTAATCGAAGTCGTAACTCTTATAGTTTTCGAGATAGCAAAGGTAAACCCCGTAAAAACTCATTTTTCATTGCCTTATATCTCGGAAACTATTGAAGATCGGGCCCATGTTAATTAAGCCTTTTTTACTCATTTTGGTATGATTACGCCCTGTATATGGGGAACTGTTATTTAGTAAGGTACTTGGACTTGCGGACCCCTTAGATTTAGCTCACGGGCCCTTAGGGGTCCGCGGACCTCTGGTTGAGAAACACTGCACTAGTGTATGAAACTAGGGTGTCACGACCATGATTAGACCATAACTTTTTAATGGCACCGTCAATAATATAAGATTAGTGTTTTTCAGAAAGATACATTCAATAGTAAACTTTTCTGTCTCTGCGTAATTTGTAATATCTATAACGATTTAGACGGAAGAACATAAAATATAAGTGACTGCACCGAATAATTTTTAAAATAAATTTTATCTAACAGTCTATCCAAATGTCAAACAACGAATTTTTAATGACAATAACAATTATTTATGAGTTGTCAATCTTTAATCGTTTTATTATAATAATGGCAATAAAATACTTAGGCCGAATAAAGGGATATGTTAATAGAAAATTTTTGACAGCGCAGTTAAATTAGCGGATTGACATATAATTTCGCAAAGGCACTAATAATAGTTCACATAATCGCATATAGAATGCCAGATTGCATCCTCCTCATATCTCGCTGCAGCCCACGTATTACAACGCCGGATATTACGAAGGAAATATTGTCTGATCAGCCTAATTAGGCTCTCTACAATAGCTTGCTGTTCGTCCAAGTTTGGAGTACCGCGTGTGTTAGTCATAAGTGTTGCCAAATTACAAAATACTACTAGTAAATAATACAAAAAAATCTTTTGTCATATATATACGACAAAATACGAGAGAAAGAAAAATAAACTCAATGGTCACCAACAAGCGATTTTAGAAAATTCAATAAACTGCTTGAAAGGCATTATATACTCGTATTTTATTAAAATTCATCACACTTTATATATAAGGTCCAATTATCAGATATAGCAGAGGCGGATTTAGCAATTGAGAGGCCCCAAGCGCAATTAAATTTTGAGGCCAGCTAAACCATAAATCCAATACCTCTCTTAGCGAGAGGTAAAAATACAACAAAAACATATTTGAATTTTAACCTAGTCTAAATAATCCACCTCTTAAAGAAATTTTTCTGAAGGTTATATGTAGTTGAAAAATTATGAAAAATATCAAATTCACAATAATTAGAACGGAAAGCAAAATTTATACTGATTTCGGCATTTAAAAAACAGTATAGGGTTAAATTCATATAAAATGAATTAAAATGTTTTTGAAAATTTCCAAGCGACAATGTCACATTTTTCACAAATACAGCCTAAAAAACTAATAATCATTTTATCGCGTGAAGAAGTTATAATTTTCACAAATACAGCATTTAGAATAGACTCCGTCAAAAAAGTTGAAAGTAGGCTTCCGGTTTCTTAACTGTTTTTAAAAGAGTTGTGAACGAACCGCGCCAAATTTAAAGTAAATAGCAAGGATATTCTATATTTATCTTGTCAGTAGAGAGCAAACTTGGATACGGTTTAAAATATGACCCCTAGGCCGTCACAAAACATATGGCATAAATGGCGTTATTTATTTGTCAATTTGATTTAGAAAATACTATTAAATTATTAATTATTTTTTTAGGAAAATGATAATAATAATAATAATAGAATAAAACAATTTTTTATTTTGAGACCTGAAATTAGTGGTTCTCTCGATTTAAGAGGCCCCAAGCGCACGCTTCCTGAGCCTGTGCGGAAATCCGCCACTGAGATATAGGTATAGATACTGTTAAATATTGAGGGTATTTGATTTATTTTAATAAAAGTTACGCTGAAAAAACAAAGCTGATATATTTACTGTATCTGAACCGCAGTGTTTACCAAGCGTCACTTCATCGGATCTCAAAGCTATCGTGAAAAGAGTACCACTGGAGAAATTCAGGGTTTTATTTAGGTACATACAAGAATACTGAGCATGAATGTATAGAATAGATAACAGTAGTAAATTATATTTATTTTTAAAGCCAATACATAAAATATACTTTTATAGAAAACGCAAATATTAGAATGGTAAATGTTCGTGCGGCTATATTTATTTTTAGAGAAATATAAACATAAAATATAGGAAACAATCATGCTAATTCGTCTTTCTTTTGACATTACGTTATTTATTATTTAACTACCCTTCTATTTTTATTGAATTTATAACCTATAAAGTAGAGGTACTATTTTAATAAAACCCAGACGGCAAAGTTAAATAAAATCAAGGTTGCTCTGCGGTGTTATTGGTTTGTTTTACGCCCGGAAACTCCGTGTCCAGAGACTACTTGATCTATGACACCGCTTGTGCTTTGTTTCTCTCGGGAGGAGGCACCGCCATCTGGATAAATTGTTCGATTAACCCTTTCCTGAACGGGAGGACTCCCTAGGTGCTTCAGACAGGTGCTACTGATTTCTTACAACAGAAAAAGAAAACAATGTGGCGTGTGGCCTCGGACAATATTTTATTGAAATCGCAGAGAGAAATAAGTAGAGAAACAACTACATGGGTAAAATAAAGGATATTCGCTTACCATGCGTCTGGTGTCAATGAAATTCGTAGCTATGTTATCCCGAAACTAATTAGTTGTTCACAAATGCTCGAAATCTGTCATACAACACAAAATCGACGTTTTTTTTAAATACATCTGTTCGCTTTTACACAAAATTTGAAAAGTTAAACGAATGTAGTTATGTAAAAATCGGGCCATCGAACCCGAACCTGAAACGAACGAAAACAAAACTGGAACCAAACCATAATGTAACGTTTTTATTTATTTATTTGGGTGAAATGTAAATATTAGACAATTATTATTAATTAAAATAAGTGTTTATTAAACTATATTGAAAATGACTATTACTAATATTAAACAATTATTTAAAAAACTAATTAAGATTAAAACTAAAATTAACTAGATAACACTAACACTATTCATTTCACTATAAATTTATTTCTATTTACGTCACTGTTTATTTATATCACGTTCAAATATCCGCCTACCGACCTCCACAGCGTCTTTATACTCAACTGACTCAACAGCGTCTGTATATTCAACTGCTCGGACAGAAGTCACACATTTCACCTCACTATCTGTCTATTTATATAACTAACAGTCTAACTTCCACAGCTTCCGTATCACCCACTGTCCGTATGCCACAATTCTTCACGACTACTGCCAAGTATCCACTTCCACTTGCTGTTACTGTCTTTGTATACCTAGCTTCCTAATACTCTTTAACACTACCAAGTATATTCTCTTTCACAGCTATCCCGGTATACCAGTAACTTTCCGACTCGCCGTTACTGTCTTCGTATTCTATAGCTCGTCAACACTACCGAGTATTCACATCCACAGCTATCCCAGTTTACCAGTAACTTTCTGAGTACCCAATCGACACAAACTGCATACGCTCATCAGGATACTGCTGTGCTTCTCCTAACACTTTACTCTCTAACAGTCCACGTGAACGTCTCTATATGACTCTCCCTATGTAACTAACTAACTCCCGAGCATAGCTGCGTCTTTTTTATATAACTACCATTAACTTCCAGAGAGCTCTAGAATGTTCGCCCGCATAATAACAATGAACACAAAAGGTTCAGGCGACCGGAAGTAATTAAACACGTCGCGGCATGTTTGTTTACGTAGCCCGGCTGCTAGCGCGATTCCGTCATCGCTATACTTAGACGCTTGTTCAGCGTAGCAGCGGGGTTCACACGTTACAATAACATTTGAGTGAATCCAAACCCAGAACAGAACCTCAGGTATATTTTTTAATTAAATCCGAGTCGGAACCAAACCCGGTATTAAATATCGGATTCAGGGTTCAACTCCGGTTCGTAAATGTAATCGTAATACTTATAACTGAACATCAGAAAATTGTGTTCGTGTTCTTGTCTAGTATACCTCCAATCAGAAGAAAGCCGCAAATTTTATTAATGCTTGAACCAGAACCGCAAACGAACCCATCTATCAAAAACCAAATTAACCTGAACTGAACCCAGTTTTTGGTTTCCCAATTTAAGATGTTGACGGAGTCTTTTCCTCTTTTTACCAATATCATATTTTAATCACTATTACATTTCGACTTGTGCAAGTACGAATTTCCGGTTCTGCGCATTCAAAGATAGTCTCAACAAAACGCGCAGCTGCCATAATACATAATTTAGTTCCCAAGTGAGATGTGACCATAAGTAAAGATCATTTCAAATTTCATAACGTGGAAAAAGTGCTGATCACGTTTTAAAATGACGGATCGGAAACGTTCAATTCTCATCGCTTACAAAATTGAAATGGAATGTCAGTTGATACTTCCTTTGGAGCATGAGTTTCGAGGTTAGGTTAGAAATTTATTAGATCTGAGATCTCTAAATCAAGAAATTGTAAATAATTTAAGTATTCTAAATTTATCTATAATGATCTCTTTATTAAATAAACGCATCCAGAAACATGGAAAATGACGACAAACATTGGATGCCGTACTATTTATAGGCACACTAATCAACAATTATTTCTTTTCAATTGTTGGTAGATACTTGTTACAATTTGAAATTTTAATTTTATATTTATTTACATGAGACTAAAAATTCAAGACAAGTTACGTAAGTTTTAAAATACCATTGGAATAATAGACCTTTTCAATTTAAACAGGTAAAAAAAATAGACTGTGAGAAAAGCCTGAGACAACTTTAAAAAACTACTTGAAAGAAGTTACAAAAGCTTGAATTGAAGCTAAAATGTCTAACTATACAAATTTTCACGGAGAATACAGGTATTTTAATGAATGCAATATTTTTGACGTTTCGTTTGACAGCCCAACTGGCAGTTGTTGGCGACATTTTACAAACTATTTATTTTTTTAAGAAAAAATAACGTTTCACAGGATTAAATCCCAATTACAGCGAGGTTTACATACATCCAAGCCTTAGTGGGATTCGAACCCAGAACCCCTAGCGTACTCATGACTACGAGCCGTTGCTCTAACAATTGAGCCACCGGAGCCGACAGCGATAGAAAGAGATAGCCGTTAAATTGAAAAAGTCTATTAAATTGAATATTATAGAAGTAAAACTAATAACATAAACTGGTTAATGATCACTAGAAATTTTTAAAAAAATTGTGGTATTTGAAAGTCTAAATTATAAAACTTAATTAAATAATAAACTAGAAAACATAATTAATATTTGAACGCGAAAACAGATCCTTACAAAGACTGTGCAAATGGTTATACCTTTATTTATTATGTAGTTGGATTTAATACTGATCATCTTAATTCTGTCTTGTTAAAGCGAAGTGATACTATAATCCATTATCCAATTTCGACATACCAGCTACACATGAATCCTATCCTATGTTATTGTCACAATATTCATGTAATATTTCTTATTGCGGCAAAGTCCTGAATATTTCGTTAACATATTTATTGCACTTTTTCACTTCACCTTTGTAAATAAAACTTCAGTTGGCGTGAATACTCTTCCTATCATAATTATTGATTTAATGAAATTACGCTATCACTACAGAGTTCAATTAAACACCTTCGTCTTCAGTCGGGACCACACATTCGGCATTCGGCGAATCCCAAGCAAACATTCGCCAAATGTCGATTGTGTGGATGAGCTGCTCACTGCGAATGTTCGGTGCTCGTTTATACTTCACTTCGTGTCGGTTTTTCGAGCCGAGTCAAAGTGAACGAATATTTACCTATATAGTTGTATAGAACCCTCTAATCAATGCTAGGCAAACTACGCATCTCTGAAGACGTATGCTCGCCATTTGAGGAACATTACTCGGCGAAAGACGACTATTCGGTAATCGGCGAATACCGAATGTGTGGTCCCGGCTTTATCCAATGATCGTAATAAGACTTAAATTCGTACCCATGTTAGGTATAAAAGAAGAGCCTTTTCTAACAGTTCTAGTTAGATATTTTAGACACAATTTACTAATAAAATTAATATATAAATATTCAGCACAAATCTGTATCAGTTGAAGCCATTAATCACTTGTCAAAATAATCTGCAAAACATGTATAATTAAATTTGAAACTTAAATATTAGGTACTAGCCAAAGAAATTGACAAAGAATCAAAAATAAATTTCTCATTATTATTATCTCCAAATCGACGTTAAGATGTTCGTGCTAAACATTATTTTTTCTCTATAACTTTTATGAAAGTTATGTCCCGTACGCCAAAACAATGTAATCTCAGGATCTTGTTTTCTTATCACACCTTGGAAAGTTATTAAAGCTCCACTTACTAAAACTTAGGAAGCTTGCAAACTTTAAACACCTTGTAAGCTTTTTAACATATTTACTTAGTGGGCTATGACTTATTATGTACCCTAATTCTGTAACGAGATCAGCACAGATTGAGAATGATATGACGATATAATAATTTGTACAATTTTGTATAGATATAGCAACTTTTTAACATTATTTTAAAAGTAACAATGTTGGCTATATTGACACAAATGCTAATATGAGATTTCGTATTCCAACTAGTGCACATAAATATTAAAAAAACAAAACGATTTTGTAGGTTGGAGCAAATTTGTTTAAAATGGATTTTGATCTGATATATGAATATTATAGTATATAATTATTTAATTGCGATGAGGTATTCCACCGATTTTTTACCTTCCGTCACCTTTAGGTAAGGAAGGTATTGTCTTTGGTCAACAAATTCGATGATGAGTTTTTAATGAATAAGCACGTTTTAGGGTCCCTCGAATACGATTTTACTATTTTTACGATGATGTTTGTATGCATGTATGGATGGATGTATGTATGTGTGTGTGTGACGATTTTTGCGGATCGCATAACTTCAATACCACCTTTCCAAAAATTATAATTTTTGCGTATTCCTTTTCTTTAGATCCATATGAAGAGCTGATTTGATTTTGGTTATAATTGGTCGACCGGAAGTACCCTAATTTGAAGATTTTAACAGTTTTTCTTGAAAAAATGCTGTTAAATATCACTTTTCACATTTAATATTATTATAAATATTTAAGAATATTTTATTCTCTATACGATTTGATTAAATTTTATACTTTATATTCAATGGATATAGAGTTAAAAAATTATAAAGAAATTAAATTTCACAATGCAGCCAGCTGTGCTATAAACATGGAAACATCCACTACATTAAGAAAATTCTGATTAACATATGTCAGTGTCAAAGTGCAATTTACATAATATGTTTGAGTTATAATTTTGCTGGAAATATATAGAATCTTACAAGAAACTTTCTGTATGGAATTTGTACAAAATACACAGAACTGACGGAAGGTAATGTGCTGGCCACATTCGATTTTTAAAATATTATTTTCTCGTAATATATAGAAATTTAGAAATATTGACAAAAACGCGATGTTAAAATTCGAATTAGAAAGCGAGATATGAATTTTTGAATGTCTGAAATTATTTGTGACGTCAGAGTTGGTTATGCTTTTCAAACAGTTAATTCCAGGGATATCTGCATTCTGCATTGTCTGCATTAGGCATATATTTTCATTTATTTTTATTATATCTTCTTTCCCATTAGTAATGAATACAGAAATAAAGAAAAATCTTTAAAATATTTAATTAAATTAATTTAATATAAAACATATAAAAGAAACAGTATGATTTAGTCGTGTCAGATTGAAACGAAACTTTCAAAAATTTCCTCACTCGATTTACCTGAATAAGACGTTTTATTTGTGAAGTGCTCGCTTACTTATTTTATGCTCACTCCCAATTTGCTCAATAAATTCACTAGAAAAAATGTGATGTGGCCAACACCAAACCTCCCGCTATTTAATATTTATTATTTATTATTTAAATATATATACTTACATATTTAGTTATTGAGGAAACTGTATTAAGATCCATTCCATATAACTAGGGTTCTATTTACTATTTTCTTTTTAAAACGTTACTGTTATTAATTTGAAATAATTAGTTCTTTGACAGTGACATTTATGTCAGTTACATACATTTAAGATATGAACTATGTAACCAAGGAGATTTGCTTGTTTAAAGCGTAGGCTCCGGGATTAAATTTATAGATAATTTTATGAATTTATCCATAAAATAAATAGAAAAAGTATTAATGCAAATCTGTAGAAAATTTAATAATCTTTAATTTTTATAATAACATTAATCTCGAAAAAATATCGTTTGAAGTTATTTTTCGAAGAAAAACTATTTTGAGCTTCTAGTAAAGTGCCATTTCCGGTTATCCGATTTACACTAAAATCTAATAGGCTCTTTCCAGTACAGAAAAAGTTCGAAACACAAGGTTTCAAAATTTTCTGACTGCTAGTATTTGAGTTAGAGTAAAGGATCCACACACACATACACACATACATACACGCCTACATATACACAGACATCATCGTGAAAATGTTAAAATTGGATTCTAGGGACCTTAAAACGTGGTCATTTAGCAAAATCTCGATATGCGATTTTTAGCACGATCCCTATACCTCCCTTACCAAGGGTAGCGGGAGGTAAAAAGAACACAGTAACTGATGAGACATACGTTTATCTGTTCACAGCCTACTCCAAATTATATTCTTTTTGACACACTATAGTAATATGCAGATTAGCAGGTTCAAAAGAGTGAATACGAATTAAAAAAAAACTAACTGAATTTGCTGTCTGTCTTGTCAGTTGAGGGTTGAGTTTAATAAGAATGTGTATACTCTAGAAATAGAACAAGTATTTGGAAGTTTCCCTTAAAGAGTAAGGGGTAAATTGGTGCCAGCTGGTACGATGTTGCTGTTTACTTCAACTGAAATCACGTGACTTTCAGGCGTCGAAACTTCACTAAATTATTTCACAACACTACTGAAACTACAACTGATCAAAGTTTTGATAAAAATATTCATTACAGTTTCACATGACGTAAAGGATTTTGGCAGGTTACATTATCTACATGGTAAAACAATTAGGGCCGGTTGTACAATTACAGTTTAAACTGCAGCTTAAAATATCGTCAGTTTAAAGTTAAACTAAGTTTACCTGTATATTAAATGGCCGATTACGAGCGTTTAACAAAAGTACAGTGGTTTAAACTAAGTATAAACAGTAAACCGTTGCAGCCCGTATTCATAGCAATATTTATACCCGGTATTACTTTAAACTTGTTTTTTATACCAGGTTTAGCAAAGAATCGTATTCATAATACTTACCTGTCAAGCATACAGACAACCTAATTTCAGTTTAAGATTTATTGTAGATAATTATTATTAAATATGGGTAAGCAAAATTTATTTATTTTTGATAATTTTCAAATTCCTCAGAACGCGAAAATGATATTTACCCGGAAAGAAATATAAATCACGAAAAAATGCCAATTAGCTTGATTTTTATTTGAATTTTTATCTTTTGTGTGCCTTTCGTGTATTTTAATTAATTCAAATAACGAATTTTTTCCTATTCCGTCCAATTTTTGGATCTCTTCCTTTTTATTCAATTGCTCTGCATAAGGCGCCTTTTACCCACGTAGCGGCACTGATTACTGTCATTTTATAATTCCACTAAAATGTGAATATTTAGTTTAATATTTAATAGAAGATAGCAAAAGTTCAAAACTTAACTTACTCGTACCTTTATTCACATAAACAAATTAATTCATATTTTTGCTCATGCATAAACGTCAAATAGAATAAAAATACAATGTTGTCAAATGTTTTGTCTGGAATAGTTAAACTAATACGTCTAAAATATGTAATGTTAAACCAGTTTTAAATTTAATCCTTGTGGAATAGTTATACCGGGAATAAGGGTGGAATAACGTAGTTGCTATAAATACGGATGTTGATGTACAAGATGTTTGCGCGTTACTATGGTTTTGCAATAAACATAGTTTAAACTGTGATTGTACAACCGGCCCTTATAGGGATAAATAAATACATTACAACGATCGGCTAGCTGAAAAAGTAAAGCGCCGGCTGGGTCTAGGGTTTTGTAATTTATTTCAAAATACAGGTGTTCGCAACAAATGAAATTTAATAAAATAGCAACAACTTAATTTGGAAAAAAAACAAAACGAGCTTGTCTCGAAAGAAATTAGTGGGCGCCAGACTCTATAAAGGAAAAGAGTAGAGTCAACTCGAAAAAGTCCTGATCCTGATCTCATGTATAAAATGCTTCGTCGTGCAAAATACTCCGTTACGGCTTCTACCACTTCTTTGGGCGAAAATTGTTGATTTGGCAAGCATTTTTAGAGTTTCTAAAATAAATGGAAGTCTAATGGTTTTAGACCCGATGAATACGGAAGATGTGGTCCCAATGAAAGCAACTGTTGACGTGTGCGCTGGATTGTTCCTGATGGAACAGCACCCCTTTCGTTATCATTCCAGGTTGCTTTCTTTACATGTTTTCACTAAATTGATGGAACAAGTTCGAGTAGTATGATGTCAGAAGCCGGGGGACCCATTTAGTATAAATTTTTGTAATTCCTAAGTCAATGGTCAGAATGTTTTGATTGAACCCGTTCACAGGACACGCTCACATGTCATTTTTCAAACCTTGATTTGCTAACCTGCTATGACCATATCGTGAATCAAATTGATGTTTTCTTCATTGGTAAACGTTGCAGGCCTTCCACTGGGAGGATAATCTTCAGTGCTTTCTTCCCACGTCTAAATTCAGTTGCCCACTTTTTTATGGTTTATATGAAACAAGATATTGTTTAAACATTTGCCATGCCGTCATTAATTTGCTTTGGTGTTAAGCTCTTTTTATGCAGGTATTTGATCATTGCATGGTATTTTTTTTTTCATTAAAAAAATCAATGTACAATGTTAGTTCAATGATTCCAATGCAGCCACAAAACATCGCAGATACATTAACACGTTAGCTGCGATACATATCGCCCGCGATATGTAACCAGATGATGACATCATGCAAAAGCGAATTTCTCTATTTCATTCTTCAGGTGCGGAGAGTATATAATTTTTATTTGTGGATCGATTTTAACGATTCTTCTAGCTTTTTAAATGTTCTTTCTACAGGATTATTAGATTATAATAATACAGTACATATTTCGGGCGATATGTAACGCACACAATTAATTTTTTATTATTTCTCTGCGATACATACCGTTGGAGATTTGTATAAACTTGTATGAGCTTGTTATTATAACATGCGTTTTATTTCTTTTCATTGCCAGTCTAAACCTCGTGTAATGTACATTATTATAGTTTATTTTTATAAGATTGTCAGACAAAACATAAAAAATATTCTTCAATTAGCAAAAAAACACTTCTCTTAAATGAAGTGGATAAATAATGTAAATTTACATTGTTATTATTTTGGTTAAATAAAACAAAATTCTTATTTTCATAACTTTATCTTCCATTTATTCAATTTGTGCGGTTTTAGTCTCTACGGTTTGAGCCTAAATAAGTTCAGATATAAATCTAAAAGATAGATGTTTGAAAACAGCTACAAAGTTACTTATCTGTACATAAGATGATGTAAAATCAACATCTAATACAAATCCCCGGAGATATGTATCGCACCACAGTAAAAACAAATTACATATCGCCGGCGATATGTATCGTTCGTAACGCAATACTACCTTATTTTTGTACCGCAGTTAACGTGTTAATGGCAGTTCCCATAAAAAAATTGCGAGTCTATTGCTAAAATACCCACCATTCTCGTAATATGGGCACCGGTATCGTTTTAGGAGAATATTATATGGTTTACCTTCCTTATGTAATTAAAGAAAAAAAAAAGTGAAAAATTTATTAACTTCACCGGGATTTGAATTCAGGACATTCCTGTGTCTAATACGATGCTCTCTTAACTGAGCTATAATAACGCTGGCTTCAAATCGCGGTAGAGTCCATGAATATTACAAAAAATATTTCGTCGTTAATTATTAATTGAGTTGTTCACGGTTCTGCATGTTAGTAAATAACTGTAAACAGATATTAGGCCGAGAACGTTTCAATCCACCCTGGTATGTTTTATTCCATTTGTTGCGGAACGTGCATAAACCTGCCTTAACAGATGAAATTGCAGATGGAAACATACTTCTGAGGGTAGTGTGTATACTATTTGAGATCCTGTCGGAAATAATTTTCGTGTGTTTGCCTGTTGTATGAAAAATTCATCTGTAAATCCGTATTTGCTTTGAGAAACACGTGTCCCGTCCTCTGGCTTTGAGTGAAATTTGCATAACATTACAGCATATCACTCATCGAGGGCAGCCGTGCATTTTTAGCATTTTGTTGATCAAAGAAACAGCAGTAGAATATGTTCACCCGTCACTTTGATTCGTTTTTCGCTGTTTCAGATGTTTTTATCCCTCCCTTGCCGGAGGCAATTTTTTAGGGACTTTCACTCGATCTGTCTTCAGATTTAATTTATTTTCTCCTTCGTCTGAATTTGATTAAATGAAAGTCGGGTAAATCATCAGAATAATTAGTTAATTAAAATGGTAAATATTAAAATCCAAACTTGAAATCCGGCGATGTAGTCTTTGATGGATTGTGGAAAGAACAAGAAAGCTTTTTAATAAAAGTAAACTACGCGACATACAACATAAAGAAGACAAATATCTCCACACAGCTAAAAATAAAAATACGGAAAAGGTGCGCGAAATGAACAGACGTTGAGAAATCAGACAAAATATTTGCTTCAATGAAACACACACTGACGTTTTATTTTATCGTCCAGAGCTTTACTACCATGTACAAGTATTAATTCCGACCCATAGTTTAACTTAGAGACATGAAAGATACAATGTTTAACATAAAATTACAACAACAATAAAAGCAAGACTGATTCGCATTTGTTACACAAAATTATTCCGAAATATCATAACAGCATATATATTCTGGGTCGACTAATTTGCTTTTTATGGTCAAATAAATAAATATATCATCACGGCTTATTACCTACCCATTGCTGGGTGTGCCAATCTGTTTTGTACACAGATTTCGGTAATGAAGACATATTTATACCGTGCGGGCGTTTACCAGGCATTACCTCAGGAGCACTCATTGCTGGCGTGGAGAGTGCACCACAGGGGTCAATTTTGTGCCACTTAAAATTCTAAATATTTGGCGTCGGTCGAGATCGCATCCGGTTCTCCAGATTTGCGAACAGACACTCGGTATGTATTTGTATTTGCCTGATAAGTCAGGGAATCAAGGGTAATGGCCTATTCCGAATAAAAAAAATTAGCGGTAGTGTAAGAATTAGTGGCATCAGTAGCGTAAGAAATTTATAGTAAAAATTATTTCCGTTCACAATGAAAAATTATTGAAATTATAGTTTCTAGGAATCTTTTATTATATATTACTAGAGTGTAAGGTTGAGAGTTACAGCTGTCATTTTATTTTTGCGCAAAAAGCAAGAGACATAGATGATGATTTATTAATTACACTTATCCACAAGCACTCCATTGTGTGAGATAAAGGAAGAGATTAAGGGAATTTAAAATTATTTCAAAAAAAGTAAATGCGTGGGCACAAATTTCCTTTGAAATAAGCGAAAATGGTAAGTTATGTGTTCACTTTTAATTGTGCAAAGTTTATTAATACGTCTGCTTATTTCTATAGCGCAACATCTGAGGCACACCACCACATGATCCTTTTTCTATTGCTCATTTTATCTGATGAAATCAGATGTCAATAAACGTCAAAACTGTCAAAAAAATTAAGCGGTAGCGTAGTGGCAACGTAGAAGTTTGGAGTTTGCAAACTCCTACCGCTGCCGTTGCCACTGCGCTACTACTAATTTTCTTAATTTTTGGATGTGGACGAATACGTTTGCTATAACGCATTCAATCTTTTACCCAGGCGAGTACCACTGTCACTAATTCTACCGCTACCTTAATTTCTTGTTGTGAATGACACTTAAGCCATGGAGTTTTATTAAATGCCAGACAGGGATATTTTTTTGTTCTGATGCTATTTTACACCTAGAGAAATTTTCAATATTTTTTTTTACTCATGCCTAAACTAGTAGTAATACCTATGTAAAGTATGACTCTGAATAGCTATTTAGAAAATGTAATACATTACTCAAGGAGTTTATTTTACGCACTAAACACCGATTTTTCTCACTTGAACCTCACGGCATGTTTGATGTTCGTATGAATCAAAAGATACTGGTAGTGAAGGAAACGTTATTACCAGCAGATCTCAAACAATTTTGTGTACAGGGCAATTACGTCATATAATACGTCATAGACTAGCCATGGTTACACTAATAAAATACAAAAGTATTGACCTTTTA
This sequence comes from Harpalus rubripes, assembly GCA_963082715.1. Classification (NCBI taxonomy): domain Eukaryota; kingdom Metazoa; phylum Arthropoda; class Insecta; order Coleoptera; family Carabidae; genus Harpalus; species Harpalus rubripes. Next base: position 20,315,036 of record OY720464.1, read on the forward strand.
ATTTTACAAAATAATATAACTATTATTAAAATTATATATTTTATCTTCATTGTGTAGCACCGAGTTATGTATGTATTTAATACATCTTTAGTTATTTATCATATGCACTACTCACATTTTTTCATCTATTTGTTTAACTTGCGTTGTCTTTTTGTATGTCTGCCTGTTTTGATGTCTGTTCTAACTTTTTACAAACCATTCTAATCGACTTTTTAACGATCTACAGAGCTGAAATTTTAGTTGGAATAAAATTTTCTTCATTTATACATGTTTACACTTGCGGCAAGTAAAAGGTTGCAACTTGTTCTTTGATATTTCAATTCCGGACCACATTCATAATTATTCATATTCGAAGCGTAATTTGTAGTTCATGGGCACCCGCAGACTTTTTTACAAGGTGGGTCGATATTTTTGTTGTAAGAAAAAAATGCGCCGCAGACGAATTTTTAATCATTTTCAAGATCAAACGTGTTTTAATGCAAAATAAGATAATATAGAGTTCTTTACAATGAAGCAAATTTAACAAATTCTTAAAAATTAAAATCAATATTTTATGACGAAAATGCGTATGTACGCTCTAAAAGCGTAGAATTGCCCCTTTTACTAGGCTTTATGATGCGAGATGCGAGCATAAGCAATAAGTACAGAAACAGACAATCTGAAAATACAATGTTGCATTAAATTAAAATATTATATTACGGAGTAACAATATAATTAATTTATTTATTCATATTTGGGAAGCCAACAGTAACCCAATAATAGGCTTCCACGATTTATACATAAGGATAACAATAGACAAATACAGATGAACAGTTATAGTTTATAATAGTTTAAATGCAATCTTAAATTGACTAAGTGAGAGGCTAAAGAGATCTAAATGCTGAAAATTGTTATTTTGTTATCATTATTCTATTCATTATTCTATTAAAATGAATGTTAATTAAATCGCGCTCCTCACAAAATACGGCAACCCTATAATAATATAAATAAATATGCAATGTCTATTCATTATTTACTTTTCTATTTCTTTATTTCTATATACCAGTAAAACCGATAATTGTGAAAGTTTTGAGAAGAACGTGATCATAAAATGATTAGAATAAACTACGGCATATTAAAGAAAATACAACACCGAAATAGACCATCTAGCTATTAAAATTATAAAAAAATTATAATTTAATTTTTAAAAATGGATACAGTACATAAATGAAAGGGGGGGGGGTCAGTCGACCCTATCGACCCTCCCCCCTGTGGGCGCCTATGTTGCAGTTTGAAATCCATGTGTTCGTAATCCAAAATTGTTCAAAATTTAACCTAAATTTGTAAATTTTATACTGAATTATTTCATTCTTCAACTAAACTAGTACTCCATTTTACGATTATATTATTACTAAGGTAATATTTACCTAAGATTGAAAATCATTATAGGAAAAGATAAATATTGCCAATAAATTATAAAAATAACATTGACATTGACAAATATGTACATCTAAAATATCAAACCTATATTTGAGATATTCCACACATTTTTTGTCTAAAATGAAAGTTATAATTCTCGAATTTCACGACACTTTACGAAAACAGAGTGAGCCATAAGCCATAAGGTTAATTTCACTAATTTCGCCTGAATTTGAGTTGCGAAAGAGCATGCTAAAATATTAAGTACCACTGCTGTCGAATGTCATGTTCAAATTTCGTATAACTACGTTTCTCTAAATGCGTTTGTAAGACAAAAATGAAACTATTAGACATACGTGTCGAAGACAGAATGTATAAACCATAAGTAAGACAGAGATAAATATACAATTATTTGTTTGTGGTTCAGAAATCAATAACGTGAGTAAGAAAAATCGGTGTATACATTCGTATCCTTTTTGACATGGATAATAGCTATTTACCGGTTTCAGGATATTATTCCATTGTTTACATGTACAAAAGTAGAATGGTAACTAAGTAATAACTGTATCAGTATGGAAATATTATTACCGTATCAACAACATAATGTCTTAATTTTCTGAAACCGATAATAGTATATTATGATATAAGTGTACTCGTATAAGCTAGCCTTTAAAGCACGCACGACAAGTTTAAAGCCGCGACGCGTAGCGGAGTGGCTTTAATGTCGTAGTGCTTTAAAGGCTAGCTTATACACGTGTATCATACGCTATTTTTTATTATAAATGCATCATAACCATTTAAAACTGAAAATTATTGCAAATCATACGGTTTTGATTTTTGATCCAGTGAGTTTAAGCGTTTCCAAGGAGACAGTTAGCAATTATTCGTATTGTTTAAGTTGTCAACAAGTCAATATTTTTTCACGTGATTGTGAGAGTGAGAAATGAATGAAATTAAAGAATTAGCTGAACAGGCGGAGTTAAGATTAATTCCGCCTAAATCTAAAGACGCGTATTATAAGGAATACGAAAAATTAAATAAATGGATGGAAAATAAAAATGCCGTAACTGTGGATGAAACACTCATGCTGGCCTATATGAACCAAATGGTATAACGGTAACTTGTGAAATTTATTGTACTTATTTTGTGTTTCGTTATAGTCAAATCAGTATAAACCTTCATCATTATGGTGCATTCATTCCAAATTACAAGCAATGCTAAAACTTAAGAAAGGAGTAAACATAGCTACTTTTCATAAATTGCATGCTTTCATGAAAAGCGTTAATAAAGGCTACGAGCCGAAAAAATCTTTCGTATTTTCGGAAGAACAGTTAAGGAAATTTTTTATTGAAGCCCCAGATAATACCTACTTATTTTTGAATGTAAGCGCGAGATTATGATATTTTTTACAAAATTTAATAAATATTTTATTTTAAAGGTGGTTGCCATATGTGGAATATTTGGCTCATGTAGGAGATATGAATTATGTGATTTGCGCCTGTCTGATATTAAAAAAGAAGGTTCTGTTTTAATTATTAATATTCGACCATCAAAAACCGAAAAAGGTCGAAAGTTTGCTGTGGTTGATAATGATGACATATCGTATGTCAAATTATTTAACAAATACCTATCTCTACGTCCAGAAAATATATCTACGGATAGAGTATTTTTGAAATACACCAATGGAAAATGCATTAAACAAGTCGTTGGAATTAATACTTTTGGAAAATGTCCTTCTCTTCTGGCGCGTTTCTTAAATCTTCCTGACGCTACAAAGTATACCGGACACGCGTTCAGGCGCAGTTCTGCCACAATCATGGCAAACAGCGGAATGAGTGTGGATGAACTGAAGCGCCAAGTAGGATGGAAATCATCAACGGTAGCGAGTGGATATATTGAAGAATCCATACAGAACAAAATATCAGTCACGAAACGCATTGGAGAGGCACTTACCAGTACACAAACTATATTAAAAGATAATATAGACATTCCAGCAAACGGCGACAGCGAAACTATAAATACCCAGCTAAAATCCTGTAATTTCCATATTGCTGACAACAAAAATTGTAATTTTTATATAAATTTAAATAAAAACCAATAATAATAATTGTTTTAGTTGTTATTCATATTAATTGTCATTTTTCGTTACCTAGGTAACTCAAAAATTTAGCGTGTTTTTATAAATAAATAAATAAATATATCATCACGGCTTATTACCCATTATGGTCGATTTAAACACGCTTTGGCGTGTTTTAAAGAGGGATTATGATGCATGTATAATAAAAACTATTGAACAAACCTCGGATGTTATTAATCACAACAAGCCTTAGATGTTTTAAAATCCTCGCTCGGATTTCAAACTTACATCTGCGGCAGTTTTGATGTGCATAACATTCCTAGGTATGTTAATAGGTATGACATACCTAGGATTGTTATGAGTATTATAACTGCCGCAGATGTTGGTTTAAAATCCGAGCTTATCTCAGGCTTATGATTCATAACATCCGTAGTTGGTTCAATAGTTTATTGGTTTTAGAAAATGAAGATATTATTAATAAATATTATATTTTGAAATTATTTCATTAATGCTACTTTCGGAATGCTATGATTAACAAACATTTTCACATATGTCAATACGACAAATATTCAAATTATGCGTTTTATTCCACATGTTTAATATTTTAGAATAAAGTAAACCGTGTTCCACTCTATATCGAGGCCCCCTTACATTCGGGAGTTCAACATAAAAGTAGTTATAGACAGCAGATAAGAAATTAGGAGTATTTATCAGGCGTCACCTCACAAGCTCTTAAAGCGCGAAGAGAGTACCACAGATATCAATTTTGTGTGATTTTAAAATTGAAAATAAATAAATATATCATCACCATATGCTGGCTGTGCCAATTTGTTTTCTGTTTTGTACACAGATATTGATAATGATGTAGCCATATTTGCACTTTACGGACACGAACCACAAGGATCACTTTTCGTGCCATTTAAAATTCGAAATAATTTCAGGTCCCCAAATTCACGACTACAAGACCCTATTTTCCAAATTTTTATAATTTGTAAAAATTTCCTTACGTTGGAATGTTTTACCACTGCTTAATTAATTTTTTTATTGAAATCGCGGAACATTTAATTTTTTTATTTTGTTGAATCTGCTCCTCTATGTAATTTGTCCCTTGGAAAGTCATAGTTAGAAATCCCAGGATGATTAAAATAATTAATTACCGAATAGTGTAGAAAGGCCCAGTCCTATGAGCTATCCCGTGGCTTATCCAGGGCTTTACATAGATCACAATTACAGTGTTGACACTCAGATTACCCTCATTATACCCCGAACTGGTCCGAAATTACTCGACTGAAGTGCAGGACATCAGATACTTTTTGTCGAATTCGTTTAACGACCAAATAAAAAATAACTTGTAAAACTTTCCAGATTTGTTAGTTACTTTTATCGGAAAATGTCCGCTTGTAAAAAGTTTTAATTGTGAGACTCACAACCCGGCGAACTTTATTTTTAATGTAGTTTTTTACCACTAAAGGGACTAATTCGCGAAATAGAGTTACACATTCGTTTCTCTTTCACGAGATTTACAACACTATATTAACTATTTTATCTTTTTGCAAATTAGGTGTAACCCAAATGAATATATCTTATGGTCTTATAAAGCTTGTAGTTTTGATATCTGGAAGTCAAATCCTAAATTGACCTTTGCGGTACACACAGCCGAACAAAAGACTTTAACATGTAAAATTATACTTTCATAATTTCTTGCTTTCCTACTTATTTTAGTTAAAAAAATTTAAGTTGTAGAACTTAAAATTCTGCACCTGAACCAATAAGTAAAATTTTATGGTAAAATAGTTCTTAGGAGAGTGGAGTGATTCAGCTGAGCTCTTATGTTTCAATGCGATGATGAATATGGACGAGGCGAAAGAAGTGAGTTTGGACAGGAATGTGTGTCTAAGGACGACTGTTGCGTGAGGAACAATTATTGTGGTCAGGATGCGGTATTTCGCTACCAAAAATCGGTCACTTTAATATGTTAAGAATGAGGAATATTTGTTGTATCAAATCGATGTACGGTTAGTATAAACAATTAGAGTGAGTCAGCTGAGCTCTTGTTGTTGTTATTATTGAGTTCGGGTTCGTGCTAACCCAATAAGTGGGTCATGCGTAATTTTTATGCATGAATGCATGTATGCAATTTTGCATGATTTATAACGACAGAATTTAGGTATTGTGATAAGGCGACGGTAAGAGCAATAGTATAGATAAATAACTTTTTATAAACTTTTCTAAATTTTAGTTTCCATAATCATATTTTTATTCTGTTTATCTATTTAAGTCAAAATTCAGTTTAGAAATTCTTATCATATTATGATAGTCACGGCGTTTATTTGTTGATCATTAAGTTTAAAAATTATTATGTATGCGTGCGTGACTTTGAATGCCCTAGCCTATGCACCCTGTACCCCTAAGATCATCCTGTCCTGAAGATAGCGCTGTTTTTAGATAGTCGAATTTAGTTACTCGTGAAGTAAACATGTAAGAGTCTAGATGAGTTCGTCGCGTCGGGAAGACGTTAGTTGACGGAATGTAGTGTTTTAGTTTTGGGGCGCGTGTTAAACGCTTGCCCGCTGGGTTACGGAATGTAACATGTTAGGCTATGTTTAATTAATAATAATGTAACCATGTAAATAAAAACTGTAATCATAATTATTAATAAAGTTTAGATATTAAATCACAAGTATAGTGTTCATGTCCATAAGTTCCCTTCCGTAATGTCCGTAGTGTGCATCAAGTGTAAAGTGAAGTGTATGAGTGTTCTTCCTTCTCACGAAGTCCTTTTCACGAACTTCCTTGTCACCAAGTAGTGGACGCCAATCATCAAAGCGTCCACCAGTTAAAATCAGTGTGTCATCGTTGCAGTCATCAGTAGTATCACCATCCACTCCGCACCCCCCCTCGTGTTACAGTATGAAAATGTCGAAAATCACGCCAAAAATAGCTATAAGTTTGCGATAACTATGGAATTGAAACAAATTAACAAATGTTTATCGGATTATCTGTCAAGTTGGTTTTTATTAGCTATTATATGTAATTTCTGTTCAAGTGAATAATTATCAATTATTCATTTAAATAGATAATTATTCATTTGAATGAAAATAAAATAATCAAATAATAATAAAAATAAACTAACCTAATTTGAAAGACTGTAAAACATTTGTTAATTTTTGTTTCAATTTCATTGCTAACGCAAATTTTGGAATGATTTTCGACATTTTCATACATAAAGTTTTGTTTATTTTTCCCGTACTTCTTAAAAATCTGTCCATGGCATCGTATGCAAACCAAGTTGGTTTGTAGATGTCGCTAGTACCTGCCCCTGATTTTTCAGATTCCTTCTTTTTTCTTTAATGATCTATAAGTTGTCATTAAAGATTCTTTTTTTTTAACTTTAAATGATCTATAGTGAAATTTCCCGCTAATTGTTCCCTTATTTTATTCCAGGCATCATTAATTTTATTTCTGTTTTTGTGATTTAGATCTTTTGGATCCCATAAAAGTTGATATTTTTCATACAGTGCAATGAAATCAAAGATTAAATCATTAGACCATTCACTTTGACCCTCAGACATGATGACTTGTTGCTTGTTGCACCACTGAATGAATGCAAAATGCAATGAAAATAATACTTTAGATGACAAGTTCGTTCCAGTCGTCTGGATAGAGTTACCAATGTATTAGCCAACGTTGGTTATTCCTTTGATGTGTGTACAGTTTACCGCCTCTGAAGCGAACGACGACCAACGCCAAAATTTGTGATGGTTGGTCATTGGTTACCCGTACACACGACATGGCCAACTATACAAATGTAAACATTGGTTCACATTTGCCATGTCGTCTGGATCGGGCTTAACCTCGGCCAACGCGTAGATGAGGCATGACACTGGCCTAATGGTCTTGGCCAAATACTCGCCAACATGTAGACGCAAAATAGTTGCGCCGACTCGCCTTGCTTTGCCTCGCCTGTATTTGTTTATTTTGGTTCATTGGCGTTAGTTGGAACAACATTTAGATTTGGCTTAGGACGACAGATTCGTTGCTCAAAAGTATGCAACTAATTTTATACAATAAAGCTTCAAATAAATGTAATAGAACCCTTCGGAACCTATTTCTTTTTGCAGCCTATTTCCTTAGTCAGAATTTCTATGCTTTATTTTTTTTTTTAAAAAAAGGAGGTGAGGCCTTTAGCTGCCATACATTTTATTTCCAGAAATTTCCGTCGTCATTACATGTACATTTTGGACGTTTCGGGTGTGACCATCCAACCCATCATCAGCAATAAAAATTACATATACTTGAGTGTATTTATATTATTCTTAAATTCTTAACTTATGTACGCCATTATCTTAGAAGTTAAGAATTTAAGAATAATATAAATTTCCTCTTTTCTTTATCCAATCAACGGTTCCCGCCAACAAATATACTTTATTTTTTTACTAATTAAGAAATATAAAACAAATTTCTTGCGAATTCTGCGACCCCCAAAAATTATTGCCACGGATCGCGCACCTCTGTTGTAGTGAATTAAATTCTTCATCCAATTCAATAATCACATTTTATTTTGTTCGTTTACTTCTTTGTAGTGTTAGCCATGGAACTGAAACAAAATCATAAATAAATGTAATAACGTTTCCGTGTCAAAAAGGCTGTGTGTATCATTATTGAAAATGAATAATATTATTCCCACGAAGAGACGTCACAAATTATTATGTAATGTAATTTTGATGCAAATTAAATTTTTGTAATTTGGAATCCTTTTTGACTGGTAAAAGGTTATTACATTTATTTGTGATTTTGTTTCAATTTCACAGCTAATACTATAAAAAAAGTAACTTTTATAAAATTTTAAATCCGATTTGTTCGGTTACAAAGAGTGTATGATAAAATGTGATTAGATTATTATATTGGATTGAATTTAATTCTTTGGAACATTTATTTGAAAAATTATTTTTTAAAATTAATTGGCCACATCTGCAAAATGAAAAACTGTTTTCCCATGTTAAACGCCCACGGTCCGCTCCTCGTGCTATAATCGGTATATTATATTGACAGTAACCAGTTTTAAATATTATATAAATAATTACGAATCAAGTAATATCATTATTGTCAAAACTATTATGTTCTTTATCATTTCTTGTTCATCTATGTTACAAAACTTATTAACACATTTTTTTGTATAAATAAATATGTATAATTATTGATATGATACCTACAAAATAAATGAAAATATGTAGACTAACTAGAACAAAAAATGTTGTTGAACTTTAATTTATTGAAAGTTTATGCAATATTTATCATGGTAATAAAAAATATTGTTATTTTCATAAATAATTAAATAAAAAGATTGGTGCCAGAAATAATTATGAAAACAAGCCCCCACTCCTGTCTCGTTAGAGTACACACACGTCATTCATAGCCAATAGAAAAACAGTTCGTCCACCATCTACTCTATTTATATAAATAAAAGTAGGCGATAGTTTGTCACATGCTAAAGTGTACATACTTTGACGTCACATTTTGTATCAGATCATGTGTTTTTTTTCAAAATATTATACAAATTTCAATAATTAATTATTTCGGGAAGAGGGGGGAGGATAGGCTCTTTAAAGAACATTTTTTTAAAATTTAGTCTTAGAAGTCATATAAAAATTCTTGTAACAGCCCTATTGTTTTTACAAATTGTTTGCTTCGGGTTTCTTTCATATTTTGTATTTTTCTGTCAACATTCTGAGAGTCAGGACAAAGTAGGTACTAATATTATTTTATAAAAAAAAATATATGTTCCCTATTTATAATAAAAAAAAGTCGGGTCCCGTATATTGAGAACCCATGGTCGATATATTTTTTCTATTCATTACATTTGTTGTAAATTAGAAATTTTTTGTCCATTTAAGCTTCTTTGAGCTTTTATAGTTTTTGAGATCACAATGGTGTTCCATTTAAAATGAATAACCTGTATTCGGTATACCACCAATGTATCACATATATTTGTCAAGGAATACTACAAAAATTTGACGTTTAAATTATTTTATAGATGTGGTTTCTTTTGAAAACCAAGAGAAAAATAGAACTGTACGAAATATTCAGGTATGAAATTTTTGCATGAACCTATTTAAATACTAGACTAGGAAAGCACAGAACTACATTACTATGTCTGGCTAAAAGTAGATGGCCGACTAGGGTAACTGAATATTAAAACAGGGGTGCATTTAAATTAAAATATTTTAAACATTTTTCGTTTATGTTGATTATAACAAAATATTTTGATCTTTAAACTATTTAGTTTAGCAATTCTATGAAATAAGATTATTTTTAATTTCCGCTAACAGCAATTCCGACTCGAGGGTTGCTTACACCTGAAACGAACGAACTAGAATTTGCGGTTCTAAATTTTTTAATACATCACTGAATCCTGTTGCTAAGGTCATTTTAAATGCCTTCTGGTATTGAGTACAATTCTAATATTCTGTAACGGAATACATAAGGGTTAGTTTTCTTTCATATCAAATATAGGGAATTGTATTCAAAAGAAACCACGTCTATTAAACAATCTAAACGTCAACTTTCATTCGCTAGCCATACTATACCTATGGAATACCCCTTCTTTTCCTGTTATTAGTCTTTTGTCATTATAAGTTTTGAAATACCTGAATTACCCTAAATATTACTTTAATTTCATAAGTATTAGGTGAAATTCCTACGGTAATGTTATAGGTACATTGCCTTTGTTTCTAAAAAGTACAAATACACAATTGTTATTACTAAAATCTGCCCAAAGCGAAATAATATTTCTTTCTTTTTCGAATGAGTATAAATAAAGACATGTTTCTTTTTGAAATATGGGTAGGGACTGTCAATTTTTCAATTTTATTTCAGTCTATTTGATTCTTAAAAAACAACAGTATATAAACTTGTGTCTATAACGTAGTTGATACATCGAGTAGATCAACACCGATACTGCATCCATGGTGATTGCATTTGTTCGTCACATGTTTTGTATCTATCCTTGTCTGTCCGACTGTCATGTTCCGTGTTTCCGGCGCCGTTTGTTTCCGGGAGGAAATTTAATTTTACGCGCGCGTTGCCAATAGCTACCGATATAGAATACTTTCACAGAAATTGCCATTGATATGGAATATTTTTGTTAAATAAAATTCGATTGAATAATCATTGATTTCGTTGCTGTTTTTGGCAGTTCATAATGGAATTTCAAACTTATAAAATGTTTACGGTCGGTTATTCAAATAAGATGAAATATTCCTCAGATAAATATAACTCTAGAGGGCATAAACAAGAAATAAGAAAAGTGATTTAGGTTAATCGTAAAATATGAGATATCGGTATTATTGGATTGAATAAATACCCAAAAATATGGGTACACCCGCTGATTTGTAAGAATTAATATAGTACCTATCTCCTCAAATTGTTTCCCTCATATAATTCTTAATAAAAGGTACCAAACACAATAAATTTGAATATTTTATCTTATTCTTGCTACCTTTGCTTACTTTAATCGAACTTGTATTAGTGATATCGCGAAATCTCATATTTTCAAGATCTCTTCTTGAATTTCTCGAATTTTCGAGACGAGGCTAACCTTAATCTCGTCTCGTGATATCGAAACGAGGCTCGAGACGAGAATAGCATTTCGTAATCTCGATTGTCCGATTTTTTATATTTATTTATTCATTTTAGATTTATTGGGTTTTGTTTTAAAAAATGCACAAAATTGGCATCTATGGTGTACTCGTGTACTCTTCACGCCAACTTCAAGTGCTGCATTGTGCGAATACAAATATATAATCATCATTACTAATATCTGCACTTGCATGCAAAATAGATTGACACACCTAGCAACGGGTAGTAAGCCATGATATTATTGAGTATTTCTTATACCTACTAAAACAACTACAATACCAGAAGTAAAATAATCAGTTTAAATCAGTGGTATTTAGAAATTCTGTCGAGACGAGAAATTTTTAGATTCTCGTCTCGTCTTGTACCCGAGATTTCTCGTCTCGACGAGTCGAGACAGAATTATAAAAGATATGTCTCGAAACGGGATATATTTGTCGAAATCTCGATTCTCGAAAACAGTTTTGAGATTTCTCGGTTGTTATTTCCTCATTAATTATTTTTGCAAGCGTGTGAAATTTAACATATTTTCTGTGATATCTGTCTCTATGTGTATGTGGATGTGTGTGTATGTGTGTGTGTGTATGTGTATGTGTATGTGTATGTGTATGTGTATGTGTATGTGTATGTGTATGTGTATGTGTATGTGTATGTGTATGTGTATTTGTATGTGTATGTGTATGTGTA